>VZQC01014352.1:368227-421073 GCA_009823505.1 Rhizomys pruinosus | reverse complement strand
AAACAATCAAGGAAGTGAAGAGAAAACCCACAGAGTGAGAGGAAACATTCACTGCAGATATATCTGACAAAGCATTAATTTCCAGAGTATACAAGCTACTCAAAAAACAAAGAAGAAAACAAATGAATCACTCAAAAGATGGAGCAAAGAACAGAATAGAGAGCTCACAGAGGAGGAATTAGAGATGGCTGAAAAATATCTTAAACACTGTTCAACGTCACTAATAATTAGGGAAATGCAAATTAAGACAACTCTAAGATATCATCTCACTCCAATAAGACTGGCCAGGATCAAGAAAACAAATGATACCAAGTGCTGGAGAGGTTGTGGGGAAAGGGGAACACTCATCCACTGCTGGTGGGAATGTAAACTCGTACAGCCACTATTGAAAGCAGTGTGGAGAACACCAGGAGAACTCCAGTTCCAGGGGAATCTGAGACCCTCTTCTGAACTCCGCGGCGTTGCACGACACGGGTGCACAGACTTGCATGCAGACATTCATACACATACAGAAATAAATAAAATTAATAAAATTAATAAAATAAATTTTAAAAATTGTTTAAAAAAAAAAACACTTGGAAGACTCAAAATGAGCTTGCCATTTGACCCAGTCATACCACTCCTGGGTATATACCCACAAGACTAATCTTACTGCTGAAATACATGCACAGCTATATTTATTACAGCTCTGTTCACAATAGCAAAAAGCTGGAACCAACCCAAATGTCCCTCAACTGACGAGTGGATAGAGAAAATGTGGTACATGTACACAATGGAGTTCTATGCAGCAGTAAAGAAAGACAACATCATGAAATTTGCAGGTGAATGGATGGAGCTAGAAGATATTATATTAAGTGAAGTAACACAGTCCCAGAAAAACAAACAACGAATGGTATCCCTCATCTGTGGATGCTAGCGCCAATTACCCAGTTGTAAATATTTCTTGTGGAGAGGGATGCATATTAAAAGAACAACAACAGAAAGACTGCATCCGAAAACTGAAATGGTGAAGCGGGAGGGGTGGGAAGGGCGGTAGAGGGACACGGGTGTATATTCTATTAATGTATATTTAATTGGCGTGAGTTCAACAAGTATCCAGTTTTGCCCAGACTTTGTCTACAGGTTACATGGTGTTTTAGGACATAGTAAAAGTAAATATGTGTATATTAAACAACATTGGTTTAAAGGTTTTGATAAAAATGATAATGCATCTGAGTTAATTGGAAATGTTAATTGTTGTTGTCCACATTTGTTTTACTTAAAATCTGTATAACAATAACTTTGGGATTGGCACATACAAATGTTCTCTATAATTTTTCTGTTGTACAGAATCATCTTGTAGCATTCTCTTTTACCTGTAGGATGATTTAACTTAAGGAATTAAGCTTGCTTCCCAAGTTAACAACATACAGTCACCCAAAACAGCTTGGGTGAATTTGATGAAATCTGTGCCTTGATTCCTGCCTATAGGTATGTGTACTACAACTGCCTTTTTGAGACTCATGGGTCAAAAAATAAAAACCTGAAATAAAAAGGGAGATACAGATATATATGAAACCTTTTTGTCATAAACTTTGCAATTTAAATCTTAAAACTAACTACGGGAAAAGATTTGTATATTCCCACAGGTCAAAATGTCACCTACTTAACAACTGAGAAAGAAAAGACACAGCTTTGCATTGTGTAAGATGTACCAGGAAGTGCCAGCAGAAAGGTTGGCCCATCTGAACACTGAAAGGAAGAAAAGCCTCAGACTGCTACAGACATCAAACCCCTCTATGGATCCTACTTGTAACAACTGTTTATAATGAGTCCTAACAAAACTTACCTTCTAGGTGTGCAAAGTTTTAATATAAGAGACTTTCTTACCTCCCCTTCATAGAACAAGGAGGAATATGATGATGATGAGGTCATTCTCTAACTGTAAATTGGAGCCAATTGTTATAGAGGTAATCTCTTATAAAACTGGTAAAACTGCCTTCTTTAATTGACTAATAGACATAGGAACTGTGAAAAGGATTATTCTCTATTCAGAAGCAAATATAATACTAAAGCCTCCTTAAGCTGTGCATTTAAGCAAAATATATTAATACAGGAGAGCTCTGATATCAGCAATGGATTGTTCTACTAAGGAGATGTTGCCCAGGGGATCCAAGCCCCACCAAAAGGGAAAGGCTTCTTGACTATAAACTGGGATACCTGCAAGAAGAGAGGCATTAAGACCCTGCTGTCGAAGACCTGATGTAAGCATGGAAAAGATGTATTGAGATCACACTTGCAAGTGTACAGTTGGTCTCTTGGACTATCAGAGAGTGTTACCCAAAGCCACTAAACCAATAAAGCAAATATAGGTCTCCTTGAGTCAAGCAAGACTCCTCCGTCAGCACCAGCTACACCTCACCTGCATGGAAATACTGTGCAGCAGTGGCAGCCATATGTCTGTATATTCCAAATCTAATTGGCTATTAGTTCTCTCCTTGGAGGAATAACCCATGGCTAATGCCACAAGCATACATCCTCTAGTGGTTAGGAGATATTATAAGCCACAGTAAGACCCTGTCATATTTAACAGAAAAAAATGTAATTCATGGATTAACATACCATCCAAACATCTGTGTCTATACCACAGTAACCTACCATAACAATTAGTACTGTTTAAATACCTATATATCTAATTGCTTGTGCTTCATTAGTAGGATTGAAAGGTTATTCCTGTCAGCCCATGAATGGAAACAGCCAGAACTGACCAGAGTCCAAAACGACAGCTCCAGAGAAAGTAGACTGTTTTGCTTCTCATCCACCTGTGCCCCTTTTCTAAGCCTAGGGAACTATCTGCGGAAGAGGGGGCGTGGTAGAATGTAAGGGCTGCGATTGGGGTGAATGGTGAAACTACAGCAATATAGTCTGGACACTCATTTGATCAAGTTGATTGAACAAACAAGCCCCCCAGCTGGATGGTCGGACCCTTGGACTGTGTGGGTTTGGGGCCAACTGTTTGCAGATTAGTTTTATATGAAGGATGTTTGTACTCATAAATTATTACTTATTGTCAAAAAATGAAAAAAAATAAAGAAGTAATAGAAGAAAAAAAAAGGAAAGTGTCTGTAATGAGTAGATGTTTTCAACTATATTTGAAATGCTATATAGTCATTTTTCATTATTTGTGAGGGTCATATGACATAAAGTTCCTGCAGATATTGAATTAGAAGAGAGTACTGAACTCTTTTAGGTAATACTTGATGTTAAAATTTCTGTTGGCCACAATTTTTATCAATCATTTTAAGACATAATATTTTCATATGTGTGTATCTATTAAAAGACAACTTGATTTATACAGTTCACTCATTTACATTGAATTCACAGCCAACAGCGCACCTGTGGTGAGATGGAAGAAGGTGCATATGTTTGTTTGCACATGTTTCTAGTGCCTTCCTCAATCACTTTTAACCTTTCTCTCTTGAGATAGAATCTCTCACTGAACCTGGAGGTTGCTCTTTCTGCTAGTCTGCCTGACCAACAAGCTCACAGGATCCTCCTGTCTCAGCTTTCTGAGCTCTTGGATTGTAGGCAGGCTAGGAGACATCTTTTTTTTTTTTTTAAATGGTTCTGGTGGATTGAATTTAGGACCTTGAGGTTTTATGGCAAGCACTTTACAAATGGATCGGTTTCCCCAGCCCTTGATCTTCTCATCTTTCTGTTTCTTCTTTACAACTTCTTCCACCTTCTAAGTGCTGGGATTACGGGAGTGCGCCACCACACCCAGTTTATGAAGTCAAGGGATTGAAGCCCAGGCTTCAGGAATGCTAGGTAAACACTCTTCCACATGAGCTATATTCACAGCCCCCTCCAGAGGTCTTTCTCTTTTTTTTTTTTTTTCCTTTTCTTCCTTCCTTTTACGAGTTTCCTTATGGTATTTCAAAAATCCCTCATTTTGGTTGACTTTTACCCTTCCTGTACCCTTCTACTTTAAGCGTTCACCCTTTCATTTCCATATTGTTTTTTAAAAAATATTTTTATGGGCTGGGCATGGCGATGCATGTCTCTAATCCCAGCAGTTGGGAGGCAGAGGCAGGTGGATCTCTGTGAGTTCAAGGCCAGCCTGGTCTATATAGTGAGTTCCTCGTGGCTGTATTATAGAGGTCAAAGGACAATTTGTTGCAGAGTCAATTAGTTCTCTTCTGTTTTCATGTGGGTCCCAGGAATGGAAGTCAGATAAGCAGGCAAGTACCTTTATCGGCTAAGTCATCTTGCTGGTCCTCACACCAGGCATTGTCTATTGCTAAGTCATCTTGCTGGTCCTCACACCAGGCATTGTCTATTGCTATCCTCATCCATTTCATTGCTGGTCCTCGTACCAGGCATTTTCTTTTCTTTTCTTTTTTTTTTATATTTTTATTTATTTCTGTATGTGTATCAATGTACTGTCTGCATGCAGGTTTGTGCACCTGTGTCGTGCAATGCCGCAGAGGTCAGAAGAGGGTGTCGAAGTCCCCTGGAACTGGAGTTCTCCTGGAATTGGAGTTTCAGATGGTTCTCAGCCGCCATGTGGGTGCTGGGGATCGAACCCGGGTCCTCTGTAAGAGCGGTCGGCGCTCTTAACCGCTAGGCCATCTCTCCAGCCCATCCAGACATTTTCTATTGCTATCCCCATCCATTTCATTGCTGGTCCTCGTACCAGGCATTTTCTATTGCCATCCCCATCCATTTCATTGCTGGTCCTCGTACCAGGCATTTTCTATTGCTATCCCCATCTACTTCATTGCTGGTCCTTGTACCAGGCATTTTCTATTGCTATACCCATCTATTTCATCACCCTCCTTTTCTTTTCTTGGGAGGGGACTCTTTTCCAGACAGAGTCTTCCTGTAGTCCCAGCTGTCTTGGAACTCGCTCTATAGACCAGGATGGCCTTGAACTCACAGAGATCCGCCTGCCTCTGTCTCCGGAGTGCTGGGATTAAAGGCGTGAGACACTATGCCCCGCTTCCATCCCCCTCCCTTTTCAAGGGCCTTGTGTAATTTCCATGTCTCTGTCCATAATTAGTCACATCTAAATACATACCTAAAGGCTTTCAATATGGCTTTTCTCCCACCCATTTCTCAATTCTATCATTATTCTTTCCAACGTATTCATTTTTGCTATGTCATCCCTTTCCATCTTTCACACTGAGTTTACACACTTATTTTTTATTTGCCATGCTTCTGTACCCTTACCTTGAAGACATCCAGAAAAAAGATTAAATGTCAGATTTTGAAAACATTCACAATCTGTATACCCAGTATTATTTAAAAATTATCTATAATTAAAATACATCCATGTAGCATGTTTATAGATTAGGAACTTTTTTAAGTACTTATACATATTGTGATAATCAGGAGTCTGGCTTCCTTGAGGAGACAGGAAGAATGTGTGGGCAGGAAGCAATCTCACAATCACAATAATGGATCAGACAGAATGTTGTACTAAGCACAGCCATGTGCCTGAGAAACTTAGAGAATGGAGGAGTGGATGAGAGGGTGTGGGAAGGCTGATAGGAGATAAGACTCACTAGTAGTTATAAGCTAACAGAATCATTTCCCACAACTTCTTTTATTCTCTACTGACATTATTACATGATGAGATCTTTCCCCAACTCTGTGCTGTTCCTTGAAGACACATTCTTGGACCACAGTTCAAATACAATGTGATCACTGCAGTAAGTTATAAAATAGAAGAACAAATGAGTGACTGTTATCAGCCTGAAAATCATCATTATTTTTAGATTCCATACTTGCAAATCAGCCAGCTCCCTAAAATGAATTTACAAACATCCAGATCAAGTCCTTACAGAGTTTTCTCTCATTTGCAACTTTATACACAGAGTTGAGTTCAAGTTTCTTGCTGCACTAATTCTCAGGTGATGTGAGAAAAGCTAAGCTCCAACTTCTCATCTCTCCTACTATAAATAACTGTCCTTTAAATTATATATTTATTACTGCATTCTTCACATTTTTGTGACATTTTTATTGATGATTTTGCTTTTTATGTGGTACCCGTGAAAATCCAGGAATTCTGCCTTGTGTTCTGAACCAAAGAGTGACTGTGATCTGACTTATACACACACACACACACAGACACACACACAGACACACACACACACACACACACACACGTTCAAAGCTACCCCTGGCTATATAATTAGTGAGTTTGAAGCTATCCTGGAATACATGAAATTCTGTTTGGATAAATAATACACAAATAAGTAAAACGACATGCTAGAAAATTAAAAAAATATGTCTTTAGAACTCACATGGAATTTCTATGTAGGAAGCAAGCAAAGATAGAAAGAAGTGGGTTGTTATTTCAATATGGGAAAGGAAGAAGTATTTTTTCATATATGTCCAATTTTAGTTTGGTGTTCTAAAATAGTTTAAAGTTTTATTTATTTATTTATTTATTTATTTATTTATTTATTTATTTGTAAGTATGTGTACCTTCTTGACTTTATGTGTATCATATGGATGCAGTGCTCTTAGAGACCAGATGAGGGCATCCGAGCTCTTGGAACTGGACTTACAGTCATTTGGGAACCTTTCAATGTGGGTGCTAGAAATTGAACCCAAGTCCTCTGCAAAAGAAGCAAGTGCTCTTAACTACCTAGTTGTCTCTCTAGTCCCTCATCCTGATATTTTCAACTCCGTGCTTCTTTATGATGGCATTAGGTATTGAACAGAGAAACAGCACACTCAGCTAAAACACCTAATGATTGTATTTATTTATAGTGTAATTTACTTGTAGAATGTGGAGAATACACAGATATTTTGACAGCAGCAGTCAGCAAAAGTTATAAGATATATTATGATCTCCATCATCACCCAGCTGAAATGGTAATGTGATTCTATATGTATGCACATATTGCATGTGTACAGGATATATATTGGTCACTGTTTAGCATCACTAATGCCTCATGAATTGAGAACTATTTTCCCTAGAATTTCTGTAAGTTCTGGGTTAACATTTGCAAATGAGAAAAATATATATGAAAAATTGAAGCAACAGTTCAAATGGGGAGAGGTATGAGAAGGAGAAGATAGGGAGAGGTAAATAACTCTCAGGATGTCATATGGAAACCTACGACTTTGTAAGCTTCAAGCCATAAAGAGAGAGACAGGGATAGTTTAAATGAAGTTATCCTACATGTGGGTTAATGCTTCTCCCAGGAGACGAAGTCTGATAAACAAAAAGCTCGATGCCACGTATGGGATACAGGAGATCTCAAAGGCCTGCAGAACAATACAGACTACTACCATTGCTCTTGGTTACCATGGAGTATAGCTTTAGAGCCAACTTACCACACAACCATGAGAAGCCAGGAAAGGCCATTGGTGAAAGTGCACCCTCAGTTGCAGTGAAGACCCCAGATTGCAGGGGTCATAAGAGAAGCTGAGGCTTGGCACCAGGTGAGGTCAGAACACCCATTGGTGAAGGTGCAGCCTCAGTTCTAGTGGGGACCCCTGCTTTTTGGAGATGCCAGGACAATGGGATGACCACCAAAAGCATCAAGAAGTGTGGAGCGGAGCCGGCCTGGGCATGTGAGACAAGCTGTGTGTTCTGTGGATGGCAGAGCTGGAAGAGTAGGGCTGCTGAATCCCTTTGGAGCCCAGGAGATCAGGAGTGTGTCCCAGGCGTCCAGCGTTGAGCTACTTTGCTGGACTTAGGTTTTGCTTAGGTGTGCCCGATTCTTCCCTTTGAAATAAGACAGTACTTGTTTTGGATTTTACAGAAGCCCACAGTTAAGACACTTTTAAAAGAGACAGTAAACTTTTAAGTGTTTGGATTTTTTTAAGGTCTGTGTGGCTTTTAAGGTTGTACTGTCCTATGATGTGATATTATTGTTAACATCATATTTGGGGACAAGAAATGGAAAGGTTGTGATTTAACTGTGATGTGTTTTGGGTGTCAAGTTGACAAGGGATCAGTTGTGTTGGATAGTTTAGTGTCAGCTTGACACATCTGGGTTGAGGCAGCTTTACTGGGGAAATTGCCTCCATTGGACTGGACTGTGCCCACATCTGTGGGACATCTTCTTGATTGTTGAGTGATGTAGGAGAGCTCAGCCCAATGTGAGTGGTGCCATCCCTGGGCAGGTTGTTCTCTATTATATAAGAAATCAGGCTGAGCATGTACCATGTGAGTAAGCCAGTAAGCAGCGTTCCTCCATGGCTTGTGCGTCAGCTCCTGCCTCCAGGCTCCTGCCCTCAGTTCCTACTTTGGGCTCCCTAAGTGATGAACTGTGATCCAGGAGATGTGAGATGAGTAAACCTGTTCCTCCTCAAGCTGATTTTGGTCAGAGTGTTTTGTTACAGCAATCGAAGACAAACTAGAACAGTTACCTACCAGAATTTGATAGTAAGACCTTATTGCTAAAGACACTACACATTTTGATTACAGGACATGGAGACAACATTCTGGCACTAACCTGGAAACTTACCCACTACTGCCAGAAGGGTTGCTATGGGAGAAAAGTAATCAAAAGTCTTGTTCTGTGAGCCACATTAACCATAATTGGCCTAACAAGACTTGCCCATGGCTACAGTAGTGCTATGGATGTTATAGGAGGAACCAACTACCTTCTGGTTGGATTTAAGGCCTGATTCATAGGATGAAACTCATGCCTGGTACTGTAAATCTGACTGAGGGCCTGTGTTAGGGAACCTCCTGGGTCCTAAGGAAAAACCTATAACTGTTATTTCACAAAATCGATACAGTATCAATCTGGCTTCTAAATATTAATCTCTATACCCATAGATAAGACCAGCTCTGAGTCCCCATCTGTGAAGTCCCTTTTTGCAGTGCACAAAGGTTAAGAAAGAGACTTACACTTTTTCAAAACGAAAGAACAAATGTCCATGAAGCACTCAGCCTCAAATGGGACATCTGTATCATCCCACCTGCCCCCAAGGCTCAGGGAACATGGCTGTATGTATGTTACTTTTCTGTTACTGAAATAGGACACAGTGACTAAGCAACTTAATGGAGCAAGAGTTTATTTGGTCTTATAGAGCCAAAAGGTTAAGAGTCCCATCATGGGAGGGAGGTCTGTCAGCAGAAATGGCCGGGGCAGAAAGCTGAGCACTTACATCTTCAAGCCTGCACTGGAATCGGAAAGATATGCTGGAGGTAGGGCAAGGCTCTGAACTCTCACAGCCCACAGTGATGTGCTTCTTCCAGCCAGGCCACACCTCCTAAAGGTTTCATGAATCTCCAAACTGTGTCAGGAACTGACCAAGTATTCAAATACTCAAGCCTGTGGGGGACCCTTTTCCTTCAAACTGCCAAAGAAGAGGAGATGGCAAGATTTATTATCACCAGAGTTCAGGAGAGAGGGAAGGGTTAAATACATGAAGGACAACAGTTTTATAGCCTCAGGTGGGTTGAATAATATGCCAGTCATCAGTTAGTGATGAGAAGGAGGAGAAGGAGGAAGAGGAGGAGGAGCAAGGAAGAGGAGGAGGAGGAGGAGGAGGAGGAGGAGGAGGAGGAGGAGGAGGAAATAATAATGAAGTTGGGAAGGAGACATGGGGAATAATGGAAGGAGTTAAAGTGGAGCTTAGGGATGTAAATGATCAAAGTACATTGTATACATGTAGGAAATTCACAAATAATAAATTAAAAATTAAATTTAACAAGAAAAGAAACATGGAAGGTAGAAACAAACTGGTAGTAGGCATTTCCCAGTTCACAGAAGTCAGATAGGTCTTAGAAATATCTAACTTGTGAGTCACGTCTAATGCCATGACTTTGTAATTTCTCCATAAATTGCTTTGCAATGTCATATTGACAAGAAAGACATCTCCTCCTCTGGTAGTGATTTTTCTTCCCCTCTCAGGGCTTCAGGCTGACACCCTTTAGCAGCTGTCATAGAGATATCTCCTCCTGCTCCTCTCATGCTGAAAGAAGTATATCCTCCATTCTATCTCAGCTCCCCACAAGTAGCTCTAATCTCTTTAGTAAATTTGTAATTCCCTGAAGAATTCCAGGCATCCTAGCAATATTATTATGACTGAAATCCAAAGTAAACAAACCACAACACAGAGTTTTGCATATCAAATGGTTGTAGGGGATGGGAAATGGGATCTCTCATTTACTCTGGGTGATAGATCTAAAATGGTAGCGACTTTGGACAAATTCTGGTAGAATGTTACAAGGCTAAACATTGTCATGTATAGAATTAATCAATTATAATCCTGGGTTGATATTTACACAATAGTGTTGAAAACATACATTATACAAAAACCAGAACACAGAGGTTTGCAGCAGTTTTAATCATAATCACTGAACAATGGAAGCAACTAAAATCTTTCAAAAGGTGAGTGAACAAATTATGGTAAATCCATACAGTATTATTCAATGATGAATAGAAATGAGCTGTTAAACCACAAAATATACAAGAAACTTTAGTGGCCTATTAATCATTCTTAACAGACACATTCCATGTGATTCCAATTATATTACTTCCTGGAAATGGTAAAACTATGAACACAATAAAAAGATTGGTGATTGTCAAGGTTCAGGAGCAAGGAATGAGTTAATCACAAGAAGCATGGGAGAGTTTTAAATGTCCAAGACACTGTGGGTGATCCTCTAAATATGTTTGATGTTACACAGCTGCAAAACCCAATCAACTTTACAATGCAAGGAGCAAACCCCATATTATACAAATTGATATACTTACCTTGAAACTCAAGTGTTCAAAGAAAAGAATGAATGTGGGCTATGACAAGATAATTTAGAATCATTTGGGTACTGGTTCTCTAAATGTATGAAGAATAAGGTCCAATTAGCACCTGCGTGGAGGAGTAGCAGGTCCTGACTCAATCCAATTTTAGAAAGGAATGGAGTGTGTAAAATGGAAAGCAAAAGAAATTGTACATGAGCATGTTATCCAGTTGAAACTGGTCCCTCCCCTCCAGGCACAGATGAACAATTTTGTTATATATTTTATCCTTATATAGTTATCATTTACATATTTAGGAATGTATCCATGTATTTGTGCATGTTTGTATCTACACCGCTCTGTTTATGCATTTATTTATCTAGATCACCTACTCATCTATGATTGTATGTATTCATCTATGCATCTAGCATTTATGTATTTATGTATCTACGTGTCTAAATATCTATGTATGTACCTATCACCTATGTAACTGTGCATTTAACTATGGATATGTTTTTCTATGTAGCCATTATCTATATATGTATGTATCTATTTACCTCTGTAATTATGTATCTATATATGTATATATTTATGTATATATCGCCTATGTAACTATGTGCTTACCTATGATGTATTTACCTATATAACCTATAGATATCTGTGCATATCTATGTATCTATATACCTATGTATCTATGTGTGCATGTATCCATCTATGTCTCTATCTACGTTCTGGCTAATCAATTCATTAAACACTGAGGGATGGGAAGATCCATATTTCCCATTGGAGTGAAAATGTACAGAGAAGCATTGAGAAGAATGTAGATCTGAAATTTTAAAAGAATTAGAAAAGTGTTACATTTTTAAAAAGAAGAAAACAAGACTGAGGCCAAGAGAGGAGATTCCTGCTGCACTCAACTTGAGTCAGAGAAGCTTCTTTTCATGGTGTAGAAAATAGTTGAGCTGAGTCTCACAACCAGCCAAAGTACCAATTATAAGTAACTCTGAGCTCAGCTATATCAACCTCTGCCATCCAAGGCTCAGGAAGCTGTACAGAAGAGGGACAGCAAGAATGTAAGACTTATAAAATGCTATACTCATCAACTTACAGCATCTGTGATGCCCCGCACAAGACCTGGCCAAGATTAAGCCAGTCAAAATTCCAGCAAGGACAGGAGAGAGAGGCTACTGGCAGTTGGTGGCTGTTAATGGAGGGAGAGTCACTATCTTTTTGGAATGTGGCCACTGATTGGTTGTTCATGGATGGCCACAAATCCATACGGATTTGGGCAGCATTAATTGGACCGGGGGGATATCAATAACAAAAATGAAAAATAAAAAGCAGCTATGAATCTGGGAGGAGCTAGAGGAATATAGGTGTCGGTAGATGTTATCAATATACATTATATAATGCATGGAACATTCAAAGAATATGGAATACTATTTAAAACTGAAATAAGGGACCATTTCCAGCCCCGCTGTTGTAGAGCTCAGGTCTCCTCTGCTTGCTAGTGAGAACCAGCCTACTCTGTTCCCATTGGCTCTCCTTGAATCTTGGCCCCATTCAGCTGAGGCTGCCTTGAGAGCTCCTGACTAGGCTGGCCAAGTGTATGCTTTGCTCTTTCTCAGCTCATCAAAGAAGCAGGGTTATTTCTGCAACAGATAGAGGCTATTACAGAGTTCCAGAACTGGTCAAATGAACAGAAGTGTCTGCGAAACACTTAATCCTAAGAGACACGTCTTCAATGCAGCCTCTACACATAGGATGAATCTATCATTCAATTCTCACCAGAGAAGTTTACTTAAGCAGCAGATGGTAATTAATGCAGTCACCCACAACTGGCCAGTGTACAGAGATCAAGAGGCTGCAGAGTACTTATCCCTGAATAGGACACCTATATCAATATTCTGCCTCCTAAAGCTCAGAGATCATTGCAGAAGAGGAGGCAGAAAGATTATAAGAGCCAGAGGTGGTGGGTGACCACAAGGAAGCAGAGGCTTCCAGACAGCTGGACAGTTACTCATATGAACTCACAGCAATGTTCACAGCATGCATAAATCCTATGCAAACTCAAACCAGACAAAATTCTATCATAGACACAGGGAAGTGGTAAGCAATCCCAACCCAGCCAGGCATGGTGGAGCACGGCTTTAATTACAGCACTCAGGAGGCAGAGGCAGGTAGACCTTTGTGAGTTCGAGGCCAGCCTGGTTTACATAGCAAGTTCCAGGCCAGCTGGGGCTACAGAGAGACACTGTCTCAAAAAGACCCAGACAAAACAAACAAAACCCCCAAGACAAAAAAACAAATCATAAAGAAACCCCAATCCAAGCTAAGGAACGTTTTGCAATTGATGGGTGCTGGGAGGGGGAGAGACAGTGTCTTACAGGGATGGGACTCTTGGCAGGCCCAGTGATGGACCCATACTGAAGGACATTTGGGACACAAATCAGAATCTATAGGATATATATATATATATATATATATATATATCCTATACATATATGTATATGTATATCTCATATACATATATGAGAATACATTAAATTTGGTGGGCGCAGTATGGCTGGGCAGGGTACCTAAATACTATTGACCTATTTTGTATGAAAAAAAAATCACAAAAAATTCAATGAAGATTTTTAAAGAACTTAAACAAGAAAACAGACTGAGTTCTCTTCAGTCCTTAATAGTCTAAACTCAACATTTCTACATCCTGCCTATTTACACATTCCTCTTCATACCATTTTTTATGTTTTTGCTTAATGTCAGTGAGGATGGCTTCCATAGCAGGGCCAAACTCGATGATGCTGGAAACTCCACTTTCATAGTCACAAATGAAGCCAGCAGTATGCATGGCCACCAAAGAACCTTTAGAATCAAACACAGGAGATCCAGAAGACCCACAATAAAAAGCGTTCCTACAAGGATCATGGATTAGTTTCTGGAAACTTCTTTGGGTATACATATAGATAAATTGTGTAGGGTCGCTGTCACCTGCTGGCTCTTCTCCTTGAACAGGTTCTTGATGTTTTTTCCCTTGCTTAACTTGAGGGGCCAAAGCACAACCATCATTACACTTCTGTTTTGTATCAGGATGGCCAATCATATACATCAACCCATTAGATGGAACAGGAGCTATCCCGTTATATAGCCCCGCAGGTACTTGCTGTTCATTTTCCTTCAATTTCAGGACAGCATAGTCCAGAATTACATCAGATATCTCAAACCAAGGTTCAACAGAAAAACAGCTGTCTTCTTTTCCTGGGAACTCTTCACAATCAAATGTCACCTTTACGCACTGACTGATTACATCAGCCCATTTATTTCGCTCTATGTCTTTGCCCACAATGTCATTTATTACATGTCGACAAGTGAAAATGTACCATCCTGTAAAAACAAAGCAGTTAGCAAACCCTTCGTTTCCACTATTATTCCAAACGAGGAGTCCAACTGAGTCACTGAACTGTGAAAGAAGTTTTAGCACTTTAGTTGGGGTGGTATTTTTTGTCAGCTTCTTGAAGTTTGCTTGATGAAAGTTAAACAGTGTTTTCTTCCTTCTTTTTTCAGTTTCTTCCTTGATGTACGCTCTGAGTCTTTCACGTTCTCTTCTCAGTGTGGGGTACTCTTCCATGATGTGTTCTTTTAACTCACGGAAGGTTGATTTCTTTGAATTTTTATTGAGTTTGGCTGCCCTGAGGGTCTTCTTCATCTCCACCTCAACCTCAAACAGCTTGTCCTCTAACTCATCAATAGGCTGGGTGTTTTCTATGATAGTGTCCAGGTTAGTAATGAGCTTCCAGCGGTCATTCTCTACAAAGGAAAGAAACCTTCCATCCTTTCTTAGAGTGTCCTTGATGGTGTCTCCTCTGAAGCCATACACACAAAGCTTTTTCCCATCTTCGTGAACTTCCCTGCACTTGAGAATTTTTTCCTTTCTTTTTCCTACTGGAGATATGTAAAATTTGACACAGTTAGCACTTACCTGATCTTGCCAATCAAACAAAGGGTTATCCTCTCTCTGCTTGCTCTCAGTTTTGCAAAATGTAATTTCCACGTGGCTGCCGTCTGGGAAACAACTGAGGGGCATGCTCAGGTTTATGTAGCCTTCAATTCCTTCTATACCACGTGCTAAAATTTCTTTGCCTTGGTGATTTTTTATCTCTTCTTTGACAGCATTAAGAGTGTTGAGTGCTGCATATAACCTGCCTGTCTTCCTATGTGTCAGCTCATATTTCATTTTTTCATTTTTCTTGTGGTTTACATATAAGGTGATGGTAATTGTCTTATTTAGGGAAGTGGTCTGATCTTGTTGATATTTCTTGGGTGAAGGTGGTCTTTGGTTTTGGGTGTTGGTTATCTCACAGGGTCTTTTTCTAGATTCCACCTTAATTTGATAACTATTGGAATTGCTCTGTTCTTCTTTAGGGACCTAAAAACAAATGTTAGATTATTTAAATACTCTGACTACAGCTGTAGTTATTTATTTCCCTTTTTAGTATGCAATTCACAGAATTCCTATGGGAAATTCAAAACCAATCTTATAAGACTGGTGAATAGAATTAAATTAGAATTTAACTTGGGATCTAAAAATACCAGCTAAGTTTCCTACATCAGATAGTTGATGCTCTCATTACACAGGTGCATTTCTGTAACAAATAAGAACACTATCCCAACTTCCTTACAGGGTATTTCATATCTTGTTTATTATTTTTAAACAATATAATTTTTGTCTTTGTCAACTATAGTGGTGCATTGCACTGAAAATTTTATTTTTTTATCTTTGTTTATCTGTGACAGAGTTTTACTGTGTAGCAAAGGTTACCACCCTGGAACTCACTAAGCAGCTCCTGCTGTCCTATAACTTAGAATTGTCTTGCCTATGTCTTATAGTGCTGAGATTCTAGGCAAATATCATACCAAGTTTTTAAAAAATTTATCTTTAAAACCCCAAATTCAGAAAGAAGGTGCTGCCTTGATTTGCTATCAAACATTAATGCTAAACAAAAGAGCATTATTTATCTCATAAAGTTGCTCATACAAGTTATTTTTAGGGGGCTGGAGAGATGGCTCATTGGTTAAGAGTGCTGACTGCTCTTGCAGAGGACCCAGGTTTGATTCCCAGCACCCACATAGCAGCTAAGAACCGTCTTTAACTCCAGTTCCAGGGGAATCCGACGCCCTCCTCTGACCTCCGTGGCATTGCATGAGACGGGTGCACCAACCTACATGCAGACAGTACACTCATATACATAAAAAAATTTAAAAAAGCCAAGTCTATAAATAAAAGTCTACAAAAATTGGTACATTATTTTAAAAAGTTATTTTTAGATAATTAAAACATTGATTTCACCCAGCATCTACCATGTATAGAACTCAGCTATTTCCTGTATTTCATCAACACCCAAATCTTAGGAATAGGTATATAAAGATATAATGAATCCCTCTGTTCTTTTGATAAACATGCAGAGGGACTGATTATGTTTCTTATTAGTATCATTTCCTGAAATCACACAACTAATAAAGAAGTTGAATATGTAGATCCTGACTCATATTCTTTCTCATTGGAATATATATTCCTTATTGTAAATTTTGCATCTATGACTTCCGTTTTTGTAGGACATTATCTAAGAACCAGGGACGTGGAGTTGGGAGGGAATTAAGGAAGATTAATCAAATAGTAAAAACAATATAAAGTGAAGACATCTGATTCTTGTGTCTGGAAGTTTCATTTTCACTAAGTCATATTCATCCTGGCAAGGATGACAACAGAGGGGAGCTCACTGGAATCACAATGTTGCAACATGGTAAAGATTAAGCCCATCATCACTTGAAAGAATAGTAATACTCTCAGTTAAACAGATAAAAAGAATGTAAGGTAATATTAATATACCCTGGTCATGCATAGATACACTGGTGAAGCATCCCTGCCGGTCTCCTTGCTGTCAGTAGTCCTATCCAATTGAGTACTTTATTTTTTTTTAATTTTTAAAAATTTTATTTATTTCTGCATGTGTATGAATGTACTGTCTGCATGCAGGTCTGTGCACCCGTGTCGTGCAACGCCCCAGAGGTCAGAAGAGGGTGTCGGATTCCCCTGGAACTGGAGTTCTCCTGGAATTGGAGCTCCAGACGGTTCTCAGTCGCCATGTGGGTGCTGGGGATCGAACCCGGGTCCTTTGTAAGAGTGGTCGGCACTCTTAACCACTAGGCCATCTCTCTAGCCCCCCAACTGAGTACTTTAAAAGACTTCCAACTATTTCAAGAATTTAGGAATTTAGGAGCAGATATAGACACTTTTCCTTTATTTACTTTGTGTGTATTGTGTGTGTGTGTGTGTGTGTGTGTGTGTGTGTGTTTCTTGAAACACTAAATAACCCTGATTCCTGTGGGTACAACGAGACTGCATCCATCATGGTAGGAGGAAATACTTGATATAAAACCAAAGATGACCAAGTCTAGTGTGGCTGAACTTCATAAAGAGAATTCACAGGCATACCTGAGAGGAATTATACTTGATGTTCATGTTTTTCCTTAAATCACAGACGTCCTCTTGTGACCTGCCCTTGTCACAGCTCATGATGGCCTGAAGGCAAAACAGATGTTCACCTGAAACACTAATTTCAAAAAGATCCAAATTACTGCAGTTTCTTCACAGCTGACATATATTGCACAGAAGAAAAACTTAGCTGGGGTCCCATATCTCACCTCCCCACCCCCAGCTCTAGCCTTGCATGCCCCAGAATGCTAAGTTAGCAAGCAAATAACTTATTCACCAAGCATAAACAGGCCAACAATAAAAAGCATTAATGTGCAAGTGCTACATTATTTTTTTTACAGAAATTTTCTCTAATTATTAACCCTCACAACTACAATGGAAACTGGGTTCTATCTAGATTTTCTTTTGGGGAAAAGCATATCTTTGACAAGGGTTGAGTCTGAAGCAGAGATAGAAATCACATGCAAATGTCAATACCCCACAAAGCAGCTTGCGGTTGGGGCATTCAAAAGTGTATTCTTCTTAGCTGGGCGTGGTGGCACACGCCTTTAATCCGGGAGGCAGAGGCAGGTGGATCTTTGTGAGTTCAAGACCAGCCTGGTCTGCAGAGTGAGTTCCAGGACAGCTGGAGCTACAGGGAGACCCTGTCTGGAAAAGACCAAAAAAAAAAAAAAAAGTTCTTCTTAAATTGATGTTAAAATCTGGTCTTCCTTTAGGATAAAGATGGTAAGGGATGCTAAACGGAATAGGTAGGAAAAGCATTGGGCAATACCTTAAAAAAAGAAATTTGGGGGAGATATCAAAAAGAAATTGAGGGGGCTGGAGAGATGGCTCAATGGTCAAGAGCACTGCCTGCTCTTGCAGAAGACCCCAGTTCAATTCCCAGCACCCATTTGGTGGCTAGCAACCATCTGTTACTCCAGTTCCAGGGGAATCTGACACCCTCTTCTGTGGTCCACAGGCACTGTATGACATGAGTGCTTATACACATGCAGGAAACACACTCATATACATAAAATAAAAATAATAAGTAAAAAGAAAAATTTAGAAAGTTTCTCCAAAATAATATTTATGAACCTTAGATACTGCTTTGGTTTTTGTTTGTTAGAAGAGGCATTTTCTCTGTCTTTTCATTACTGCCCCTCCATAAAGGAAGATGGAAATCTTTAAGGGTGCTAAATACCATTAGAAGGGTCGACATTTTCTTAAATACCTCACTGTCCAAACAATGCATGGCATATGACAGAGCTTCAACAGGTACATTCATAAATACACACTCAAGGAATGGATGGTCTAGGTAGAGAGCTGCCATGCTAAGACATGTTCTAAGTGATTTTGAGGAACTACCTTACAACCTCTTGCAACCTGTGAGATGGGTATTATTAGTTCTACTTTATTCATAAAACAATGACTTTTTTTGTTGTCTTTTTGAGACAGGGTCTCCCTGTAGCTCCCTGGCCTAGAACTCACTCTGTAGACCAGGCTAGCCATGAACTCACAGAGATCCATTTGCCTCTGCCTCCCAAGTGCTGGGATTAAAGGTGTGCACTGCCATGCCCAGCATCAATGACATTTTCTAATAGAAAAGACTGAGCAGGGGAGGAGATAATGGGAAATTTTCAAGTATGTATCATATTGTTAATAACTGTTCTCTTGTTCTCTTTCTCTGTCTTTCAAATTTACTTTGTCTTTTATTTTAGTAGATTACAATTAGAGAGATCATGACTTTTGTGTGTGTGTGTGTGTTTGAGACAGGGTCTCCCTTTAGTCTCAGCTGGCCTGGAGTTCACTCTGTAGACCAGGCTGGCCTTGAACTCACAGAGATCCTCCTGCCTCTGCTTCCCAAGTGCTAGGATTAAAGGCATGTGCCACCACGCCTGGCGAGATCATTACATTTTAACCCTAATTTACTTTCCATCTCTAAAAGTTAAGGACTTCAGCTCATGCAATCACAACAGCAATTTGTTTATTCATATAAAAATAGATCACTAGCAATCACCATTAATTATTTCAATGTATTTACTTCCAAGATTTATTTTATTTTCATTATATGCATGGTTTTTATTTTATTTTCATTATATGCATTTTCATTATATTCATTATATGCATATGTGTCTATGCACAGGAATGTGGGTGCCCTCAGGTGTCAGAAGAAGGCATGCCCTGGAATTACAGGCAGTTGTGAGCCACCTGACTTAGGTGTTGGGAATCAAACTCAGGTCCTCTGCAAAAGCAATCTTACGTACTGAGCCATGCTTCCAGCCCTTTTAGTTTATTTTATAAGAAGGCCCTGTCTGATAGCAAAGTCACCATCTTCCCGTCTCATCTTCTTGTGTACTGAGATTATACATGACATCAAATCTGGCTTAATTCTGATTTGAAGGTCTTTTATTATAAAATTATTAGCCTGTGGAAGACAATAGATAATTTGTCTATAAAACGGTCGCTTCCTGCATTGCTTCTTCACACAGTTTTTTATTTATTTATTTATTTATTTATTTATTTATTTATTTATTTATTTGGTCTTTCTGAGACAGGGTCTCCCTGTAGCCCCAGCTGTCCTGGAACTCACTCTGTAGACCAGGCTGGCCTTGAACTCACAAAGATCCGCCTGCCTCTGCCTCCCAAGTGCTAGGATTAAAGGCATGCACCACCACACCTGGCTCTTCACACAGTTTTTAACTAATGTACTAAGTTAAATGGAAGCCATTCAAAGACTGTTTATGCTTATAACCTTTCCATTATTGAGCAGGGCCCTAGCTTTCTACCAGTAACTACTGGTGATGACCTACTAAGGAAATCTTCTTAGCCTCTCCGACCTTGGTTTCCTGTTTATGAAATGAAACAATAACTCTAAATGAGACTATGAATTCATGTGTGACCTGGCTACATCAAACCTATGTTCAGTGATCAGATTGCCAGATGCTACTGCATGACCCTGGGCACATTAATTAGTTTTGGCTTCCTTTTCTTCACCCTAAGAGGACTGATAAAAATCAACCTCTATTGTTGTGAAGATTTAAAAATATAGAATTCTGATATAGCAAACCCTGGCCTACACGTGGCCCATACTATTTTTTATTTATTTATTTTTTGGTCTTTTTGAGACAGGGTCTCCCTGTAGTCCCAGCTGTCCTGGAACTCACTCTGTAGACCAGGCTGGCCTTGAACTCACAAAGATCCGCCTGCCTCTGCCTCCCAAGTGCTAGGATTAAAGGCATGCGCCACCACGCCTGGCTCTTCACACAGTTTTTAACTAATGTACTAAGTTAAATGGAAGCCATTCAAAGACTGTTTATGCTTATAATCTTTCCATTATTGAGCAGGGCCCTAGCTCTCTACCAGTAACTACTGGTGATGACCTACTAAGGAAATCTTCTTAGCCTCTCCGGACCTTGGTTTCCTGTTTATGAAATGAAACAATAACTCTAAATGAGACCATGAATTCATGTGTGAACTGGCTACATCAAACCTATGTTCAATGATCAGATTGCCAGATGCTACTGCATGACCCTGGGCACATTAATTAGTTTTGGCTTCCTTTTCTTCACCCTAAGAGGACTGATAAAATCAACCTCTATTGTTGTGAAGATTTAAAAATATAGAATTCAGATATAGCAAACCCTGGCCTACATGTGGCCCGTACTATTTTTTATTTATTTATTTTTTGGTCTTTTTGAGACAGGGTCTCAACTGTAGCCCCAGCTGTCCTGGAACTCACTATGTAGACCAGGCTGGCCTTGAACTCACAGAGTTCTACCTGGCTCTGCCTCATAGGTGCTGGAATTAAAGCCTTGTGCCTCCACGCCGGCTACTGCCTATTAACAGCAACACTTAACCACAGGAAGCTCTGGGAAAATAAAAGTTGGTAAGGGAGGAACTGTACTATGTTGTAAAATCTCTCAATCAATCCAAGACCCTCTTCTGACTTCCGTGGCATTGCACGACACGGGTGCACAGACCTACATGCAGACAGTACATTCATACACATACAAAAATAAATTTAAAAAAATTAAAAAAAAAATCTCTCAATCTGTAGGGAAACTTGGGCGGGGGATCCTGGCATTTGCTAGGGATTCCTACTACAAACAACCCTAGAAAGAAAGTGAAGAGAAAGCAACATGAATTTTGCAGTTCTGTCGCAAATAACTGAGGCACAGTGAAAAGGTTGAGAAAAGACTCCGTATCCATTTCCCCAAATCCCCACACATTTTTCGTACTCAGACCAAACCGTGTTCTATCAAAATGTGATGCAGTGCTTGCAACGGTGCTAGAGCAACACATGGTATGGCCGGAGAAGCCAAGAGTGTACTGAGCTGAAGGACCTGCTTTCCTTCCTTCAGTAAAGCCATAAAGCAACACAGCCAGTTCAGGGTCCCACTCCAGCCCCTGACAATTCTCTGGGAATCTGTCTCTCCCTCTCTCTGGCCATTTCCTGCTCTCTCTTAAAGCTTCTTAGAGGCTCGCCCGCTGCTAGCCTGCTCTCTCTCGCTTTGATTTCCTCAGCAGGCTTTGTAGAGGGAAGGTTTGCAGTTGATCTATGCCCTGTCCTAGCCCACATCCACATCCTTAGCTCCTAGCTCTCTCTCCCTTTCTCTCGCCATTTCCTGCTCTGTCTTAGTCTCTTGAGACTCGTCACCTCGCATGCTCTCTCTCGCTTTCGATTTCCTCAGCAGGCTTTTTAGAGGCAAGGTATGTAGTTGATTTATGTCCTAGCCCACCACATTCTTCCCTCCAGGACACATATGACAAGAAGCAGCCACTGAAAACAAGCCTGTGCTCTCCGGGTCTTACACATGGACCCCACTTCTGGTCCAGTCCGCAGCCATCCTATCCTCTGTCCTGCTAGAGACTCCAGTGCTGGAGACAGTCTTTGCCCACCCTGTAGAGCGCCCTCAAACCCTGTGCATTCATTCACTCACCTGCTTACTGCCTTGCTCACAGCTAGGACTCTCTGGTTTCAAACCCAGCCCCTAACTCAGGTCAGCTCTTATAGAAGGAGGCATCAGCAGCCCCCAGGAGGAACAGAGTCCAGCCAATCAGAGTGCAGCCCAGCAAGTTCTGAGGAGACAAGGAAACACTGAACACAGGGGGGAGGGTAGGTTGATAAGAAACAACACCATATGGAAATTGCTGTTTCTTTGGCCAATGGTTTTGATTTATGTTATTACTGTTTTACTTTTTCTCTGTTTTATTTATGATTTTTTTTGGGGGGGTGAGAGTGGACAATTTACCTCACAAAGTAGTTTCTTTTCTTCCATTTTGTTTTTGATTTTTGAGAAAGGGTCTCACTGTGTAGCCCTGGTTGACCTGAAACTGCCTATGTAGATCAGGCTGGCCTTGAACTCATAGAGATCTGCCTGCCTTTGCCTCCCAAGTGCTAGAATTAAAGGTGTGTTGTACACCACTACCTCCAGCAGTACTGAGTTCCTCTATGACATGCGCGTTATTTTTCAAAAGTATTATTTTTATTTTATATGTCCGAGTATATTTCTTACATGTATGTAAGTGCAATGCCCTTTGAGGTCAGAGCAGGGCATTGGATCCCCTGGAACTGGACTTATGGATGGTTGTTAGTTGCCATGTGGGTGCTAAGAATTGAACCTGGTTGTCTGCAAGAACAGCCAGTGCTCTTAACCACTGAGCCATCTCTCCAGCACTCACTTGGTAATTTTCTCTCACTTCCAAACTTGCCAGGCTTTTTCTCTGCTAGACTTCTCACTTGCCTCTCAGCAGGTCCATTTTTCCCAGTTCTTTTCTTCTTTAGACAGCTGTGCAAAAGGGGAGAACAGGTCTTCCCTGTGTTGCTGGTAAGAGGCAGATTTTGTCTGCCAAACATAAAAGCTTTTCAAAATGTGATCATATAATTAAAAATATTCCTCCAAAGGTATGTTTACCCATTTTTACTCAGTTCTAGTAAGGCGCAACTAAAGACAACCGAAACAAACCAACACATCTACTTCCTGACCTCAGGGTAGAGAGCACCACAGGAGAAAGTTGAGGGGAGCTTAGAGGAGTGCACTGGTTCCAGTTAGAGACTAATGATGTCAAATGCGGGCTCCCAGAAACCTGTTGATAAGAAGCTCAGCCTACTGTTATTGATGTACGGAGGATGCTCACGTCACACAATCCTGGTTGGGCTGAGGTGGAGGAGCAAGGCTGAACACAGACAAAGAGACACCTTGAGACGCTGAAGTCTGGCTGAAGTCCCGGCTTAATGAATGACTTGGTTAGGAGTGTGTAACAGAATAGGATTAAGTGCAAAGCAAGAGCATCAAACAAATTCAAGGGGATTAACAGACATTGGTCATTATTAACTCTCAATCCCCAGTAAAAAAAGACACAGTCTAATTGACTGAATTAGAAAAAAAGGATGCATTTGTTTTGCTGCCTCCAATAAATACATGTCACCATCAATGATCAAAACTGCCTTAGAGTAAAATATTATAGGTGAAAAAGACAAAAGATATGTAATATAATTTAAATTTACTTTATCCATGCTTAGAAACACTCAAAAACCATCTCTGCTTTCTAAACTCTGTCAGAAACATCCTTGTCATGTCCTGTGAGAGTAGTATAAGAAACTTCCAGCTATTTAAATGAATCTTGGACAGTGTTCTAGTTTTCTGGCAGTTGTGATAAACGCCATGATCAAAAGCAACTTGGGGGAGGAAAGGGGATTTTTCATCTTATACTTCCAGGTTATAGTCCACCATTGAAGAACTCAGGGCAGGAGCTTGAAACAGAAAACATGGAGGAAGACAGCTTACTCAGGCTTTTGTTCAACTGTCCTTCTAACACAGCCCAGGACCACCTGCTTAGGGATCGCACCATCTACCATGGGTTGTGCCTTTTTACATCAATCAACAAGCCAGTTCCTCACAGACACTGTCCTATGCCAATTTGATCTGGGAAATCCCTTCATTGAGAGTCCCTCAGATAGCTAAGGCGCTATCGAGTTGATAGCTGAAACAATGTAGGACTGGCAGATATAGATGTGTTTTCAATTTTTTGAATTATGCTTGTGTTTTAAAATGCTATGTAGCCCATGCTAGTCTTGAATTTACAATCTTCCTACCTCTGCCTCTGGAAGGTTAGGAGTATAAGCCTGTGTCAATATGCCTGGCTTGACACTTCTGAAAGGAAAGGGAGGTAGTATATGTGTTATTACCATGTCCCTGGTATAGAGCAGAGACAGACAGATCTAGGTTTGTCATGGACTTTCTAGGTATTTAGTTTCTAAATCCTGGACAAGAGGAAAGCAGACTAAAAGTTTTGAAGATGCATCTCAAGTGCCTGACTCTTCTCATCCTCATTGATCAGTTCATAGAGCATTCTAGACTCAGAAAGGATAGAATGGCTTGACATGACAATAGAGCCTAGAAAGGACACTTCATGCCAACAAACATGTCCCAGTCTTCTGCCTCGAACAACACCTTTCTCTCCTTCATTTCCATAAACAAATGGGAGATAAACTTCTCTTCAGCCAAGCAAGGTAAGAATAAATATTTCCAAAACAATTTTATAAGCTGAAAGCACTATACACATGTGGCTGTTATAATTTAAAAGATCACCTCTGCTTGACTCTTTTAATACGCATCCCTCTCCACAAGAAATATTTACAACCGGGTCATTGGCACTAGCATCCACATATGAGAGACACCACTCGTCGTCCGTTCCTCTGGGACTGTGTTACCCCACCCAACACGATGCCCTCCAGCTCCATCCATTCACCTGCAAAGTTCATGATGTCATCCTTCTCCACTGCTGCATAGAACTCCATTGTGTACATGCACCACACTCTCTCCATCCACTCGCCAGTCGAGGGGCACCTGGGTTGATTCTAGTTTTCTGCTGTTGTGAACAGAGCGGCAATAAACATAGTTGTGCATGTATCTCTGCAGTGAGATGAGTCCTGCGGGTACATACCCAGGAGTGGCATGACTAGGTCAAATGGCAGGATCATTTTGAGTCTTCCAAGGGTTCTCCACACTGTCTTCCACAGTGGCTGCACAAGTCTACATTCCCACCAGCAATGGATGAGTGCTTCCCTCTCCCCACACCCTCTCCACACTTGACATCATTCGTTTTCTCGATCCCAGCCAGTCCTACTGGAGCAAGATGGTACCTTAAGGTGGTTTTAATTTGCATTTCCCTAATTATTAGCGATGTTGAACACTTCTTAAGCTGTTTCTCAGCCATCTCCAATTCCTCCTCTGTGAAGTCCCTGTTCAGATCCTTGTGGCAGCCATAAGTCTGTGTATCCCAAATCTAATTGGCTATTAGCTCTCTCCTTGGAGGAATAACCCATGGCTGATGCCACAAGCTTACATCCTCTAATGGTTAGATGTTATAAACCACACGAAGACCCTGTCATACTTAACAGAAGAAAATGTAATTCATGAATTAACATACCATCCAAACATCTGTGTCTATACCAAAGTAACCTACCATAACAATTAGTACTGTTTATTTTATTTATTTATTTATTTTTTGTCTTTTTGAGACAGGGTCTCCCTGTAGCCCCAGCTGTCCTGGAACTCACTCTGTAGACCAGGCTGGCCTTGAACTCACAAAGATCCGCCTGCCTCTGCCTCCCAAGTGCTAGAATTAAAGGTGTGCGCCACCACACCCGGCAATTAGTACTGTTTAAATACCTATATATCTAATTGCATGTGCTTCATTAGTAGGATTGAAAGGTTATGCCTGGACAAGCTGGCAGCCCATGAAAGAAAACAGCCAGAATTGACTAGAGACCAAGACAACAGCTCCAGAGAAAGTAGACTGTTTTGCTTCTCGTCCACCTGTGCCCCTTTTCTAAGCCTAGGGAACAATCTGCGGAAGAGGGGGCGTGGTAGAATGTAAGGGCTGCGATTGGGATGAATGGTGAAACTACAACAATATAGACTGGACACTCATTTGATCAACTTGATTGAACATACAAGCCCCCCCTGCTGGATGTGAGGATACGCCATAGAGCTGTGTGTGTGTTTGTGCACAACTGCTTGGAAATTGTTTTTACATGAAGGATGCTGTGCTCAACAAATTATTACTTATTGTTAAAAAATGAAATGAAACAAAAATAAAAAAAAACAGAGAAAGATGCAGAAAGTTATGCAGAATGCATGATCTGGGATGGGTAGGGGTGGGGTGGGGGGAGGGAAGGGGGATATATGCCTGAACTGAATTGGAAAATGATGTATGAAATACACAAAGCATACAATAAAAATAAAAAAAAAATAAAAAAGATCACCTCTGCTTAGAATGAGATGAATGTTTTATTCCACAGACCATGCTAGTACATAACATGTAATCATTTTTATTTATCGTTTCAGACAGTATTACAAGAAACTTATTACAGCTCCCTCTCCCCACTTTCATGCACCCAAATAGGAAGAAAAGAATGAATAAGAACGACTTTAGTGTATGGAGTATTTCCAATGCAGAATGAGGCAGTTTCTTGTCAGGAAGTGCTATGTGACCCAGGGCAAAACAAGGCTGTCAATTATGAGTATGTTCCACAAGTAGCATGTTAAAAGTGACATGGTTGGGTTGGAGAGATGGCTCAGCTGATAAGAGCACTGACTGTTCTTGCAGAGGACCTGGGTTCGATTCCCAGCACCCACACAGCAGCTAAGAACCATCTTTAAGCTGGGCATGGTGGCACACGCCTTTAATCCTTGCACTCGGGAGGCAGATGGTTAACAGTAAAAAAAATTATTTTTTATGTGTATGAGTGTACTATCTGCATGTAGGTTGGTGCACCGGTGTCACACAATACCCTGCAGAGAGTCAGAAGAGGGCTCTGCATTCCCTGGATACTACGGAGTTAAAGTCAGTTCTTACCGCCATGGCTGGTGCTGGAATCGAACGCCGGGTCCTCTGCAAGATGCAGTCGCGCGCTCGCTCTTAACTGCCCCAGATCTTGCATTTCTTTTTTTTTTTTTTTTTTTTTTTTGGTCCTTTTCGAGTCAGGGTCTCCCCGTAGTCCCAGCTGTCCTGGAACTCACTCTGTAGACCAGGCTGGCCTTGAACTCACAAAGATCTGCCTGCCTCTGCCTCCCGAGTGCTAGGATTAAAGGCGTGTGCCACCACGCTTGGCTGAGGATCTTGCATTTCTTTTTTTTTTTTTTTTTAATTTTTTTATTTTTGTATGTGTATGAGTGTACTGTCTGCATGTGGGTCTGTGCACTCGTGTCATGCAATGCCCCGGAGGTCAGAAGAGGGTGTCGGATTCCTCCTGGAATTGGAGTTACAGACGGTTCTTAGCTGCCATGTGGGTGCTGGGGATCGAACCCAGGTCCTCTGCAAGAGCAGTTGGTGCTCTTAACCACTAGGCTATCTCTCCAGCCCCAGGATCTTGCATTTCTAATGAGCCAATATAAACTAAAGTTCCAGAAAGAAACTGATGACACTATTAACTGGACTTTCATATCTCACCCTTTTGTTCTGGCCTGGCTTGTCTCGGGATGATGTTAGCAAGCACACAGTTTATCCCCCAATCCTAGTCACCTCAACAATAGAGCAGATCACCAAGTGTCAGACACCATACTAAAATCTTTACAGAAAGCATCTATACTTGCTAGCCCCTGTGACTTCCACAGAAAGCAGGTTTTATGTAGCTTTTGGTTTGAGGGAAAGTCCATGTTTTGCTAAGAAAGTGATGTGCCCAAGGCCAGAGTTTGAAGTCAAGAATGAATTCAAATGTAGATAACAATACCCCACAAAGGAGACTGCCTTTTTATTTTTACCAGATAATAGAAGCATCATACTATTTTGGTGATAACTGCATTATCATTTATAAAAGTTAAGTCTTTGGGGGGCTGGAGAGATGGCCTAGCGGTTAAGAGTGATAACTGCTCTTGCAGAGGACCTGGGTTCGATCCCCAGCACCCACATGGCGGCTGAGAACCATCTTTAACTCCAGTTCCAGGGGAATCCAACACCCTCTTCTGACCTCCGAGGCATTGCTCGACACGGGTGCACAGACCTACATGCAGACAGTACATTCATACACATAAAAAATAAATAAAATTAAAAAAAAATTTAAAAAAGCATAAAAAAGTTAAGACTTTTGTCATATAATCACAATGTTAGGTTTATTTACATCAAAACTCAATTGAGGTACGCATATCACCTTTATGTTTGATTTTTTATTTTATTTAATTTTTTATTTATTATTTTTTATGTGTATTAGTGTGCTGTCTGCATGTAAGTAGGTGCACCCATGTCGTGCAATGCTGTGGTGGTCAGAAGAGGGCGTCAGATTCCCCTGGAACTGAGTTAAAGATGGTTCTTAGCTGCCGTGTGTGTTCTGGGAATTGAACCTGGGTCCTTTACGAGAGCAGTCAGTACTCTTAACCACTGAGCCATCTCTTCAGCTCCTTGTTTGATTTTTTAAAAAAGATGTCTTGCAGGGGCTAGAGAGATAGCTCAGTGGTTAAGAACGCTGGCTGTTCTTTTTGCAGAAGCCCTGAGTTTGAATCCCAGCATCCACATGGCAGCTAACAACTGCCCTTAACTCCAGTTCCAGGTGATCCGAGACCTTCTTTTCTCCTCTGAAGGTAATACATGACACAGGTTGCTTACACACATGCAAGCATAACACTCATACACATAAAATAAAAATAAAATGTTTATAAAGATGCCTTGCTGTCTAGCCTAGGCTAGTTTCATATTGCTATTCTCCTGATTCATGTGCTTCAATGCTAGACTTACAGATATGCACCATCACACCTGCTTTCATCGTCTCTCATAGCTCTCCTGTGTCAGAAAAGTTATCAGCCTGTTGAAGAGAACAGAGAAATTGTCTGCAGAAGGGTTCACTTCCTGTACTGCTTTCTCCAGTCCACTGTTAAGTCAAACTGAAACCATCAAAAGTGTTTATACTCTTAACCCTTCCATTATGGAGCAAGAGCCTTAGCTTTCTACCAGTAACTCCTAGAGATGAGCACAAGATCTGCTTAGCTTCCCTGAACCTTTGTTTCTTGTTTGTGAAATGAAGCATTAATTGTAAATGAGATGATGACTTCATATGCAAATGTGCTGCATCAATGTAGCTCTAAATGAGACTCTCTGGGCTCAACTAACAGACGGTCACATACTAGCTGCATGATCTTGGGCATACTCACTAGTTTCTGCCCCTCCCTCAGTATCAACGGAGTCAACTTCAACTGTGGTGAAAATTAAATGAGGTTTTTTTTTTTTGGTTTTTTTGGGGGGTCTTTTTTGAGACAGGGTCTCCCTGTAGCCCCAGCTGTCCTGGAACTCACTATATAGACCAGGCTGGCCTTGAACTCACAAAGATCCACCTGCCTCTGCCTCTCGAGTGAGTGCTAGGATTAAAGGCATGTGCCACCAAGCCCGGCTTAAATGAGTTTATATCATGCAGGACAATGGCTTGCATGTAACGGGTTTCTCCGTGAACATTACTGCTAGTAGTATTATCCACAGCAATACTTGGACACTGGGGTACTCATTAGACTGCAGAGAATCTGGGTATTGAAGGTAGATAATTACCTGAGGAACTACACTTTCCTGTAAGATCTCTGAAGGCAGAAAGTAAGTGTTCAGTCAGAAAGACAACTTTGGGGGTGGAGGGCTGTGTCGTCTGATGATGCATACTGCAAAGAAAAGGGGCAGAAAGAAGCCTGAACTGGCATGTACTTGAACGACCATAGCAGCAAGGCCAGCAGGATAAGAAAGCAGTCTGTACCTACCCCTCCCCCCACACATGCTTTTCAGTGTCCATACTCAGTTGTGTTATCTTAAAATGTGCAGTGCCTGTAGCTATCCCAGATCTACTCACTTTATATTTGGAGAAGCCAAGATTCTACTGACCTGAAGGACCTGGTTTCTTCAGTCAAGCAATAAAGCAACACAGCCACGTCTGGGTCCTGCTCCAGCCCCTGACAGCTCTGGAATTTGTTTTTCTCCCTCCCCTGTTGCTCTCTCTCCCTCTTCCATCTACCTGCCCTTCCCTTTCTGTCCCTCCTTCTTCCCTCCCTCCGTCCCTCCCTCCTTCTTGCTTCTGTTCTCCTTTCCTGTTCTTTCCTCCCTCCCACCACCACTTCCTGTGCTCTTCTAAATCCCAAGTATTACTCTTCCCAGAATGTTCTCTTTTAGCTTTCACTTTCCCTCAGTTAGGCTTTCCAGGGAGGCAAGAATCACAGCTCATCTCCACCTTGTCCCAGCCACCATCCTGCTCCCTCTAGCAAATACAGCTGAAAAATAAGCAGCCATTGAAGATAAACCTGTGCCCTACGGATCCTTTAGAGATGTTGCCCCAAAGGCTTTGCTGCTCTTCAGCTAATGCCTACTCTGCATCCTGTGTGCTCACCAATGCACATCATGCCTTCCTCACAGCCAGCACTTGAATCCAGCCACGGAAGCAAAGTGTGCTGTTATGGAAACAATTCACAGCCGGTTGGCCAATGAGAGCATGTCTACAGTAATGAAGATAAGTAAGGTGGATTGAAACGGGTGTTTGAAAGGAAGTTTACACTCTTAGGAGTTAGTATCTTTCTGACTAGTGGGTTTACTTGGTTGTATCTCTCTCTCCCCCCCCCTTCTTTTTCTGTAAGCATGCAAAGTAGTTGCTTTCATTATAACACCCAACTGAATATTTTCTTCCGCTTCCAAGCTTGCTGGGTCCATTCTGAGCTAAACCTTGTACTCCTCACTTCACTTCTGTTTCTCCTAGTTATTAACTTCCTTGAACAAATGAGAAAGAAAATGGCTGTTTTGGCACCTCAGGTAGCTCCAGAGTGAAGCATAATGCTTGGTTTTCATTTCAGACAGCCTGGGTAGTCTAAAATATACCTGAATTTCATAGTGAACAGGGCTCCCCAGACTCCATATCTGCTTTTTGTGAACTTGTCACACAAATATAATAATAAAAAATGAACAATGACACAGACAGATAAACAAGGTTGCTGATAAAAGGCAGGTTCTTCTTCTGTCAAACACAAGAACTTTTCAAAACTCTGATCATGTAAGGGAAAGGATTTCTTAAAAGTATCTTTACCCCTAAGAACAAAATTAACAGTACTTGTGGAAGTATAACTGAAAGAAACAAACCAAAATGATGACAGCATCTCCTTAATCACTCCTGGGGAGAGAAGGTGGAAGGGACTTCGAACAGTCCACTAGTTCTTAATTGATGCCCTGCCTACAGCTACTTACAAGATTGATAACAAATTTAGAGGTCAAATGTTGCCTCCCAGAAACAAGTTTGTAAAACTACTGTTGTGGAGGTAAAGTGAAAAATCACTTTTCGGAATCTTGGCTCTGCTGAGGGAAAGGAGTAAGTTTGGGCGGATACCATAGCACTTTAGGATTCTGAAGTCTTGGTTCCAGTCCAGTCTTTAATGTGGATGATTGGTTAGGACTGGGTAAGAGAGCGGGAGCAGTGCATCTAACAAACTTCAGATTATGAAGCATGCTTCAAGAAATCTTGGTTTTAATGGTCTTCTTTGAGGTTCCTTATTAAAAACTGGCTGGACCTTTAAGGAAATAAATAATAAAGATATTTGCAACTTTCTAGTCCTGGCAGAACGTTCCTGGGAGAAAACACTTCTGTTGATGGAAACCGGATGTAAAAAGCCACGTCAGTGTATGGGTGTGTGGACAGCTTCACTCCCCAGAAGGCTGGACTTGCCCAAGAAGTCAGTATTTGGCTGCGAATGGTGGTGCACGCCTTTAATCCTAGCACTTGGGAGGCAGAGGTAGGCGGATCTTGGTGAGCTCAAGGCCAGCCTGGTCTACAGAGCGAGTTCCAGGACAGCTGGGGGTACAGGGAGACCCTGTCTTGAAAAAAAAAGAAGTCAGTATTTGTTACTTACTCTGGGTATGTTTATTTTAGAAAGACATGCTCTCAAGAGAGCACATTTTCAAATACTTGCTGCACACAACATTCAGGCACAGAGAAGTTGACCCAAGGAGGCTTTTTTATGAAATGAGTGAAGAGCTTTACAGATACTGACTTTTAAAAACTACAACACATTCTCCCTAGGCCACTGTTAAAGAAATTCTCACATCGTTTATCTATCTATCTATCTATCTATCTATCTATCTATCTATCTATCTATCTATCTATCTATCATCTATCTGTCATCTATCAATCATCTGTCCCTATCATCTATCATCTACCTACCTACCTGTATTAGTCACTTTTCTGTTGCTGTGATAAAACACCGTGACCAAAGGAACTTTTAAAGGAAGAGTTTATTTGAGCTTACAATTGACGGTTCCAGGGAATTAGAGTACATTGTGGCGGGAGGCATGGCGGCTGGAGACTGGAGCGGCATGCCGAGGGTCATATCTCAAAAAGAGCACGAGGCTTGTTAAACTCACTAAGCCTGCCCCCAGTGACATACTTCTTCCAGCATGGCCACACCTTCTAAGACCTCCAAAAACAGTGCCACCAACTGGAAACAAATGTCTGAATACTTACAGCCTATGGGGGACACTCATTCAAACCACCACACTACCCATCTATCATCTATTGATAAATCCATCTATCTCTACATACTATTTATTGGATTTTTGTGCATTTCATACAATACATCTTAATCATATTTACACCCCTTCCCCTGTCTGCAATGGGTAAGAAGCTCAAACCTTAGAACTATTGGGAACTGATCATTGCTGGGTGAAGAATTGGTTTTCTTTAAGGGAGCAATGCTAGACAGGCTGACCAGGCTCTCGTGGATAAACTCACATCTAGGGACAATCTGGGCCCACAAATTTAACTCAATAGACTCTCTCTTTTTTTTTTTTACTCCAAGAACTGTGGACATCATCTAATCTAAGTAGAACCAAGCCCCTTTCCCCACCCCTGTCCCCACAGTAGGAACCACAGCATGCCAGGACACAGGTCTGTCTCTCCTGCCCACCACCAATTTGAGATTTTTCCACATTATTATACTGACATAATATCCTCCCTGACCTCCAGGCTGTCCCCAGAACTACCAGAGTAACTCATCTATAAGGAGGAGCCTTTCCAAGTCCAGCTGATCTGTCACTTTCTTTGGAAAGCGGCCGGATGGATCTTCTCTTCAGTCGTAGGCATAACAGGATGCTTTGCGAACAGAAGCTGATCAGTAGTTTGCATCAAGGGGCAGACAGCCGGTAGATTCATCTTTTAAGTAGACAGCAGTTTACTCTGTGGAGACTCATACCATTGGTAGCTAAGAAGGGATAGACCGAGGCCAGGGTATATAAGCCTGGGCTTCACTCTCACCCGCTAAGTGCTGGTTTTTTTTTTTTTTTTTTTTTTTTTTTTTTATCCTTTACAAGTATTTCAGATTATACTGCATTTACAGTTACAAACTTGCAAAGGCAAGGCCTATTACTAAAATGTGATTGTTCATTTCTTTATATATATATATATATATATATATATAGATCTTTTATTTCATTTTTAACAATAAGTAATAAGTTATGAGTACAGCATCCTTCATGTAAACCAATTTGCAAGCAGCTATACCCAAACCCGCACAGTCCAAAGACCCCACCATCCAGCTTGGGGGGGGGGGCTTATATGTACAATCATGTTGATCAAATAAGTGTCCAGTCTATGTTGCTGCAGTTTCACCATTCACCCCAATCGCAGCCCTTACATTCTACCATGACCCCTCTTCCGCAGATTGTTCCCTAGACTTAGAAAAGGGGAACAGGTGGATGAAAAGCAAAACAGTCTACTTTCTCTGGAGATGTCATTTTGGACTCTGATCAGTTCTGGTTGTTTCCTTTCATGGGTTGACAGTTTGTCCAGGAATAACCTTTGAATCCTACTAATGAAGCACAAGCAATTAAATATATAGGTATTTAAACAGTACTAATTATTATGGCGGAGCTAGGAATCTTTAGTGGGAGCTCTGAACCCAGTCTTTTGTAGGATCCTGGGGTCCTCCCCTTTCCTAGCCCCTCCTCTTTTCTCTCATTGGTGTTGCCTGGGCACTTCCCTTGAGCAGGCTTCCATTTCCCCACGGATGGGATTTCTATTTGATTTGATTGATTGATTGATTGATTGAGATAGGATTTCCCTGTAAACCCAAATGGCCTAGAACTCACTATACAGACCAGGTTGCCGAACTGCATCACAAAGAGTCAGCCTGCCCTCAGCCTCTAAATGACTGGAAATTAAAGCAGGCATGTTCATCTTTATGTTTTTTTTTTTTTTTTTTTAATTTTTATATTATTTCTGTATGTGTGAATGTACGGTTCTGCATGCAGGTTTGTGCACCTCTGTCATGCCCCCAAATGGGCTCCCAGAGGGTCAGAAAGAGGTGTTGGAGTGCCCCTGGAACTGGAGTTCTCCTGGATTGGAGTTTCAGACAGTTCTCAGCCGCCATGTGGGTGCTGGGGATTGAACCCGGGTCCTCTGTAAGAGCGGTTGGCGCTCTTAACCGCTAGGCCATCTCTCCAGCCCCTATCTTATGTTTTCAAAAACCATTTATTCTTTGTATTGTTTTCTTTGCTTCTGTTTCATTGATTTCTGTTATGATTTTTTTTTTTTCTTCTCACCGGCTAAGTTTGCTTGGGTTTGGTTTGCTCTTGCCTTTCCAGATTTCTTTTTTTTTAAACTTACAAGATTTTTAATTAATTTATTTATTTTTATTTATTTATTTATTTATTTATTTATTTTTGGTCTTTTCGAGGCAGGGTCTCCTTGTAGCCTCAGCTGTCCTGGAACTCACTCTGTAGACCAGGCTGGCCTTGAACTCACAAAGATCCGCCTGCCTCTGCCTCCCAAGTGCTAGGATTAAAGGCGTGCGCCACCACGCCCGGCCCTTTCCAGATTTTTTTGAGCTTATTTGAAAGAACTTATTTGAGCACTGTCTGATTTTTATTTTCATATAGGCACTTAGATATTAACTTCCCTTTTAGAACTGCTTTTAGTGTGGCCCAGAGGATTTGTTGTGTTGTGTTATCACTTTCTTTTAGTTACAGCAACACCATTATTTATTTCTTGATTTCTTTTTTGACCCATTAATAATTTGGGAGTGTATTTAATTTCCATGAGTTCAGGTATTTGCTGACCTTCTTTTGCTGTCGATATTGTTTTATAGTATTGAATTCTGTGATCAGGTTATGGCTGTTCTTTTAGATTCTGTGTTCTGGGTTTCCACTAAGTAGTTCTCGTTGTAGAACACTTCTACAGGACTGGTGGGGTTTGGTGGGAACATTTTACTTTGTTTTCTCATATTATTTGTATATTTTCATTGTGAGCTGGGCCTGTGGGCTTCTTTTCCTTCTTGTTTGCCTGATATGAAAATCCAGCCTGACTCTGTTGAGCTGAAGTTTGATTCTGTTTGTATTGTTGGTTTAGTTTGGTTGCTTTCTGGCCCGGTTGGTATGGGCTTCAGGTTATCTATTTTGTTTTTGTATTGTAGCTCTAGGTAGGCTTGTCAGGGGCTCTTCTGGAAAGCAAAGGAACCCAGACCCAGTCCAGGTGGTGGGTACCAGCTGGGCCAGTTCTAACTACCGAAGTGCTAGAACAGCAAATAGTCCGCATAACATTGCCTGGCAAACACTATAAAATGTGTAGTCTATCTGCTGAGAACGCTACTTTTCTAGCTTCACTGTCAGTCATCTGGTCACGGGGCCACCTCTGGAAGGCAGGGACAGCTTAAGTTATACTAAATGGATGGGTGGAACGCCTAGTGTGTTAATGACATAGCGAACTTCTCCTGCCTGGAGTCCCACCTCCCAGGGCGGTGCTTCTGAATCCCACCAATCACGGAGGGCTTTGCAAGTCGGCCTGCTTTTCTGAAGAAAAGCGTACTCTCCTTTTCCTCATCACACCCTTCGCAACATGCTTTGCTCAGTGCTTTGGACTCCGAGCATCTTCGTTTTCTACAGCTTCCTTCTTCCCTTCTTCCTGCCATGTGGCTGCCGTGGCTTTTTTCGACCACTCCTCCTCCTCCTCCTCCCCCCTCCGCCTCCCCCCTCCTTCCCCTCCTCCTCCCCCTCCCCCTCCCCCTCCTCCCCCTACCCTCTCTACCCCTACACACCCTCTACGCCCCTTCTCTCCCCGTCGCTCCCTCCTCCCATCCTCGCCCCCCTTCCTCTCCTCCCCCTCATCCTTCCCCATCCCCTCCCCTCCTCCTCTTCTCCTCCCACTCCTCCTCCCACGCCCTCCCACTCCCCTTCACTCCGCCCTAACCTCTCGGCCCTACTCTACACTCGCCCACTCTCTCCCTCCCCTCCTCTTCTCTTTTCTCAAACCAAGCTCCTCCCTCCCCTCTCATCACCATCATCCCCACCCTCACTCTCATACTCACGTCTCCGCACAACCCACTTCTCTTACTCAAGCGGACTGATAGAGATTCCCAGCTTTTGCCTGTACCTGAGCATATTTTCTTTAAAAATTCTAAAATTACACTTAATTATATTCTTATTTTTATTTATTATTTTTTTATTCTTTTTTTATTGAAATGAGAGGAGCGCAAGAACCCTATTAGGGATTTCTCTTTCTCCCCATTTCAGAAGCAAAGAAGATGTGAACTCGCAACTGAAGCGAGTCTCAGAGCAAGGGAATGAATGCTCGGTGGCCTGGTGGGAAGTTTGCCTACGTCTCCCAGCTAGTCAGGGTTCTGCTGCAGCCTCAGGAGCACGGAGCTAAGGCCCAAGTAGAGGAAGGGAAGAGGATGAGCTCTTCCTAGTTCTTACTAGTTTTCAGAGAAGGCCCCTGCCCAGCATTGGCATACACCAGCCTTGGAGATGGTCCTCACGGGAATTGCAGGAGGCCAGGGTCAGTCGGGATAGGTTGAACAGATTGGGCCACTGGCTGTTTATCTAGCTAGCAAGCAGGGTAGCCTGAAGGTCTGGAATAGCTGACTGAGATCTCAATGAAATTACCTTTTTCAAATAAAAGCAAAAAAGACAAATATATGGGCTACTTTCGCAGTCCATCGACTGGTGATCCGTATTGTTTGCATAATTGCCGGGTAAAGAAAATGTGGAGGCCTGAAGGTTTGAGTGTTGCACTCCACAAAGAAGTAGTGGGGACGCTAAAAGGTTATGTTAAGGTAGTCAGGATATTCTAATTTGTCATATATTTCAAAACGTTGTCTTTAATCTTAAACCATTATTCTAATATTAATATATACCATAATTCCAAAATTAGCCACTCTCATGGTTCAAGTATTACTTTTTTGAATTAGGAAAATAGTTTAAGTATTGTAATTGAGGGGACTTAAAGAGTTGGGATTCAAGATAGGAGCTACTACCACAAGTGGAGATTAATCATTTGGAACACTTTAAATACAAGATTCATAAGTCCTAATTAATGTTAAAGTCCAATAAAATGTAATCGACAAATTATGATTGAATACTGGAAGTATAAAGTTCCTTTTCTTTTTAAAGGTTGTAGTGAAAAATTAGTTATCAATCATGATGACTATATATTAACAAGCAGGTAAAAGAAGCCTTACTACGGTGATATCACAGACTTAATACAATTGATGTAATCAAAGTCGAGAAGGGAAACAATATTCTTTTATTGTAAGCTATCTACTAAAACGCAATAGGCTTCCATGGTGAAGAGAATATCAGCAATGCAAATTGCCACTTATAGAACAGTTTTAAAAATCATACTAATACTCAAGATTTAAGAACTATTAAAATGGGAATTAATAGAAATATTGTGGGGAGAGTTTTAAGTTCAGTTACTTGTGGGGGCACTTATGTGTCCACTCAGCTTATATGAAGTCCATATGGGTGTGTTCTCAGAATAAGCTGGCTCAAGACTGAAGTGAGGATACGAATCTAAGAGTTTATCTCTTGAAGTTTTGCAGCAAAGGAGGTAATTAATGCCTGACAGAGTCCTTTCCTTCCAGCCTGGAGGCAGTCTTCATGGGACTTCTTTCTCAATTGATGAAATCACCTGGCTTTAGTTTTCCTTTTCCTACTTCTTTATCTCTTAGGAGCTCACTCTGGAAAGACTCTGCCATCAATGTTTGAATTTTCCATTTATCTTAAAAAGTCTCTTAAAAAAGCCAATATTGTCTCTTTAATAGAGGTGGCTCCTATGATTCTTTAAAAAAGTTTTTATAGGCTACCTAGTATTTATTGTATAATGAGCTAATGGATGTCTTCCAGAAGGCAGTAAATCTTAGCAGAAGTACTAAGACTACCTCTGGTTAAGAAGTTACTTTTGACAATTACTGTTGTTTGTTTTATTTATATATGAAGATTGAAGATTACAAATACAATGTAAATTTTGTACAACAGACCAAATTTTTCAACTATGTTTAAATGTTTGCACTCTAAGTTTTATAATTATTATGTAATTTAGAAGGAACCCCAAGTATGAATAATTTTTAACAACATTTTTTTTCCTACTGTTAAGGTGAGGCTATCCAGCAAGAGATATCCAACGGGAAAACATGAAAAGTTAGCATTCCGAGCTGGGCGTGGTAGTGTGCGCCTTTAATCCCAGCACTATGGAGGAGAAAGCAGGCAGATCTTTGTGAGTTTTTTTTTTTTTTTTGTATTGTTTTCTTTGAGTTCAAGGCCAGATGGGGGCTACAGGGAGACCCGGTGTTCTCAAAAAGACCAAAAAAAAAAAAACAAAAGTTAGCATTAGGATAGCATCTAATCATCAAGTCGTAAAAGCTCATTCAATAAAACGATAAAATGCACAAGACACATGCCAAGTCAATCAGACAAGGGCCCAAAATGGAGCAAAGAAAAATGAGCAGATCAGGCCTAGCCTGGGAAATGTTGGAAACTGATTACTGCTGGGGTGAAGGGAGAGTGGCTTCCTTCAGATCTCCAGCTAGGCTGCCTAGACTCCAGTAGATGAAGTTTGCACCTAAGGACATATGGGTAAAGTGCTTGACCAAATGGGACTTAACATGAAATGGCAGATACATGAGCCCATGTGGTGGTGGTGGGGGAGGGGATGGAAGGGAAGGCAGTCTTATTTGATTAAAAAACTGTTGTATGAAATGTATAAAGCTCAAATATAAATATTTTAGAAGAAATTAAAATCATGAAAGGACAAAAACATCTTTGTTCTCTAAGCCAGTTTTTCTGTAACTGTTTTTAAGAAAAGATAAAATTATAATTTTATAAAAAAAATCATACTATTTAAATAGAGAATCAGGTATTAGTTCTCACTCAGGGTATTGAGTTTTTCACTTAAAATTTTAATAACCTTTCATTATAGCTACCAAGAGTATATACAATTGAATCTTAAATATCTAATGTAATAATATAAGTGCAGGTAAAACATGCAGACTCTTCTGCATTCTCTTAACAAATTTAACTATTTCTTAAAGACATTAGAACTAAGGCCTTTCTTAGAATTGCAATGATGCTAGAAGGATTTTTTTTCCTCTTCTGTCTGCAGAGTCAGGAGAACAGGATCAGAGTCAGGCATTTTGTCTCCTCCGAGTTTTCATCTTTCACTTTTGTGTCAGCTCTTTACCTTTGTAGTAAGCTCGTTAATCATTTAACAAGTACTTTGCCAAACCCGGGGGGGTGTTCCGAAAAAGGAAAAGGCGGTGTCCCCGGAAAATCACCCCCCCCTGGAAACTGGAGTTCTCCTGGAATTGGACGTTTCAGATGGTTCTGGCCGCAAAGTGGGAGTCTGGGGATCGAAACCGGGTCCTCTGTAAGAGTTGGTCGCACTCTTAACGCATCTTGGGTCTATCTCTCCAGCCCCGCTAAAGCTATTTTATTTTCTTTTGTAAAGCTGAAGGCACAGAGATACATTATTGTTCCAAATATATTGTAAAAGGGAAGTTTATGATGTATTGAAATGTAGGATCAACCGAAAATCTTATAATGGTTCGTCATCCCTTAAGCAGGCTAAGAAGGGTTAAAAGAATTTATTTTATATATTTTATTTGTTTAGTCCTCACAGTTTAGAGTTTTACCTCAAGTAGGCTTGGGTAAGATAATGGACTCTTGAAAAACTTTTTTTTTTTGTCAAGAGGCAATAGCAGCCAAAAGTCATGCTAAAGATGTTTAATATTGGGGGCTGGAGATGATGGGCCTAGCGATTAAGAGTGACAACTCGCCTCTTGTAGAGGACCGGGGCTTCGATCCCCAGCACCCACATGGCAGCTGAGAGCAGTCCTTTTTTAAAAAAATTTTATTTTATTTATTTATTTATTTCTAATGTGTCAATGAATGTACTGTCTGCAATGTAGGTCTATGTGTAAAACTGTTTCATCGAAAAACGTTCGAGGTCAGAAGTGCATGTCAGATTCCCCTGCAACAGGAGTTTCTTCACTGGAATTGGGTTACGGACGGTTTCCTCAGTTGCCAAATGTGGGCTGCTGGGGACAAACCCTGAGCCACTCTGCAAGAGCAGTCAGAGCTCCCTTAACCACTAGGCTAATGCTCTTCAGCCCGAGAACCATCTTTAAACTCCATGATTCCAGGGGAAATTCGACACCCTCTTCTGACCTCCGAAGCCATTGAAGCGACACGGGTACAGCAAACCTACATGCAGACAGTTACATTCATACACAATAAAAAAGTTGTAATATTCACACACACCTCCGTTTTTCATTTTGAATTAGGTAGCGGCAAAGCAAATAAGTAACTTTGGGATACTCCAATATTAAAAGTGCAACAAATCCATGTAAATTGGACACATCAAAATTTTTATTTAACAAAGTCAGTTATTTGGGAGAATTTTAGGGGTATACTGAGGTTTTCCCCATATAAAAACAATTGGCTTTATCACTAACACATATAATACAACTAAAATGTCCTCATTTCTCATAATTCCTTCCTTCCTTCCTTCCTCCCTTCCCTTCCTTCCGTTCCTTCCTTCCTCCCTTCCATCCTTCCTTCTTCCCTCCCCTCCTTTCTTTCTTGTCTTATTTCTGTTCTTCTTTTCTTTCTTTCTTTTTTTCTTTGTCTTCTCTTTGTTCTTTTCTTTCTTTTTTCTTTCTTCTTCAGATCTTTCTTTCTGGTCCGACGAACAAGGCGTCTCACTACAATGTCTGGAAACTCTCTGTGTAGACCAATCTGTCAAACTCACCCCAGAGATCAGCACCTGCCTCTATCTCTTGACTACTGGGATTAAAGCCGTGTGAAGCGGCCTACAGTGAACATGTACTTCTTAGTAAAATAACTTCTGTCTTCAAGGAGAAAGGCCTAACGAAAGGAAACAGATAAAAAAATGAAGCTTGTTAAGTAAACTTAAGATTACTATCTTTCCCTGTTTAAGTTCAAATAAACAGACACCTTAACAAATGGAAACTCTTAGCACAGCATGGAATCTTTTCTCCTTTAACTCTTGTCCTAGAAGTCATAACAACTTTTCCTTTTGACACAGAATTTTGTTCCGCTTAGAGATAAAAAAGGAAGAGCCAAGGTCTGAGGAGGGCTCGTGAGAGAAAGAATAGATTTCTTAGAATTTGCCGTTAGTTATTCCACAGCCACTAAGATTTGTTAATTTCCTCTTTATTTTAAATTCCTGTATTGATTTGGCCATCCAAAGTGTTGAGAAATTGTGGTGACGGGAGCCTCTACACTAGCTCTCAGCTTTTGTTTTGTTTTTAAATTTTCTTATTTTTTTTTTTTTTTTTTTTTTTTTGAGCATTTGTACATTTCATTTAATGGCTCCTACTCAAATTTAGCCCCCCTCCATGCCCTGCCCAAAACTAACCACTAAAACTCATTCTTACACCATTCACAGTGTTTACAAAGGTCCCATCTATTTCAAACGGTTTTCTGAATGCCCAAGAGCTCTCTGTGCAAATATTTCATACCACTGAAGAGTCTAGTGCACCAGATCAGAAATCTTAAGTAAGTGCAATAAACTCTGGCCCTCACCCAGTAGTTTATCAGATTTCCAAGTGATGTTCTGGCAGTCCAGGGTTGGCCCAACCAACCTTACAATCTGGCTCTTGTTCTAGTCTGGGACCTTGTCTAAGTTGGCATTTGGTCCCATGCCTGATGCCATCATTGCCACAAGCTCACATATGTATAATGGTTCCCAATAGTCTGAAATCCCTCTGTGGTGCAGGTTCTGAATAAGGTTATGGTGGCACAATACACCTTTATAATCTCCAGCACTGGGCAGGAAGCAGAAGGTACATGGATTTCGCGTGAGTTTCAAGACCAATTTGGTAAAATATCATCCATAATTCGAGTATCCGGCCAGCTGGGGCTACAGTCTCAAAAAAGGACTAAAAAAGAATGAAAATTTCCTCTTTTTTTTTTTCTTAAAAATTAAAAAATTTTTTAATTTTATTTCATGTATGTGTACCTGAAATGTAACTGTCTGCATGCAGGTCTGTGCACCTTAAAACCGTGTCATGCAATGCACGGAGATTGGAGAGGTCAGAGAGGGTGTCCGGATTCCCCTGGAACTGGAGATTTGCCTGGAATTGGAGTTTCAAGATGGTTCTCGGGGCCGCCATGTGGTGCTAGGGATCGTAACCACACCAGGGTCCTCTGCAAAAGGCGATCAGGATGCTCTAACCGGCTAGGTGACTGTTGCGGCCATCTCTCCAGCCCCCGACTCTTTAATTTTTAATATACTTCCTTTAAGACTTAGAGATTCTGAACACCATTGTTTTGTCAATAATCTACCATAATGCCAATTACTTTAGAATGATTTTAAGTTCTATTTAAAATAGCCTGTCCAATCTTTCAATTCAGTTGCATACTTGGACTTTCTAATTTTAGTAGAAACAAAACAAGAACTAAACAAGCAAATATTAGAGGTCACAGTTTTTCCCACTGAGCATAGCATAAGTGGTACAGCAAGCATGAAGCACCCACACAAGGATGACTGCATTAGGAGTTCTTTTACTCAGCTGGAAGTCTAGAGCAAGCTTGCTCATGCCCAGGAGAACTTGTGCTCTTTGTGCCAAACTGTCTGCTGTGCCCAATAAGATTATAAAAATTATAAAAAGAATTAATGACAGTGAGCAGGGATCTATAAAGCCTAAACCACATTATATTATGCCCCAAGAAGCAATAACAACATTACCTACAGCATCCATACCAAGGGCACAGATAATAGTTAACAAGGTGTTAAGTTACCAAGAAGTTGCTAAGATTTGGACTGAAAAAACAAGTTTCTGAGAATTGCAGAAACAATGGACTCCATGAAGCTGGAGAAGGAAGCTGGGAGGAAAGTTTTGCTAGTCTGGGGCGCCCTAAATTCCCAGTATCGTTAGGGAAACTGCAGGTACAGCCTCCGTGGGACTGTTCTGCTCAGTTGGTGGGTGCAGCTCTGGGCGGTGGATGAGCAGGAGCCCAGGGTGGAAGTCAGGTAGAATACAGTGGATTCAGGGTACGGCTTCATGTAAAGCCAAATTATCTTTAGCTGGATCCTCCCAGTTTCCAAATACTTATGAAGTGAATTATCAAAGTTAGCAAACATAAGGGCTGTAGTATCATCCACTCAATTCTTCCTTCTTTGAATCTCAGTTTCCCATTTTTCCCCCTGAAAACTGCAAGCTTCTGTATGCTAGTGTGGGGATCTGTGATTCGCTTCAGATTTATGTCTCGCCTACCTTAAAGGCAGCAAGATGGAGATGAGCAGAAGTCAACAGAACAATACAGACATTGATATTGGAAAGGACAGCAGGAGAAAAGGCCCAATGCGATCCAAACCATCAAATCGAAATTTCTGGAAACAAAAGAAAATAAACTGANAGACAGAAGGAAACAAGGTATGGAAGAATAAAACATGGAAGAGGGAAGATGGCATGATGAGGGGGAAAAAAAGGTGGTGCTGGGAAAAGATAACGGCGGGAGGAAAAGAGTTTAAGAAGAGTAGACACATATTACGATGTTGAAACAAAAAGAAGAAAGGGGTTGGGGGTTGGGGGGGGGGGGGAATGCGGGATGTGAGCGAAGGCGGAGGTGCGGGTTTAATGAAGAAACAAACAAGTTGACAAAGAGAAGGGAACGAGAAGGACAAGGAGGGGGGGGCGGGGTACTACCAGGGGGGGATCGAAGAAAAAAAGAAGGAGCGAAAAAAACGAAAGGACCCAAAATCGATCGGGTGGGATTACTGATGAGTTTTAAGAAAAATGGGAATGCAAATATACGGCCATCAATGCCCAGGTATCCTAAATGATGGCTGTTGGTCGGGGTTCTCGTCGACACAAAATTATAAACTATCATAACATGTTTGTGAAAGCCAGAGACAAAACCCCCACAAACTTATAAGGTATAAGGTGGACAAGCCAAGCAATAGATGTTGTGTCAATACGGGGAAAGAAGAAGAAAAGGCCCCAATGTTTTTACAGCACTATTTCTGGAGCGACATTATCATTGATGTTCTTACAAGACCATACGCATTACTTTGAAGGAACAGGCTATACGATACGGGCGCGGAAGCTGAACAACCTACAAGCCACACAAAACACAAGATCCGTATGATTAAAATCAGAGTTTAATAGTTCCGGGTCAATGATATGTCCAAAGCACTTGCGCAGGGTGATAATCAACACAGCACAGAGCCCCTAGGTGACACAAGTGAATCAATTAAAAGACTTGTATACCAGGTGTCCCCGGGCGATGAGGCCTACAGAACCACGGTACAGAACAAAATCTTAAACAGTCATAGGCAATAAAGACAGTGAGAGAAAGTAAGAATGGGTAAAAAAGAAAAGAGGGAAAAACGGACAAGCAGAGGGTGTAAAGTTATAGTAAATAAGTGGGTACCGGGGTAGGAAGAAAGACATTTTAGGGGGCATACGGGTCGAAAAGTTAAAGAAAACTGGGTAAGATTGAAAAAGTTAGAGGAGGGGGGAAAAATGGATGGATAGGTGGGGGATAAAAAAAAAAAAACAGGGGGGGTAATTAATGAAAAAGAAAAAGGTAAAAAGGGAAGGGGGGGGGGTGGTCGGGGGGGGGGGGGGGGGGGGAAAAAAAAAAAAAAAAAAACAAATAAAAAAAAAATATAAAAAATAGGTAAAATAAAGTAGTAAAAAGAAAAAAAATGCGCGAATCAGAAGTTCATAAAAAGTTTGAAAAGTCCAACAAAGGTCGGTGGAAAACAAAAAGGGAAAAACTCTCATGTCGGAAAACCAAAACAAAAGGCCAAAACCAAAAAGGAAAACAATAAAGGAGAAAAGGGGAAAGGTAGAAAGTAAAAAAAAGAAGGAGAAGGGGAAAAACGGAAGGGAGAAAAAGGGAAAAGGGGAAAAGGGGAAGAAGAAGGGGAAAAAAAAAAAACTAAGGGGGGGAGTAGGAGGATGAAAGGGGGGAGAACATCAAAAAAATCTGGAAAAATACCAAGAGTGAGAGAAAAAATAAAAACGAACCACAGAACCAAAAATTGGTACAAAAAAGAAAAGAAGAAACAAAAATAAGCCAGATAGAAAAAAGAAAAAGGGAAGAGAGGAGAGAGGGGAGATGGGGAGGTGGGTGTATTTAACTGGGAAGGGAGCGGGGAAGGAAAGGGGAAAAAGGGGAAGGGGAGAAGGGGGGGGAGGAAAGCAAGAGGAGAAGAGGGGGAAGGGAAAGGGGGGGGAGGGGGATGTGAGCAGGGGGGTGGCGGAAGAGAAAAAAAAGAAAGAGAGGGGGGGAAAAGTGGATGAATGAAAAAGGTAAAAGAAGGGAATCCTCCTCCCCCTCCTCCTCTCCCTCCTCCTCCCCCCTCCTCCTCCCTACTCCCCCACCCCCTTCTCTTACTCAAGGCAGCTGCTGAGATTCCCAGCTTGCCTGACCTGAGGATATTTCTTTAAAATTCTAAGAAAATTGTCCTGCAGTCACCATTTGGGTCCATTTTTATATTCTTTTATGAATGAGGCCAAGAACCCTTTAGGGGATGCTCTTTCTCCCCATTTCAGAAGCAAAGAAGATGTGAACTCGCAACTGAAGCGAGTCTCAGAGCAAGGGAATGAATGCTCGGTGGCCTGGTGGGAAGTTTGCCTACGTCTCCCAGCTAGTCAGGGTTCTGCTGCAGCCTCAGGAGCACGGAGCTAAGGCCCAAGTAGAGGAAGGGAAGAGGATGAGCTCTTCCTAGTTCTTACTAGTTTTCAGAGAAGGCCTGAGCCTTGGAACACCAAGCCTGGAGATGGTCCCAACGGGATTGCAGTACCTCAGTGGGATAGTTGAACAGATTGGGATGGCTGTTACTAGCTAGCAGAGGAGGCCTGAGGTCTGGAATAGCTGAACTGAAGATCTCAATGAAATTACTTTTTAAATAAAGCAAAACAAAAAATATGGGCTCTTCGCAGTCATGACTGGCTGACCGTTGTTTGCATAATTGGGGTAAGAAAAGTGAGCCTGAATTTGAGTGTTGCTCACAAAAGTCAGTGGAGCTAAAGGTATTTTAAGGTAGTCAAGAATCTAAATATGTCATTCAACTTGTTTTATCTTAACAATTTTTAATATTAATAATAACATAATCCAATTAGACATGGTCAATATTTTTTTTAATTAGGAAATAGTTTATTTGTTTGGGACTTAAAGAGTTTGGGATTAAAGTAGAGCTACTCAACAAATGGAGTTAATTTTGGAACATTTAAAAGAAGCCTATTAATTTAAAAAGTCCTAAAATGTAATCCAAATTATGTTGAATACTGGAGAAGTTCTTTTCTTTTTAAAGGTAGTGAAAAAATAGCTTCAAACATGATGACTTTATTCAAGCAAGGTAAGAAGTCTAGGTGAATATCACAGACTTATAACAATTTGATCAATGTGAGGAGACAATATCTTTTATTTGTAGCTTCACTAAAACCAATAGGCTATCATTTGGGAATACAGCAAGCAAATTCCAACTATAGACAAGTTTTAAATATCTAAATATAAAAAGATTTAAGAACTATTAAAATGGGAATTAATAGAAATATTGTGGGGAGAGTTTTAAGTTCAGTTACTTGTGGGGGCACTTATGTGTCCACTCAGCTTATATGAAGTCCATATGGGTGTGTTCTCAGAATAAGCTGGCTCAAGACTGAAGTGAGGATACGAATCTAAGAGTTTATCTCTTGAAGTTTTGCAGCAAAGGAGGTAATTAATGCCTGACAGAGTCCTTTCCTTCCAGCCTGGAGGCAGTCTTCATGGGACTTCTTTCTCAATTGATGAAATCACCTGGCTTTAGTTTTCCTTTTCCTACTTCTTTATCTCTTAGGAGCTCACTCTGGAAAGACTCTGCCATCAATTTTGAATTTTCATTTATCTTAAAAGTCTCTTAAAAAAGCCAATATTGTCTCTTTAATAGAGGTGGCTCCTATGATTCTTTAAAAAAGTTTTTATAGGCTACCTAGTATTTATTGTATAATGAGCTAATGGATGTCTTCCAGAAGGCAGTAAATCTTAGCAGAAGTACTAAGACTACCTCTGGTTAAGAAGTTACTTTTGACAATTACTGTTGTTTGTTTATTTAATATAGAAGATTGAAGATTACAAATACAATGTAAATTTTGTACAACAGACCAAATTTTTCAACTATGTTTAAATGTTTGCACTCTAAGTTTTATAATTATTATGTAATTTAGAAGGAACCCCAAGTATGAATAATTTTTAACACATTTTTTTCCTACTGTTAAGGTGAGGCTATCCAGCAAGAGATATCCAACGGGAAAACATGAAAAGTTAGCATTCCGAGCTGGGCGTGGTAGTGTGCGCCTTTAATCCCAGCACTCTGGAGGCAGAAGCAGGCAGATCTTTGTGAGTTCAAGGCCAGCCTGGTGTACATAGTGAGTTCCAGGCCAGCTGGGGCTACAGGGAGACCCTGTCTCAAAAAGACCAAAAAAAAAAAAACAAAAGTTAGCATTAGGATAGCATCTAATCATCAAGTCGTAAAAGCTCATTCAATAAAACGATAAAATGCACAAGACACATGCCAAGTCAATCAGACAAGGGCCCAGAATGGTGCAAAGAAAATGAGCAGCAGGCTGTAGCCTGAGAACTGTTGGAAACTGATTACTGCTGGGTGAGGGAGAGTGGCTTCCTTCAGATCTCCAGCTAGGCTGCCTAGACTCCAGTAGATGAATTTGCCACGAAGGACATTTGGGTAAAATTCTTGACCAATGGGACTTAACATGAATGGCAGAATACATGAGCCCCTGTGGTGGTGGTGGGGGAGGGGGATGGATAGGGAAGGCAGTCTTAATTTGATTAAAAACTGTTGTATGAAATGTATAAAAGCTCAATAAAAATATTTTAGAAAATTAAAACATGAAAGGACAAAACATCTTTGTTCTCTAAGCCAGTTTTTCTGTAACTGTTTTTAAGAAAAGATAAATATATTTTTTAAAAAAAATCATCTATTTAAATAGAGAATCAGGTATTAGTTCTCACTCAGGGTATTGAGTTTTTCACTTAAAATTTTAATAACCTTTCATTATAGCTACCAAGAGTATATACAATTGAATCTTAAATATCTAATGTAATAATATAAGTGCAGGTAAAACATGCAGACTCTTCTGCATTCTCTTAACAAATTTAACTATTTCTTAAAGACATTAGAACAGGCCTTTAGAAATTGCCTGTGCTAAGAAGGATTTTTTTCTTTCTGTCTGCAGAGTCAGGAGAACAGGATCAGAGTCAGGCATTTTGTCTCCTCCGAGTTTTCATCTTTCACTTTTGTGTCAGCTCTTTACCTTTGTAGTAAGCTCGTTAATCATTTAACAAGTACTGTGCAATACCGCGGAGGTCAGAAGAGGGTGTCGGATTCCCCTGGAACTGGAGTTCTCCTGGAATTGGAGTTTCAGATGGTTCTTGGCCGCCAAGTGGGTGCTGGGGATCGAACCCGGGTCCTCTGTAAGAGTGGTCAGCACTCTTAACCACTTGGTCATCTCTCCAGCCCCCTAAAGCTATTTTATTTTCTTTTGTAAAGCTGAAGGCACAGAGATACATTATTGTTCCAAATATATTGTAAAAGGGAAGTTTATGATGTATTGAAATGTAGGATCAACCGAAAATCTTATAATGGTTCGTCATCCCTTAAGCAGGCTAAGAAGGGTTTAAAAGATTTATTTTATATATTTATTTGTTTAGTCTCACAGTTTAGAGTTTTACCTCAAGTAGGCTTGGGTAAGATAAGGATCTTGAAAAAACTTTTTTTTTTTGTCAAGAGGCAATAGCAGCCAAAAGTCATGCTAAAGATGTTTATATTGGGGGCTGGAGAGATGGCCTAGCGATTAAGAGTGACAACTGCTCTTGTAGAGGACCGGGGTTCGATCCCCAGCACCCACATGGCAGCTGAGAGCAGTCTTTTTTAAAAATTTTATTTATTTATTTATTTATTTTCTATGTGTATGAATGTACTGTCTGCATGTAGGTTTGTGTACCTGTTTCATTCAACGTCTCGGAGGTCAGAAGAGCATGTCAGATTCCCCTGCAACTGGAGTTCTCCTGGAATTGGAGTTACGGACGGTTCTCAGTTGCCATGTGGGTGCTGGGGATCAAACCTGAGTCCTCTGCAAGAGCAGTCAGCGCTCTTAACCACTAGGCTATCTCTTCAGCCCGAGAACCATCTTTAACTCCAGTTCCAGGGGAATTCGACACCCTCTTCTGACCTCCGAAGCATTGCACGACACGGGTACACAAACCTACATGCAGACAGTACATTCATACACATAAAAAAAAGTTTATATCCACACACACCCCTTCATTTTGAATTAGGTACGGCAGCAATAGTAACTTTGATACTCAATAATTTAAAAGTGCAAAATGAATTGGACACACATATTTAAAAGTCAGTTATTTGGGAGAATTTTAGGGGTATACTGAGGTTTTCCCCATATAAAAACAATTGGCTTTATCACTAACACATATAATACAACTAAAATGTCCTCTTTTCTCATTCCTTCCTTCCTTCCTTCCTTCCTTCCTTCCTTCCTTCCTTCCTTCCTTCCTTCCATCCTTCCTTCTTCCCTCCCCCTCCTTTCTTTCTTTCTTTCTTTCTTTCTTTCTTTCTTTCTTTCTTTCTTTCTTTCTTTCTTTCTTTCTTTCTTTCTTTCTTTCTTCGAGACAGGGTCTCACTACATGTCTGGAACTCTCTGTGTAGACCAATCTGTCAAACTCACAGAGATCAGCCTGCCTCTATCTCTTGACTACTGGGATTAAAGGTGTGCACCTACAGTGAACATGTACTTCTTAGTAAAATAACTTCTGTCTTCAAGGAGAAAGGCCTAACGAAAGGAAACAGATAAAAAAATGAAGCTTGTTAAGTAAACTTAAGATTACTATCTTTCCCTGTTTAAGTTCAAATAAACAGACACCTTAACAAATGGAAACTCTTAGCACAGCATGGAATCTTTTCTCCTTTAACTCTTGTCCTAGAAGTCATAACAACTTTTCCTTTTGACACAGAATTTTGTTCCGCTTAGAGATAAAAAAGGAAGAGCCAAGGTCTGAGGAGGGCTCGTGAGAGAAAGAATAGATTTCTTAGAATTTGCCGTTAGTTATTCCACAGCCACTAAGATTTGTTAATTTCCTCTTTATTTTATTCTGTTATTTGCCTCCAAAGTGTTGGAATTGTCTGCACGAGCCTCTACACTAGCTCTCGCTTTTGTTTTGTTTTTAAATTTTCTTATTGTGCGTTTGTACATTCCATACAATGACTTCTGACTCCTACTCAAATTTAGCCCCCCTCCATGCCCCCAAACCTCCACTAAAACTCATTCATTACACCATTCATGTTAAGTCCCATCTATTCAAACTTTTGATCCCAGATGTTCCTCTGTGCAAATTCATCCACTGGAGTCTAGTCACCAGATCTAGAAATCTTAAGTAAGGCATACTCTCCCTCACCCAGTAGTTATCAGTTTCCAGTAGTTCTCAGTCCAGGGTTGGCCCACCACCCAATTCTCTTGTTTCACTCTGGGACCTTGTCTAAGTTGGCATTTGGTCCCATGCCTGATGCCATCATTGCCACAAGTTCACATATGTAAATTCCAATAGTCTGAAATCCTCTGTGGGTGAGGTTTGATATAGGTATGGTGGCACACACCTTTAATCCCAGCACTCAGGAAGCAGAGGTACATGGATCTCCGTGAGTTCAAGACCAATTTGGTATACATATCGAGTTCCTGGCCAGCTGGGGCTACAGTCTCAAAAAGACTAAAAAAAGAATGAAAATTTCCTCTTTTTTTTTTTTAAATTAACTTTTTTTATTTATTTCTGTATGTGTATGAATGTACTGTCTGCATGCAGGTCTGTGCACCCGTGTCATGCAATGCCGTGGAGGTCAGAGAGGGTGTCGGATTCCCCTGGAACTGGAGTTCTCCTGGAATTGGAGTTTCAGATGGTTCTCGGCCGCCATGTGGGTGCTGGGGATCGAACCCAGGTCCTCTGCAAGAGCGATCGGTGCTCTCAACCGCTAGGCCATCTCTCCAGCCCCCCCTCTTTATTTTTAATATCTCCTTTAAACTTAGAGATTCTGAAACCTTGTTTTTCATAATTACCAATTGCACAATTACTTTAGATGATTTTAAGTTCTAATTAAAATAGCCTGTCCATCTTCAATTCAGTTGCATAACTTAGGACTTCTAATTTAGTGCAGAAACAAAACAGAACCCTAAACCAGCAATTTAGGGTCACAGTTTTCCCACTGAAGCAAGCATAATGGTACAGCAAGCATGAAGCACCCACACAAGGATGACTGCATTAGGAGTTCTTTTACTCAGCTGGAAGTCTAGAGCAAGCTTGCTCATGCCCAGGAGAACTTGTGCTCTTTGTGCCAAACTGTCTGCTGTGCCCAATAAGTTAAAAATATAAAATGATTAGAAGTGAGCAGGGATTATAAAGCCTAAAACCACAATTATATTATGCCAAGAGCAATAACCATTATTACACCATACCAGGGGCAGATCAGTTAACAAGGTGTTAAGTTACCAAGAAGTTGCTAAGATTTGGACTGAAAAAACAAGTTTCTGAGAATTGCAGAAACAATGGACTCCATGAAGCTGGCAGAGGAGCTGGGAGAGGAAGTTTTGCCTGTCTGGGGGTAAATTTCCCAGTATCGTAGGGAAACTGCAGGTACAGCCTCCGTGGGACTGTTCTGCTCAGTTGGTGGGTGCAGCTCTGGGCGGTGGATGAGCAGGAGCCCAGGGTGGAAGTCAGGTAGAATACAGTGGATTCAGGGTACGGCTTCATGTAAAGCCAAATTATCTTTAGCTGGATCCTCCCAGTTTCCAAATACTTATGAAGTGAATTATCAAAGTTAGCAAACATAAGGGCTGTAGTATCATCCACTCAATTCTTCCTTCTTTGAATCTCAGTTTCCCATTTTTCCCCCTGAAAACTGCAAGCTTCTGTATGCTAGTGTGGGGATCTGTGATTCGCTTCAGATTTATGTCTCGCCTACCTTAAAGGCAGCAAGATGGAGATGAGCAGAAGTCCAGAAAAATACAGACATGAATATTGAAGGAACAGCAGGAGAAAAAGGCCCAATGCTGTCAAACCATCAAATCGAATATTCTGGAAACAAACAATATAATAAACTGAACACCCTGAATCCAAACTGCTCTGAAAATAAGCAAACTGGATACTTTACAACAGAATGTCCTGAAATACAGAGATGAACAAAAACTAAGATGAAAAATGACATCCAGCCTGGTGTGGTGGTGCACGCCTTTAATCCTAGCACTCGGGAGGCAGAGGCAGGTGGATCTTTGTGAGTTCAAAGCCAGCCTGGTCTACAGAGTGAGTTCCAGGACAGCTGGGGCTACAGGGAGACCCTGTCTCGAAAAGACCAAAAAAA
>VZQC01014352.1:307340-368194 GCA_009823505.1 Rhizomys pruinosus | reverse complement strand
AAAAAAAAAAAAAAAAAAAAAAGAAAAAAGAAAAAGAAAAATGACATCCAAATAGAATCTTAACGAGCAGCTCAGAATAAACCCAATGGATTATTGATCAAAGGAAATGAAGAGGTTCCCAGCCTGAGAAAGAACTTCAAAATCCACGTCAGGAGGCAGCAGCAGAGAGTTGGGCACAAGAGGGTTATGACGGTCCCTGGTGCTCACTTTGCTGAGCCCTCCTGTGAAAATGGGTCATGCTTGGTTCCCATGTCCATACTATCAAAGGTGTCCTTGCAAACACATAGCTCCCACTTGAAAAGGAATAAGAGACAATTTGTTCTGGAGCTTAATGTAAGTGAGAATGGTGAAGAGACATAGATTCGAGTACCTTAGGTACTATGTCTCAGTGTGATAATTTCATGACATTTTTAAAAGGAAGGAAAAAGGAAGTCCTAAATAAAGGTATTTTTCAAATAATTTGGTAGGATCATCAATAGGCAGTTTACAGTAAAGCAGAGAAGTCTTCTCAATGAGCACCTGGTGCTGTCTGATGACAGTCTTAGCCTTTCAGGTGGTGGAAGACAGGGTTCTGTCTGTGCATCTAAAAAGGTTTCACCAGAGAGGCACAGTGATGTTAGGTCAAACATGGAGCTGGACAATAAAAGACTGTTAAGGAGGTTAAAAATCAGTGTGGAGAGCTCTCACAGACCTAAAGGTCGAACTACTGCATCATCTACCATTCTGAGCATATACACAAAGACACAAAGACATGCAGCTTTTATAACAAAGGTATCCCCCCCCCCCGTATACTACAGCAATAGCAACAATAGCCAAGACATGGAACTCACCTGAAGACTTTCAGCAAATGAATGGATAAGAAAATGCAGTATTACTCAGGCATATGAAGAATGCAATCCTGTAATTTGCTTTAAGATGGCTGGAACTAGGAAACATTATATTAAATAAACCAAGATCGAGACCAGAAGATGAGATGAGCAGCACAGTACAAGTTGCCACTCATTATGAAACCAGCACGTTTTCAGAGGCAGAGAATGGAACAGTGGACACTAGAGGTGGAAGAGTGGGGAGTAGGGAAGGCAGGAAGAAGTTAAGAGGGCCTTCTATTTTGTTTTTAAAAAATTCATTCTTTGACATGTGTACAACATTGTGATCACACTCATCCCTCTACCTCCACTTATCCTCCACTCCCACCCTCTCCTGATCCCACCAAGTCCCACTCCACTGTCCTGTCTTCTTGTTTTGTTTTCATTTCTGCTTTGTGACCCATTATGTGTTGACTACTCCTGTGGGAGTGGTGCGAAGCTAGAGCATGCGTAACTCACTGAAGATGGAAACCTCCCCTCCAGCATCCTCAGCTTCCATTTCCTCTCCTGGGTGAGTCTGGATGGGGCCCCGTGAACCCCTCTCCCATCTGTGATGGAATATTTATGTCTCAGTCTTGTACACTCCCTTGGCCGGCAAGTTCAGACGTTATGAGTTTGAGTCCCTGGCCATGCCCTGCCCATAAGCCAGTGTTTCAAGGCCTTCTTCCCTATCAAGCAGCTCCTGTGTTCTTTTATCCTTGAAAGGGAACTTTAGAAACAGGGAATGGTCTAGGGAGGGAGCAGATGGGGTCCTGGGTAGAAGAGTGTGTGGATATGATCAATACCCAACATATGTGTGGGGGAAGCTCTCCCAGTGATTGGGGGAGACTGCTCGGTCAGCAAAGTGCCTGGTGCACAAGCATGAGGACTGGGTTCAGCTCCCCAGCCAGGTGCAGTGGACAGGCCTGTCAGCTCAGTGCTGGGAGGTGTGGTGGGGACAGGGACAGGGGCACCCCTGGAGCTCGGTAGCCAGCCAGCCGAGCCAAAATGTTGAGCTTCAGGTCCAGTGAGAGACTCTCTGAAAAAAGCAGGTGGAGAATGACAGAAGACATCCCACCTCATCTGGCTTCAACATGAACATACATAGACATGTGTACCCATCCATGTACACTCCCAGACTGACCTCATCCCCAGCACACACACACACACACAAACACACACACACACACACACACACCACACACACACACACACACACACACACACACACACACACACACACTATAACAGAGCTAGTTTGGAATCTGCTGATCTGCTGACTGGATTCAGGTCCTCGTCTTGCCTCTACAGGGCTGGTGACTTTAGGGAAGTCACATTTGCCTTTCCATCCTGTAAAGCAGGGGCTGCTGAGGTTCCTTCCTGATCTGCATAAGACATGGCCTAGGATCCTCAGCCTGGCCACAGCAATGTGCTTAACTCCCTGCTCCGTCTCTAAGACTCTCTAGCACTCTGTCATTGTACCTGTCTGACTTCTTAGGGTCAAGGTGATCTTACTCCATCCCGATCTCTGTGCCCATTCAGTCCTGGCAGGGTGAGTCACTTCCTAGCATCTCAGTTCTCAACCCAGACTAGGAATCCTTCCCTAACCCAGACTTGTGATCTGGCGCTCTAGCTCTGAGACCCCCTAGCGTCCCACCCTCCTTAGCTCCAGGCCATCAGGTCACAGGGATGCTGTCTCTTCCTAGATCCGTGTGCCCCTCCAGCTTCCTCCCTGTGCTCTCAGCCCTCAGCCTAGCCTGAGTCTCTGGGATCCTCCCCCCACAGCAGATTTGTGGTCCTGAACTCTGTCCCTGAGAGTGTCCTGTGCCCCTGTCGTCTGAGGTCTGTGCACTCTAGAACTGTGAACTTTACCCTAATCTCCCAGCCAACTTGTTCACCTAGAAGCCCATGCCATGCTGCTGATCCAGGGCACTGTGCAGTCAGTGTTGAAACCTCAGTTCAAAAGCTGACTTAGTATCTGCAGTTGAGTGGAGAACATTTTTCACCCCAGTTGTATACCAACATAAAACGCCCCCCACCAAGAACATCAAAGCTACGGCTCTGACATTTTGCCAAGTCAAATTAAGAACATTCTGTTATGCAAGGCCTAGTTCCTCCTTTACTGAATCTGCAAACACTTCCCCTTAGTGACTTGTTTCCTTGTGTGGTTAGTGGTTTGAGTCTTGGACTTCTCTGTGGTTTTGAAGCTGGTCAGAAGTGCTTGTTCTGGTTGTGCACTGCCATGTGCATGAGAAGATATCAGAAGCCATCATGGCTCATGAAGCAGCCACCACCCGCTCTGGTTGTTGGTGGTCGCTTATATCTGAGTGGGGGTTTGTGGGAGAGGGCTGGTGACTGTCCAGATGTAAGCTGTTCGGTTTGTCAGTGCTGTTGTTGCTCTATGAGAGGACATCGCCCCCTGGTGCTCATGAGGTGTATGTGCAGAACAATAAATTGCAAATAAACAACCACAAATTGTCACTTCTAACCTTCTGCTTTTGTAGATGGGTGCACCTCCTTGACTAGCCTTTGGGTTACTTCCCCTAGTCTGTAAGCAGCCTCAAAAACCTCAAACCATTCCACTAGATAAAGGGAGAACTCCTTTTATTTTTTAAAAATTTCAACATTTTCTACCCGTATATTTAACCTGGTTTGACTCTGTGTTCCCCTAAAGAGACAGACCACATGACAAGGGAAAAGGGAATGGGAACTGTTGGAAGAAAGGCCATCTTTAAAGCCACAAATTCTAACTTCCTTTTTTTTGGTATTTTCGAGACAGGGTCTCCCTGTAGCCCCAGCTGTCCTGGAACTCATGCTGTAGACCAGGTTGGCCTTGAACTCACAAAGATTCGCCTGCCTCTGCGCTCCCAAATGCTAGGATTAAAAGCGTGCACCACCACACCTGGGTACAAATTCTAACTTCTTAAAGGTCCTTTCAATTGGCTACAATGTAGGACATGTATTAATCATTTTCAGATAGTTTTATTTCCTTCAAATAAATGTTTCTTGTTGACCGTCCCGACAATGATGGGACGGTGTTTGCTTGTGTGTGCACCTGTGTATGTCCTGGTAAGCTGATCTACACACAGATGCAGAGGTCAGAGGTTGACATCAGGACTCTTCCTCTACCACCGTTCACTCTATTTTTTTTTGGAACAGGGTTCTCTCACTGGACCTGGAGCTCAGCATTTAACCTAGGCTGGCTGGCCAAAGGGCCCTAAGCATCCACCCGTCTCCACCTTCCAGTGCTGGGGTTACAGGTGCATGCTGCCCTGTCCAGGTGTCTCACAGGTGGTGGGACTCTGCACTCAGATTCTCATGCTAATACACCAAGCTCTTTACCAAGTAAGTCATTCCCCGGTCCTGAGCGTTGGCTCAAAGGTCTCTTCATTTGGTGAATGCATTTGATCATTTGAAGGCAATTTTGTCTTCAAATCAATGTTTATTATGGATCATCCAGCCACGACGAGATCACAGGAAGGAGTTCAGCACCTCCTTCATCACCAAGCTCTGTCTCCATATCTGGTATCCCACACTGTGTGGCTTTCTCAGAAGCCATCCTTGTTCTTCCCACAGACCCCAGCCTTGGGAAGTCAGAATCCAGCAGAGTTCAGGAGCCCCACCCAGGGATGAGGATCTGACTTTGCAAAGAGATGTGAGTGTGAACTAGAAACCCCACGTTCTGATTTTATACAGATGAACCCTAGGATGGGATACTGCTGAACACACATTCAATGCATGTTCATTTGCATTTTTGTTAGGTTGAACTACTTGCGGGTGAGGAAATTTTATCAAAATGGGAAATTAGTGGGTTAGAAGTCTGGAAGTCTTAGGCTGAGCTTTTGCTCTCCTGACTCGGTGATCTTTAAAGAATTTATAGATATGGGCTGGAGAGATGGCCTAGCTGTTAAGAGTGCAGACTGCTCTTGCAGAGGACCCGGGTTCGATTCTCAGCACCCACATGGAGGTTGAGAGCCGTCTTTAACTCCAGTTCTAGGGGAATCTGATGTCCTCTTCTGACCTCCGTGGCATTGCATGACATGGGTGCACAGATCTACATGCAGTCAGTACACTCATACACATAAAGAATAAAAAAATGAATTTATAGATACTAGAAAAGGGATTAGCTTAGCTTTCTGTGGAATACCCAGAACCCATTGAACACCCATTGATCAAGGAGGAAAATGTAGTGCTAAAGATGCGGGTTTGATGAAGAGGTTAAAGAACCAGTCTTGCTGGGCGTAGTAGCACATGCTTTTAATCCTAGCACTTGGCAGGCAGAGGCAGGAGGATCTTTGTGAGTTCAAGGCCAGCCTGGTCTACAGAGTGAGTTCCAGGACAGGTGGGGCTACAGGAAGACCCTGTCTCAAAAAGACCAAAAAAAAAAAAAAAAAAAAAGAACCAGTCTTCTTGGCTGGGCAGCAAATACAGCAGAATTCAAATTCTGCTACTCCCACCTCTATATCTCAGCTTTTTACATGAATGAATAATCCTCATATCCAGTTCACAAATTTGAAAGCCTTGCCCACTTCAGACTAAACACAGTTTCAGATCCAAAACTCCAGATACACCTCCTTTTCCATACAGATGAGGAATACTAGTGACATGTGTGGGAATGGTTACCCCCTAGAACTTTAGACTCAGGGCTTCCTTTTGCCGAATGAATTATAATTCTTCATTCCCCATCTTGTTCATAGTACTCCTTTATTTGGGTTCAAGGTCTTAAAATATAATCATAAAATGATATATACATATATATTTGCAACTATCACTTCAGTTCTTAGAAAGCAGAACAGAGAAGAAAGGAAAGATGTGCTTGAAGCTGTTCTTGGAAAAGAGAGAAACTTTTCCTGGGGGAGAATTAAACTGGACTTGGATTTTGATTTCCATCAGGGATGACTTCAGCTCTTGGGAAACAGGAGGCAAAAGCTTCCTTGATTTTTCTGGTAGTCTGTTTTCTTATACTTCAAGTTGCTGTAGATGGTCACAGCAATGATATGCTCCATTGCTAGGACAAGCCCCAAATATGATTCTTGCTGATAAACCATTGTGCAGCTCTGAGGTCTCCCCAAGCCTCCAGTGGCAGGCGTGTGAGTCCTTGATCCAGGATCTGGCAGGCTACTTCACTACAGGTCAATACTCAGAGTTGGTGGCAGCTTCAGTCATGAGGGGTAGCTGGGTGTAAGGTGGGAGTCTAACGGGGTGCAGGGATCCTTTTGTGAAGATTCCTGCCTGCACACAGTAGGACACTTGGCATCCATCGAGGATGAGGGCTAGCTGTTGGCTGAAGCCTCCAGGACACTTTTTCACAGATGGTCCCTTTAAGTCCTTGGCAGAATCAGCCAAGGGGTTCCCCATTTTGCAGCTAAAGAACCCACCAAAGGGGACTGAAAACTTGTACCCCAATTCATGATCTAGAGAAACGCATACCTTGAGGTCATTAAACAGACTCAGTGGAACATAGCTGGTTGGGCACGACTGTTGGTTGGTCATGGGGTTGATGCTCTTGCTGCTGAAGAGTCCCCCAAAGAGAAGTCCCGAGGCTGTGGTGACTTTGCCACTGGCCACACACCAGAAAGCTCTGTATTCAGCCCTGGCCACATGGAACACATCTTCACACACTGTCTTACAGAAGATACGTAAGGTGCACTTCTTTCTACATTCATTTTGTTTGAAACCCTCCTCATGGATCTGAGACAGCAGGTGGACCTGGGAGTAACCAGAGGGACAGGAGAAAGCACCGGTGAGTGGATTCTTCTGCTCCAATTTAGGGCAGAGGGGAAATTCATTCCATGAATGTTGTGTGCATTCCTGATAAACCCCACCAAAGGGGAAGTTGTTTATTTTCCCATCGCAGGAGCCATCGTCTGTGTTGGCTTGAAAATTGAAGTTGGGGGAGTCAGCATTTGTGCAACCTGGGTAGGTGTTGAAGGTGTAATAGCTTTTCACTGCAGTTTCCACTATCTTCGACAGCCTTTCCACCCAGGGGGCTGGAAGGCCAGGCAGCTTGTCAGGCTTGATGAAGAAGTGCAGGGGCAAGCCAGCCCGGTCTACTGCCACCAGGTGGTTGGTGATGCCCTTCTGCCAGGCTTCCAAGGTGATGCCTGGGTAGAATGGAACCCCTCCAATGCTCTGCACCCTGGAGTTGGTTCGACTAGCAAGGTAGCCCTTGGTCAACTTATTCTGGATGTTGATGTCGGTACCAATATTTGTGTTCACAACTTTTGCGAAGGTCATTCCAGCAGATAAGGTTATCTCGGTGCGGTTACCCTTACTGTTCTTAAAAAAGGAGGACTTTATGTGGTCCTCCTGCACCAGCACAGCCCCAGCATCCAAGCTGGTGATGACGTGTGTGCCATAGTTGAGGACCAAGAGTTCTGCCAGGTAGGTGGCCATCTTTGTCTCATTCTTCTCAAGGTGGTCACAGATGTCCATGAGTTCCTTCTTGAACCCCAAGCTGAGTTGTGAGCTTGGGTTGGATTTGACTGTGTAGACCAGGTTTCTCACCTGAACTCTTGTAGTTACAGCATGGTCTTTTACTTGAAGTGTCTTCATCCTCTGGAACTCAGATGAGAACTTGCCATTGACTTTATAATAAGCACTGATATCCATGTTGATAGACACTGAAGTGGTGCTCTGGTAATTCACCCAAGAGTCCAAGATTTCTGAGTTCATATCCAGGTGGGTCTCCTTCTGTGGAATAGTAAAGACTTCATCAGGGATGATGTACTCTCCATCCTCTGTGGTCTTACAGTTGGCGTACGTCAGCTTCGTAACCCGTCCCGTGTCTACATTTCGAAGATTATCCCAGCCGCCTCCAGGCAGCACTTCCAAGACAGGTAGATTCAAGGCATCCTTGCACTTTTGAAATCCAGCTTCACTCTTCTCTTCAAGAAGCTTGTCTTTTGCAGCACATACTACCATGGCCCAGAGGAGGACTGCAGCCTTGAAGCTGTTCATGGCTTTTACCAGTGAGCCTGAGGCAAACAGAAAGAGGGGAACGTAAGCAGTTGCTGAAAAAAACATTCCAGAAATTCTCCTAAAACCACCAGGTGCTCTTCTGGCTACTCTAATTGCAAAGCAGGCACATGAGCATTAGCTGAATATTTGAGACCTTTAGGACATTCAAAAAAAGTATGCTTTACAGATATTTTAAGATATGCTCTTGGCAATTCACTCTCCTGCTTTCTCCCCCCTCCTGTTAACTCTGCAGCAGTCATGATCCCCCAGTAAAGCGGACCCCCACCTTACCTGTTCTCCACCTCAAGAGTCTGGTCTGGCCCTTCGTTCACTCCTTGTACTTGATCCAGAGCTTGGCTCACCTCTTCTCTTCTCTTCTCTTCTCTTCTCTTCTCTTCTCTTCTCTTCTCTTCTCTTCTCTTCTCTTCTCTTCTCTTCTCTTCTCTTCTCTTCTCTTCTCTTCTCTTCTCTTCTCTTCTCTTCTCCAGTGTCTCTGGTACCAGATTCTGGTCACTGAGAATGATGATCTTAGGTGCAACCCAGGCCCTCTTTATATACCTCTGTCTCCACAGACACAGGACAGCTCTACCTCAAGGACAACATGTTGATTTCTCATTGGCTCACTGGTGTTGAAGACTATCTCCTTAGAAGGAAAGGGGAGAGCCACTCATCCATATTATGTGAGGTCTCATTATCATCACAGGTCCTTGTGATCCTGGTCTTGAGATAGCTTTATCTGGGGCTGAACTTAAAGGTGAAGATTGTTGTTTGCAAAACACTAGGGAATCTCACTCTGTCTTATCACAAGTGTAGCATGTGAGAGGAGGGAGCATTCGGAGCTGCTGTTTCCTTCTAGATAGATATATTGCTATATCAGAATCTAAATCTTATCAAAAACATACAGTGGCCAAGGAGTTTATGTGCATGTTGTGCACACATTTATAGGTCTTTTCTCTGTGTACGATTTATAACAAGTATACTTGTTGTTATATCTTTAAATTTTCCATTTCATTGTTTAGTGAACAGAATCAGCACTGGTGCACACAACAGAGTTTTGTTCTTCATTACTCCAATAAAATTTAAATCATTCATATATTTTTCTGAGAATACAATTTCATTCATTTAATTTTCTTTTCCTTTCTCTCTCTCTCTCTCTCTCTCTCTCTCTCTCTCTCTCTCTCGGTGATCTTAGGTTTGTGAGACCAATAATCTAGAAGGATATTTCAGATCCCAATGATCGAAGATTGCCATTAATGGAAGCTCAGCTCTACTGGTTACTTGTGATAGTTAGTTAGAATGTGTCTTTGAAGGTTAACTAGTAGTTTAGTGAGTCCAGAGCAGTTAATACCACTTTAGTTGCACCCCCATGGCTCCCCAAACTAAATGGTGACAAATATGCTATCATTTTCCAATTCACAGGTTTATATTACCTTAATATATCCTGAAGTTTGCAAGACTTCGATTATCTGGGTTGTTAGTGTGTTGCTGAGAAGCATTTCTAGAACGTCGATCCTCACAGACTGAGTTTCCTTCATCCCTAGTCAAATCCTAATGCTGTTCTATATATCCAGAAATGTCTCACTGAAGTTCCATTAATATCCTAGTACTGTGCTTGGGGCTGCTGATTTATACCCATCTTTCAACGGTGAGCAGGGTGTGCTTAGCTTGAGAGCCTAGCTGCTGTAGATGATGTTCTGGTTAATTTATAACCAGATGCTTATTTATATCTTGGGAAAGAGCTTAGAATTTGAAAACTCTTAGTTGAACATCCTTGAATACTTGGAATAATTTTATATTTGCACACTTCTCTTCAACCATGTTAGGGATGGTTCCTTGTGAGTTGAAGGCTCTCATGCTTTTGGAGATGTGGCAGCAATTCACTGTTATCTCCTTTCTAGAGTCTGCTCAGATGCCATGGGACTGAAAGGAGTATATATATAGACAAGATATTGTAGACAGTTATAAACCCTGATGTTACTAAATATCTAAAGACTTACTGTTTTTTCTTTGCCCCATTCCTCCTTGTCATTTTTGTCATAGAAAAAGAAAATGAAGATTTTTTTTATTTAATTTTTATTGATGCTTTGTGCATTTCATACATCATTTTCCAATTCAGATCAGGCATATTTCTCTTTCCCTTCCCTCCTAGATCATGCATTCTGCCATAACTGTCCTGCATTTTTCTCTCAGTTTTTTTTTTCATTTTTTAGCTATAAGTGATAATCCATGAGTACAAGCATGAAGATTGTTATGAAAGCCAATAAAGTGAATTTTTATGACAAAATATCTTGGTGGGAAGAGGAGAAGAGAGGGCAAAAGGAGGTGAATGTAATTAAAATATATTATGTGTATGCATTACAATTCATGATGAAACCCATTATGTATGATTAACATATTCTAATAAAAGCACTAAAAAAGAAGATAAAGTATGAATAAAAGTTTAAAACATTTTATAGCCAACATAATTCTTCTTTAAATATTTATTTATTTTAAGAGGTTTTTAAAAATATTTATTATATAATGGTTTTGATGACATATGAAATAATGCTGAACTGCTTTCAACATGACCCAGATATTTACTAGATGTATCTACACCAAGTGACACAATTACAGTAACTATTTCGTTGTCTGGTTTTATTGGATTACTTTTATTTTTTAAATTTATTTTATATTTTTTATTTAATTTTCTGAGATTCCTGTTGTTCTCTTTGTGTTAGTTTTTAATAATGAGATACTTGGGGCTGAAGAGATGGCCTAGCGGTTAAGAGCACGGACTGCTTTTACAGAGGACCTGGGTTCGATCCCCAGCACCCACATGGTGGCCGAGAACTGTCTGTAACTCCAATTCCAGGAGAACTCCAGGTCCCAGGGAATCCGAGACCCTCTTCTGACCTCCGTGGCATTGCACGACACGGGTGCACAAACCTACATGCAGACAATACATTCATACACATAAATAAATAAATAAATAAAATTAAAAAAATAATGAGATACTTATTATTCATTTAGCAAATGGGCGCTTACTGACTAGCAAGCAACAATTGAACTTAAGTAATCAAGAAATTGAGGGGCTAGAGAGATGGCTCAGTAGTGAAGAACATGGGGTGTTCTTGAAGAAGACCCAGATTTTAATCCCAGCACCCACATGGTGGCTAACAACCCCGGTTCCAGGGGGATTCAGTGCCCTCTTCTGGCCTCCACAGACACTATATGACATGGGTGCACTAACGTACATGCAGGCAATATTCAAACACAAAAAGTAATAAAATACTTAAAAACAAAAGCAACCAAACAAACACACCCAAGTTGCTATAATGCTTGGAAATCTGGAAGACTGCATGGCTGCTTTGATCAAAGAAGCTCCCTTTTTTATTTCTTTTTTAAAATTATTTTATGTGTATGAGTGTACTGTCTGCATGTAAGTAGGTGTACCCATGTTGTGCAATGCTGTGGAGGTCAGTAGAGGGTGTTGGATTCCCCTGGAACGGGAGTTAAGACAGTTCTTATGTTCCATGTGGGTGCTGGGAATTGAACCCTGGTCCTCTGCAAGAGCAGTCGGTGCTCTTAACACTGAGCCATCTCTCCAGCCCCAGAAGTTCTCTTTTTAATTCATGGCAATTGATGAAAGAATTATAAGCAATAGGAATTGGAGAATAATCTAAAACTCCATGCCAGGACAGTAAGGTGGCTATTAACAGGCAAGTTTTCCTGTTTTTCCCCTTCTGCCAACAATTTCTTCTGGTTTTTCTTGTACTGAAATGCACGTGTAAGCACATAGTCTCTCCAGATAGCCAAGCCAGGGGAGCAATGGTCTCGGGTTACCCACTAAACATTGGTATCTAGTACAGAAAGGAATTTCTCACACAGAAGGTGTGCATGTACTATGAAGAAAAGCAACTTCACTTCCTCCAACAAGAAGCAAGATGAAAGTCTCATCTGCTTGAACGTGTGCAAACCTCTGACACCATGTCACAAGGAGTTTAGCCATGATTCATGGCTGAAGCTCAATTCCGTGAGGGCTTGAAACCTGATCAGGTATTTCCTGTGTCTGTAGTTCATCATTGTCCTGAGATGGTTGCATAGGCCACGGTCATCCCACTTCAACAAGAATGTAGGAGACAAACATGAAAGGTCGCAGGCAAAGCAGAGAACTACAATATTTGCTTACTTTGGTGGAAACTCTGATCCAGAATGTGGAGGAAGTATCAATGAAAGCAGTGACAGTGTTTTCTTTCTTTCTTTCTTTCTTTCTTTCTTTCTTTCTTTCTTTCTTTCTTTCTTTCTTTCTTTCTTTCTTTCTTTCTTTCTTTCTTTCTTTCTTTCTTTCTTTCTTTCTTTCTTTCTTTCTTTCTTTCTTTCTTCTGAAGAACTGAGTCCTAACCTGGTATTCTGAGAATTGCTTAGCCTGCTTCATTCCCTGAGAGTCAGCTCTTCCCAACAGGATGGTCTGTCTACTGACCACAAAAATAAGAACACAGTGGTTACATGCTCACATTTAATGTGGAAGCTAGAAACAGAAGGCACAAGGGAAATTCTGCATATTCACATTAAAAGTTCAGGCCTAGGAACTTGTTGCTAGACAGGTCACAGGCCATAGGAGAGAACCCAATACTATTATTCTGCCAAATGGATATAGTATTCAACTAAGTGTGAATGAAGCATTTCTCATCTCTCTCCAGAGAAGTTTCCTTATGTAGCAGATGCTGATGAACACACAGACACACAACTGATCAATATGCAGAGACTAGGGACTGCAGAGTTCTTATTCCTGCATGGGACACCTTTATCAAAGCTCTGCTGTCAAGGCTAAAGGATCATTGCAGAAGAGGAGCAGAAAGATTGTAAGTGCCAGAGGTGGTAGATGACCACAGGAAACAGAGATTTCCAGGCATCCGGGAGATTATATGAATTCACAGCAGTGTTCACAGGATGCACAAGATCCATATAAGCTGAAGCCAGACAAAATCCCATCATAGACATGGGGAAGTGGGTAAGAAACCCTAATCCTACCAGAAAAAAAATATTGGCAACCAGTAGCTGCTAGGAGAGGGAGAGTTGGTTTTCTTTAAGGTTGGGACGGGGGTAGGTTAACCAGAATGGATGAGTGGATGGATACACACCAAAGTTCATTTGGGGATATAATTTTGATTCAACATGGCTTAATTAATATTAATTATCTATGTTTACATAACTTATTTTTTTTCAATCTGCATACCAGGGAAATATTTACATATCTTATACATAATAGTGTATACAGGGAACATGGAATTGGGTATGGGGTATGCAGACCAAAATACATTGTATTGTATGAAGTTCACAAAAATGATTTTTTTTTAAAGCTAGGGTAGCTTCTGGAAGATGGGAGATGGATGACCTGGAGACATTGTTCACAAGAATTTCTAGTGAATAAAATTGGGAAAGATGGATGGCAGCCACCCGAAGAGGTGAGTGAGGGACAGCGATAGTACTCTATGCTCAGCACGCTACATTAACAGCAAGACACCACTGTAAAAAGACTCCTGCTGCCTCACTGGTTTGGAAGCCCCAGACCATCTGTGAACCATATTCCTGGGAAGCTAAGAGCAAGTGTCATGAGAGTATAAGTTGAAAAATGGCCAGAAAATTACTCTGGACTAGAGAAGAAATTTTGCATCAGAACTGTGCAGTGTTCACCAAGGTGGAAACCTGCTTGGAGTCAGAGATCCAGCTTTCCTGGCTCTCCATGCCAGAGTTCAGGGAGGACTACAGAGAAGCAGAATCTGCATTTGCAACCTGCTGGTGAAGACAAGACCAGAATCCCTGATCTGACCATGCAAGGAGCCCCACAGGAGTGAGAAGAGCGTTGGGAAATGGGCCTCTGAAGGACAACACAGAGGGGTGAGCAGCACCTGTGACCTGACCTGGGAATGACTGTCAGTGGATGGGGCTGATATCTGGGACATGACCTCAGAAGGGGCTGGGAAGGCTGGAGCCAAAATTAGAACCAGGCTCTTGAAGGATTTCTCAGCTATGACCATCACCTGTGGCATGACTTATAAAGGCCTGTCCACTGAGGGGACCAGCCTCTGTGACTCAGCCTTGCAAATAACTGCTCAGGGAGGCTGTAGACATCAGATATGCCAGGAACAAATCCAAAGAGTCAAGGCTAGAAATCTGAGTCTTCCATTACTTGAATATTACCCATGATTACTATAGTACCTAATGTGACTAGTCATTAATTTGTCTTAAATTCATGGTGTTTAGTTGTTTTCACTTATTTAATTAGGATGCAGTAACTATGTATACTTATGTGGTACACTGTAAAAATTGGATAGATGTGTATAGTGTGTAGTGATAAAATCAGGACTTTAACATTTCCTACTTTTGAAATGTATCATTGCTTTGTATTGGGAGGCTTCAAAAGTCTCTCCTCTTTGGGCTGGAGCACTGGCTGCCCCAACAGAGGACCCATGTTCAGTGTCCAGAACCCTGTTAGTGGGTAACATCCATCCTTCATATTCCAGTTCCAGGGGACCTGAAGCCCTCTTCTGGCCTCCACAGACATTGCACCCATGGGTGAACGTACATACAAGCAGGCAAAATAACCTTTAATCTTTATATTAATCATTACACTAAAAATTAAATTAATAAAAAATTAAATCCTCTTTTATTGTTCTTTATAAAATACATAATTGCTATAAACTACACATGCTGTAGAGAACTAAAGTTCTCCCTTCGGACTGTATCATCTTATTCCCTTTACCTCACTTTCCCTCTCTCCTATCATCTAGTAACAACTAATCTATTCTCTACTTGTTTTTCAAATTTTATTTTTATTATTTTATTTATTTTTATATTTATATGAGTATACTGCTTGCCTACATGTAAGTAAACTTTGTCATGCAATGCCCACTGAGGACAGAAGAGGGCATTAGATCACCTGGAACATGAGTTACAGATGGTTCTTAGCTGCCATGTGTGCTGGGAATTACATCTGGGTCCTCTGCAAGAGTACTCTGTGCTCTTAACTGTTCCAGCCTCTCCATTCTCTACATCTGTGAAATTAACTCTTAGCTTTCTATCTGAATAAGGACGTTTAAGTTCAGCTATCTGCACGGGAATCATTTCATTTGACAAAATGTCTTTGAGCTCCAGCCATGTTACTGAAGAAGCTAGATTTTGTGGGGCTGCTGACCCTATGGTTGGACAGGCTGAAGAGGGCAGCACAGGGCTGATGGCCCAGTGACCACACACACAGCTGTGGGACTGATGGTTTCATGGCCAAACACGTGGTTGCAGAGGTGCTGGCTCCCACGACCAAATGAGCTGAAGAGCCAGCTGTGGGGTTGATGTCCCCACAGTCAAGCTCGTATGCAGTAACAGCTTGGGGATCATGTTATGTAGTGCAAATCCATGAAAACCATTTATTTCCACATAGCCGGTAGCTTAAATAGGTTTGGGGCAGTGCAGCCTCTACATCATATGGTCCCACCTCCCAGTGACCAATCCTAGACCTCTATACCATGACACATCATCCCAGCACATGTGCGTATCCAGAAAGGGATGTGCTAGTATCATGCGACCCGGTGTGCCCTGTACTATATATAGCATTGCTTAGTGTTCTAAGCAGATTCATGCACATGCACAATGTATGCCTGCATCCAGGACTGCTGTCCCACATAGATAGATGTCCCACATCCCATAGATGTCCAGGAGTGGGATACTTCAATTGTATGGTAAATGGATTTGTGGATTTTTTTAAGTGAACGTTCATATTTTTGTTCCACAAAGGCTATAGAAAATAATTACTGGCACTTAACAGCCATTACTGCTTACACAGCACAGAAACAACCAAAATTGACTGGGTTAAATGAAGTGATTTTGAATGTGTGTGGTTTGAATTTATTTTGAAAGATTTCATTCTTTTCACATCAGAAGAACATTCCCTCGTGTCTATATACCACACTTCCTCCCTCTGGTAACTACACTTCCTCCTTCTGGTAACCCATCATGGACACCTTGGTTGAGTCTATGCCTTCACTGTTGTGAGCAGTGCTGCAATAGACATGATGTGGGCCTGGGAACATAGCTCAGTGAGTAAAATGCTCGCTGAGTAAGTATGAGAACAGTGTTAGTAAACCAGCATCCATGCCAAAATCTGGGCCACAGAGTCTGTAATCTCAGTGCTCTAGAGCAGAGTTAGAAGGCTCCCTCGGGGTGCTGACCAACAAATCTAGCTGGATCGTTGAGCCCCAGATTCAGTGGAAGTATGTGTCATAAGAATACAGTGGGGGCTGGAGAGATGGCCTAGCGGTTAGGAGCGCCGACTGCTCTTACAGAGGACCCGGGCTCGATCCCCAGCACCCACATGGCGGCCGAGAACCATCTGAAACTCCAATTCCAGGAGAACTCCAGTTCCAGGGAAATCCGACACCCTCTTCTGACCTCCGCAGCATTGCACGACACGGGTGCACAAACTTGCATGCAGGCAGTACATTCATACACATACAGAAATAAATAAAATTAATAATAAAAAAAAGAATACAGTGGGAGGCAGTTAAAGACTATAACCCAAGTCAACCTCTGCCTTCCACATACATGTGCCCAATGTACACACACACACACACACATACATGCACACACACACACTCACACAGTACACACACAGCACAGCACAACAACAGGACATGAACATGCAATTATAGATGTCCATGTATGGGATAGTTCAATCATATAGTAAATGGATTTGTGGATTTTTTAATGAACATTCATACTTTTGTTCCACAAAGGCTATAGAAAGTAATTACTGGCACATAGCAGCCATTACCCATTACACAGTACAGAAACAACCAAAATTGACTGGGTTAAATGAAGTGATTTTAAATCTGAATGGTTTGAATTTATTTTATTTTATTTTTTATTTTTTTATTATTTTTATGTGTTTGAGTGTACTGTCTGCATGTAGGTTGGTGTACCCATGTTGTGCAATGCCACAGAGGTCAGAAGAGGGTGTCGGATTCCCCTGAAATTAAAGATGGTTCTTGCAGGGCATGGTGGCGCACACCTTTAATGCTAGCACTTGGGAGGCAGAGGCAGGGGGATCTTTGTGAGTTCAAGGCCAGCCTGGTCTACAGAGTGAGTTCCAGGACAGCTGGGACTACAGGGAAACCCTGTCTCGAAAAGACCAAAAAAAAAAAGATGGTTCTCAGCTGCTATGTGGGTGCTGGGGAACGAACCCTGGTCCTCTGCAAGAGTAGTCGGTGCTCTTAACCGCTAGGGTATCTCTCCAGCCCCGGTTTGAAATTATAAAGATTGATTTTATTTGTGTGTGTGTGTGTGTGTGTGTGTGTGTGTGTGTGTGTGTGTGTGTGTGAGAGAGAGAGAGAGAGAGAGAGAGAGAGAGAGAGAACTATGTCTGTCTCTGTATTATCTATAGGTATGTAAGAGCCTGAAGCAGCCACAAGAGAATATTAAATCCCTTGGAACTGTAGTCACAGGTAGTTGTGTATGAACACATTGCTATAGCCCTTTGCTGTTTCTAGGATGCAGGAAGTTTTGATAAAAGAACTTACTGTCTAAATAAGCCCCTCCTATAGGTTGTGTCCATAATCCAAGTACTCATATAATGACTCTACTGAGAACAGTGTAGCCTGAAAGAAGATTAAGGCAGAAGAGTGGTGCCCAGAGTAGATGCCCAGAGTAGCAAGCACATTAGAGTTGCTTGCTATAATTCACCAAAGGTTGTATATAATTATAAAGAAACACGATTTTAGAAATAATTTTTCTTTAGAATTAACTTGAAAAACAAGGTTAAATATAATTTGAGGCAAATATTCTCTTTGGCTGAAAACGCTTTGAAGTGGCCATTTTATTTCAGACCACATCCTGGAGTTGCGACACTTCTGAGGGAATCCTGCAAATGGGAGCAAGCATATCGCAAATGCATGAAATTCTGATACCAGTATTCCGGCGAAGTGCAACTGGTCACAAACTTTAGGACATGAAGTAGAAATCAAATGGAGAAGGGATGAGGACAGACAGTGAGTCAAAGAGCCATACAAGGTCAAGAGTGAAAACTGGCCTAGGGACCAGATATACGAAATCAGAGCCTCTGGGGGAAATTTCCCTTTCCTGGCCTGGTTCTTAACCCAGGTAGTCATATCTAGGCATAAAGGTGTTTCAGGCATGAAGTCAATCCTTATATCATTCCATTAGCAGATAGCAATGTCCAACCTTTTGACATTGCAACATGACAATACTTACAGAGTTCAGGCTTGAGGGCATAGCAATTTTTTGTAAAAAAATTATTAATGTTCATTAATTTTAACTTTTATTTATTTCTTTCTTAAGAGATTCACAATATAAGATCACAGTTGTTTTCAGATCACATTAACGTTGCTCAGTTTGCCATACAGTTAGGTAACAGGCACTAGCATCCACAGATGAGGGATACCATTCATCATTTGTTTTTCTGGAGTAACTGTGTTACTTCACTTAGCATGGTATCTTCCAGCTCCATCCATTTACCTGCAAAGCTCATAATGTCATCTTTCTTTACTGCTGCATAGAACTTCATTGTGTAGATGTACCACATTTTCTCTACCCAACAGTTGAGGAGCACTTGGGTTGGTTCCAGCTCCTTGCTATTGTGAAGAGAGCTGCAATAAACATGGCTGTGCATGTATCTCTGGGGTAAGAAGAGTCTTATGGGCATATACCCAGGAGTGGTATATCTGGGTCAGGTGGCAAGTTCATTCCAAGTCTTCCAAGGGTTCTCCACACTGCTTTCCATAGTGGTTGTATGAGTTTACATTCCCACCAGCAGTGGATGAGTGTTCCCCTTTCCCCACAACTCTCCAGCACTTGGTATCATTTTCTTGATCCTAGCCAATCTTATTGGAGTGAGATGATATCTTAAAGTAGTTTTAATTTGCATTTCCTTAATTATTAGCAACATTGAACACTTTTTAAGATGTTTCTCAGCCACCTCTAATTCCTCACTTGTGAAGTCTCTGTTCAGCTCTTTGCTCCATCTTTTGAGTGGGTCATTTGTTTTCTTTCTTCTTTGTTTTTTGAATAGTGTATATATTCTGGAAATTAATGCTTTGTCAGATGTATCTATGGTGCACATTTCCTCCCACTCTGTGGGTTTTCTTTTGAGTGGGTCATTTGTTTTCTTTCTTCTTTGTTTTTTGAATAGTGTATATATTCTGGAAATTAATGCTTTGTCAGATGTATCTATGGTGCACATTTCCTCCCACTCTGTGGTTTTCTCTTCATTTCCTTGATTGTTTCTTTTGATGTACAGAAGCTTTTGAGTTTAATGAGGTCCTATTTGTCAATTGTTGACCCTAATTCTTGCACAGCTGCTGTCTGATTTAGGATGTCTTTTCCTATGCCTATAACGTTCACTATTTTGAAATTATGTGTATATGTCTGTGTATCTGCACATGTGTGTAGTGCCCAAGGAGCCCAGAAATGTTGGGTATCCTAGAATTTGAATTCTAGGTGCTTGTGATCTTTTCAGTGTGGTAGACTGGAACTAAATTTGTGTACTCTGCAAGAACAATATGGTCTTTTACCTGCTGAGCTATCCCCCACAACATAATTCTTTCTAAAAATTTTGATGATATATGAAATAATGCCTTCAGTAGGATACAAACATCTACAAATATCTAAGAGTGTCTACACCAACTAATACAATTGACCTTAACTGCATCTGGTTGGTAGAATTTATTGAGTTACTCTGATATTTTAAAACCAACTTTATTAATTTTCTGGGGTTTTATTTTTACTCAGTGTTTAATAATTAATATTTATTCTTCATTTGCAATTGTGTACTTACTATCAAACAACAGTGTGTACTAACTTGCCCAAGAAAAATAATCACCAGTCACAAAATGCATTTTTTTGGGTGTTTTTTGAGACAGGGTCTCAACTGCAGCCCCAGCTGGCCTGGAACTCACTATGTAGACCAGGCTGGCCTTGAACTCACAGAGATCTGCCTGCCTCTGCCTCCTGAGTGCTGGGATTAATAGCATGCACCACCACACTTGGCCTTAAAAAATGCATATTTTTTTAAGTGGAACTGGTTATCCAGGTATGGTGGGACATGCTGGCAGGTGGATCTGTAAGTTCTTAGTTAGTTTGGTACACATAGCAAGTTCCAAGTTCCAGGCCAGTCAGGGGTACAGAGTTTGACTTTCTAAGAAAATTCTTTTAAATTTCATAATCTGGAATGTTTGAAATTTTATGGGATGTCTGCTTCCTTTGCTTATGGAAGTACTCTTTTCAATTCACAGTAAATGATTAAAGAAGTAAAATGGGAATTGGGAGTACAACCTAAATCTCCATGCCAGGCCAGTAAGGTGGATCTTACCAGGCAAGTTTTCCTGTCCTCCCCTTCCTCCTCTTGTATAGAGATGCATGTGTAAGCACATATTCTCTCCAGATACCCAACCTGGAGGAGAAATGGCCTTGAGCTACCTACTAAACATTGGCCTCTAGCACAGAAAGGAAGTTATTACATGTAAGTTGTATGTGTGCTAACAAGAAACAATTGCACTTCCTCTAACAAGATACAAGATGAAAGTCCCGTTTGCTTGACCATGTGCAACCTCTGACACCACGTCACAAGGAGCTTAGCCATGATTCATGGAACCGTGATCAGGTGTTTCCCACATTTGCATTTCATCTTTGGTCTGAGTTGGTTTCATTAAACATGGCAAGGACACTGTCATGTTTGCCAGAAATCAAGAAGCCTGGCACACTAGGCAAAGAACTGTAATTTTCCTGGACTCTGGAGTAAGTGCTGGTCTACAATATGGAAGAAGTTTCAGTGAGTGTAGTGACAACATTTTCTTTGCTGAACAGTTGCCTCCTAATGTGGCATTTTAAGAGATTCTTGGGTCTGGTATGGTGGCACATGCATTTAATCCTAGCACTTGGGAGGCAGAGGCAGGCGGTTCTTTGTGAGTTCAAGGCCAGCCTGGTTTACATAGCAAGTTCGGGGACAGCCGGAGCTACAGGGAGACCCTGTCTCAAAAACTCCAAAAAAACAAAACAAAACAAATCAAAACAAAACACCACCAACAACAAAAGAGATTCTTGGGCATCTTCGGTCCCTCAGACACAGCTCTTCCCTGCAGGATGGTCTGCTGATTGACCACAAAAATAACCCAGTGGTGACCTCCTCCCCTTTAATATGGGGGTAGATAAAAATCCACATACCTTTAATGAACAGCTAGGCCAGCTTCTAGAGAATACTAGATGTTATGCAGGCACAGTTTTCTAGAATTTCCAATGAATAAACTCAGTAAATTTGAGCTGTCAGATAGCTATCAGAAGAAGAGAACAATGGTCAGAAATCTCTAGTTTTATAGTAAAATAGGAAACTATGCAAAGCAGAAGAGGAAGAAATCCAGAGTCTTTCCTGGAGGGATTTGCATGGTCCAAGAAGCTTTTCTTTCCCTGGTTAGAGTGTGAACAGAGGTATGTAATAATAAAAAGAGCCTTAGCCGGGTGTGGTGGCACTTAGGAGGCAGAGGCAGGCAGATCTCTGTGAGTTCAAGTCCAGCCTGGTCTACAGAGCAAGTTCCAGGACAGCTGGGGCTACAGGGAAACCCTGTCTTGAAAAGACAAAAAAAAAAAAAAAAAAGAGCCTCCAGAAGTTGATTCTGTACACAGATGAAGGGAAGAAAAAAGGGAGGAAGAGAGAGAAAATTTGCATTCAGCCAAAGAAGAGTGAGGACAGACTCTGGTGATCTACCACATTAAAAGCAAGACATCATTTTTAAAAAGACCCATGTGAGTGAGTGGCTTGGAAGCCCCGGACCATCTGCAAACCGGAAGCAAGTGTTACAGGAGCACAAGCTGAAAGATGGGCTATAGACCAGACTCCAGAGAAGAAACATGTCAGAACTGCACAGTAGTCATCGAGGTGGAAAGCTGGTTGGGGGCAGAGTCTGCAGGATCATGCCAGACATCAGGGAGGACGGAATAGGGAAGGGTCAGCATTTGCAGCCTGCTGGTGAAGACGGGACCAGAATCCCTGATCTGACCATGCAAGGGGCCCCACAGGAGTGAGAAGAACATTGGGAAATGGACCTCTGAAGGACAACACAGAGGTGTGAATGGCACCTGTGACCTGACCTGTGAATGACTGTCAGTGGATGGGGCTGATATCTGTGACATGACCTCAGAAGGGGCTGGGAAGGCTGGAGCCAAAATTAGAACCAGGCTCTTGAAGGATTTCTCAGCTATGATCATCATCTGTAACATGGCTTTTAAAGGCCTGTCCACTGAGGGGACCAGCCTCTGTGACCCAGCCTTGCAAAGGACTGCTCAGGGAGGCTGTAGACATCTGAGATGCTAGGAAGAAATCCAAAGAGTCAAGGCTAGCCAGTGGTGGTGGTGCACGCCTTTAATCCTAGCACTTGGGAGGCGGAGGCAGGTGGATCTTTGTGAGTTCAAGTCCAGCCTGGTCTACAGAGTGAGTTCCAGGACAGCTGGGGCTACAGGGAGGCCCTGTCTCGAAATAAAAAGAGTCAAGGTTAGAACCCTGGGTCTTCTATTACTTGAGTATTACCCAATGATTACTATAGTATCTAATGTGACTAGTCACTAATTTATCTTAAATTCACTGTGTTTAGTTGTTTTCATTTATTTAATTGGCATGTAGTAACTACATATACTTATGTGGTACAGTGTAAAAACTGGATAGATGTGCCTAGTGTGTAGTGACAAAATCAGGATTTAATATTTCCTCTTTTTTAAAAAAATTAAATTTATTATTTTTTATGTGTATGAGTGTTCTGTCTGCATGTAGGTTGGTGCACCCATGTTGTGTTGTGGAATTCCTCGGAGATCAGAAGAGGGCATTGGATTCCCCTGGAACTGGAGTTAAAGACAGTTCTTAGCTACCATGTGGGTGCTGGGAATCAAAACCCAGTCCTCTGCAGGAGCAGTTGGTGTTCTGAACGGCTGAGCCATCTCTCCAGACACAATATTTCCTCTTTTTTGGGGGGGTCTTTTCGAGACAGGGTCTCCCTGTAGCCCCAGCTGTCCTAGAACTCACTCTGTAGACCAGGCTGGCTTTGAACTCACAAAGATCCACCTGCCTCTGCCTCCCAAGTGTGCCACCATGCCCAGCAAGACTGAGTTTCTTGATATTCTTCTGTTCAATTCCTTGTCTTAAAGTTGAGGATTCTCATACTTGCCTTGTAAAATTGTTACATAGTGTGAATAACTTACCCAGAGCAGACACATGTGAGAGTTCNCCCAGCACCCACATGGCGGCTGAGAACCGTCTGAAACTCCAACTCCAGGAGAACTCCAGTTCCAGGGGAATCCGACACCCTCTTCTGACCTCCGCGGCATTGCACGACGTGGGCGCACAGACCTACATGCAGACAGCACACTCATACACATACAAAAATAAATAAAATTAAAAAAAAAATAAAAAAAAATAAAATGTATCGTTTTATGTTGGGAGCCTTCAAAATCTTCTTTGCCTTTATAAAATACATAATAAACTATTTCCAACTATGCATATGCTGTAGAAAACTAGACCTTCTTCTATTTGACTGTATGATCTAACTTCCTCTATATCCCTTCTCTCTTCCTTTCCTAGCCTATAGTAACTAATAGTCTATTTTCTACTTTGATGAGATCAACCATTTTAGCTTTCTATCTGAGTAAGTGCATAGATAATCATTTTTTTGTCCCTGACTTACTTAATCTTATATAATGTCTTAATTTGATGTGTTGATAAATTTTATTCTTTACCTGGCAGAATAATGTCCCACCAAGCCACACTTTCTTTACCTAGTCACCCATCAGTGAACACTTTTGTGAACAGCACTGCAATAAACGTGATCATGTGGGGCTGGGGAGATGGTTCAGTAACTAAAGTGCTTTCTGTGTAAGCACGAGGAGAACCTGAATGTGGATCCTAGCACCCATGTAGAAATTTAACCACAGAGGTGAAAGGATCCCTGGGGGTGCTGTCTAGTGTATCTAGCTGAATGGGTGAGCCCCAGGTCAGTGAGAGATCCTGTCTCAAAAAATAAAGTGGAGAGCAGTTAAAGAATATAATTATCGGGGCTGGAGAGATGGCCTAGCGGTTAAGAGCGCCGACCTCTCTTGCAGAGGACCCGGGTTCGATCCCCAGCACCCACTTGGCGGCTGAGAGCCGTCTGTAACTCCAATTCCAGGAGAACTCCAGTTCCAGGGGAATCTGTCGCCCTCTTCTGACCTCCGTGGCATTGCACGACACGGGTGCACAGACCTACATGCAGACAGTACATTCATACACATAAATAAAGATTAAAAAAAAAGAATTTAATTAGCATCTAGCTTTGTCTTCCACATACATGTGCAGACATACAAATATACAAACACGTAATAGTTACACAGCACAACAAGAAAATATGAACAGGCAATTATCTCTTCAATGTACTGATTTATTTCCTTTCTGTAGATTCCCAGGTTTGGGACATCTGAGTCTTGTTCTTGGATCATTTGCTCTGGAGGCAAGGGTGGCCTCAATTTCACAGAGATCACTTTTGTCTGCCTCACATATATTGGTGTTAAAAGGGTATACCTCCAAGCCCTGCTGTGATTTTTTTTTAATGAACATCCCATAAAGCATGTAGGAGTCATTAGCTCTTACACAGTTCAGAAACAGTAATTGTCACAGTGAAAGAAAACATTTCTAAACCCATAGTGCTTGAATTTATGTTTAAAGATTTAATTTTTAAATTTATGTGTAGGAGAGTTTTTCTTTGAGTTTACCCACAAATATTGGGGTGGCTGTAGAGGCACGAAGAGTGCATGGATCCACCGGAACTGGAGTTACAGGTGGCTGTGAGCTGTCTGGGAACCCAAATGTGGTCCTTCATAACAGCAGGAAGTACTGAGCCACCTTACCAGCTCCAGAATATTTTTAAATGGGAAAATTTTTGATCTGTTAAAAGACCCACAGACTTGGCTGGGTCTGGTGGCACATGCCTTTAATCCTAGCACTTGGGAGGCAGAGGCAGGCAGATCTTCGTGAGTTCAAGGCCAGCCTGGTCTACAGAGTGAGTTCCAGGACAACTGGGGCTGCAGGAGACCCTGTCTTGAAAATACCAAAAAAAAAAAAAAAAAAAAAAGACCCACAGACTTTAAAAGTGCTATATTGAGAATTTTGAGAAGACTGAGAAAGATGAAAGCATGTTTGGCAGAATGCATGAGCTCTGGTGGGTGCGGGGGTAGGGTGGGGACACAGGTCTAGATTTGATTAGTAAAACTATCTTGTACACAAAATACATAATAAAACAAACGGAAAAAAAAAAAGAAATAGCTATCAGAAACAACTAGGAAAAAATGAAAAAAAAAAAAAGTGCTGTGTGCAGTGCTGGCACATCATGGATATCCTTCCCTTTGCCATACTGTCAGTAAATTACCTACCAGGAAGGTTGGATTTATTTGATGTCTTGTTAAACAGAGTTTTATCAAGCACACAGTTTCCTGAACATCTGTCCTCTCCCTTAGGGAGAGAGTGAAAAATAACTCAGGCAAGGATGCTAGCCACATGAGAAGAATCAAAAAGAATACAGTAGCAGATAGAAATAGAGAGTTCCTATAATTTTCTGCAGGAACACATTGCCACAAGACTTACCCCATCTGATCTCAAGGACCCTAGGATGAATGAAGACTTGACATAAGAATCTACATCCAAACATCTGTGTCTATACCAAAGTAACTACATAACAATTAGTACTGTTTAAATACTATATTCTAATTGCTTGTGCTTCTTAGTAGGATCAAAAATGTTTATTCCTGGGACAAACTGTCAGCCCATGAAAGGAAACAGCCAGAATTGCCAGAGTCCAAGACAACAGCTCCAGAGAAAGTAGCTGTTTTTGCTTCTCATCCACCTGTGCCCCCTTTCTAAGCCTAGGAACAATTGCAGAAGAGGGGGCGTGGTAGAGTGTAAAGGCTACGATGGGGTGAATGGTGAAACTACAGCAATATAGTCTGGATCCTATTTTGAAACTCTGATTGACATACAGCCCCCCCCCCCCCCGCTGGATGGTGGGACCCATGGGCTGTGTGGTTTTGGGCACAACTGCCTGCAAATTGGTTTTACATGAAGGATGCTTGTACTCATAATCACTTATTGCTAAAAAATGAAAAAAAAATCTGAGAGAAAGATGCATGACAGTTATGGCAGAATGCATGATCTGGGATGGGGTGGGGTGGGGTGGAGTAGGGGGAAGGGAAAGGGAAATATGCCTGAACTGAATTGGAAAATGATGTATGAGATACACAAAGCATCAATAATAATAAATAAATAAATAAATAAATAAAGAAGCAATAAAAAAGAATCTACTATCTATATAAGCCCCTCCCTATAGATTTCCAATAATCCAACTAGTCACAGAATTTACCCAATGACAAAGAAGATTAAGGCAGATAGGGGCATCTAGTTTAGAGGTGATTTAGAATTAGTTGGTTGTTAGAATTCACCATGATTTATATACACGATCATAGAGAAAGTAGATTCTAGACATATTTGTCATTTACTCTAGAATTATCTTGCAAAATAAAGTTAAAGATGATTTAAGGCACACATTCGATTCTGCTGCAAACTTACTGAAGCGGCTGTCCTATCTCAGAGCACGTCCTGGGGTGGGGACACTCCTGAGAGAATGCCTGCATGGGAGCAGAGATATCATTGCTGTGTGAAAATGTGATATCAAGGTTCAGGGAAATTGCTGATGGGACAAACTCAAGGACACAAAGCAGAAGACAAGGGAGGAATCCATGAGGACCGAGGGAATCAAAGAGCCATGCAAGATAAGGCATTCACACATAGCAAGCCACAGAAAAAGTGGTTCATGATTCGGGACCCACAGATGGGGAGCTGGAATATGGAGCTGGTTTGGACCAACCCAGTGAGGAATCCTCTGGCATATGCTGTGATGGCCATCTCCACACAGACGGGGTATGCTGTGATGGCCATCCCCACCCAGACGGGGGTGACATGAGGGCTGCGTAGAGCAGGGGCTTGGAGGTGGCAGCATATTTGGCACAGGCCATGGCTGCCAGGAAGGGTTTTCTTCTCCTCCGTCTTGGCAGGATTTTAACAGAGCTCAAATGATCCACCAAGGTAAAAAGGAATAAAGTTGTAATGTGTTCATTCTCAGGAAAATGATGCCTTTGAGGTGCATGCGGTGCATATCTATAGTTCAGTCAGGTGTGTAGGATTTGATAACGGAAGCAGACAGACTGACATGGGGAAAAAGAACTGTGCTTACATTGATCACTTTTACATGATCATTCATTAGAATAACTGGCATATTACAAATGCCCAGTTGAGATTTTCTTCACTGGTGGAATAAAGGGTTATCAAGTGGTTACTTCTGAATAAATTTGTCTTAATTCCAAGACCATGTAACTTGCCTTATTTAAAAAATATATTATTTATTATTTTTATTTTATGTGTATGAGTGTATTGTCTGAATAAGTGCACCTGTGTTATACAATGCCTGCAGAAGTCAGAAGAAGGCATCTGATCCCTTGGAACTGGAGTTATAGATGATTGTCAGCTGCCATGTGGGTGCTGGAAATAGAACCTGTGTCCTCTGCAAGAGTAGCCATTGCTCTTAACCACTGAGCCATCTCTCCAGCCCCAGAACTTGCCCTAATTTAAGTACTGTACAAAAAACACCTAGTATATATTTAAACTATTAAACCAGTAAAATGCCACAGCTGGGAATCAGCTATCCTAGACTTTCCCACTATGAACATAAAACTAAAGTTAGAGAGAAAATGGTTGGTTAGTAGAGGTGGAAGAAAATGGAATCTGCACCTCATTCTTTGGGAATAGTTTTATTCTTCTCTATCTTATTCTATAACCTGGAGTCTCAATGCTGACTAAAGAGAACACAAAGACTCTTTTTCTTTTTGGTGCACTTATTCTTTTTTTTTTTCAGTTTTTTATTTTATTTATTTATTTTATGTGTATGAATGTACTGTCTGCATGCAGGTTTGTGCACCCGTGTTGTGCAAAGCCGAGGTCAGAAGAGGGCGTTGGATTCCCCTGGAACTGGAGTTCTCCTGGAATTGGAGTTACAGAGGGTTCTTAGCCACCATGTGGGTGCTGGGGATCGAACCCCGGGTCCTCTGCAAGAGCAGTTGGCGCTCTTAACCGCTCTCCAGCCCAGTGCACTTATTCTTGCACTCCCTTGTGAGTCTACAATAATTCAGAAAGCCCTAGTTTGAATTGCTGATTCAAGCTTTACTCCTCTTGCCTTTTACTGTGTGAGCCTGTAAAGTTCTAAATCCCAGATAAGCCAGCAGGATCACTGTTGATAATAAAGGTGGCATGCTTCTTGCTTCTGCTTGGTCTTCAGCAAAGACTGGGATGGCTTTTTCTCCTACCAGCAGAGCCCCTCTTCTCCCTGACTGGTCCAGACCAGTTTAGATAAGATCAAGGCCTGACCTGGACATCTCATCTCACTCAGCTTAGATCTGTGACCTAAGGGCTCTCTCTTCTTTGTTAAAGTTGACCAATCCAAAATTAAAGGAGAACCACCACATATACCCAGAAACACTTAAAAAGCCCAAGATCTTCTGAGAGCTTTGATCTTTCGGTTTCTGGATCCCTGCTCCACTCAGAGAGCTTTTCCCTCCGTGGGAGTGTATATAAGTGTGATTCTTCATTTTTTTCTAGATAAAATATCTGCTGTGTCTCATTTTCCCTCCTTGCCTTTTAATTTGTTAATTGATGGAGATAGCAAACCCAGTGAAAATCCCTAGACAACAGGTAACATTTGGGGACTTCATCTGGGATTTCTTCCGAGGAACCCCCAACTCTAAAGGTCATCCAAGTGAAACCCAAGAAGAATCAGAGTCCTTGAACAAGGAGGGCTAGTCAAAATTACCAGGGCTGGGCTGGAGAGATGGCTCAGTGGTTAAGAGCAGTGGCTGTTCTTGCAGAGGACCTGAGTTCGGTTCCCAGTACTCTCATGGTAGCTAGAAATCACAAATAACTCCAGTTTCAGGGGATCCAACTCCCTCTTCTGACCTCCGTGGCATTGCACCACATGGATGCACTTATATACATGCAGCCAATACAGTCATACACATAAAATTAAGTAAAATAATACATTTTTTTGAAGTTAGTGGGGCTGAACTACCAAGCTGGTAATTTTACCTTCTTCAGACTTTCTGCAGTTGATTTCTAGCAGCTGGCTCTGGAAGACTGTAAACTTTACTCCAACGAGACAACATGTTCACTTTCAGCCTGCTATTAGCGGCAGGTATTTTCTCAATGTTCTTTCTTCCCCTGTGTCCCTCCTGTAACTGTCTTGTCTCACTGCCCTGCTCATGAATAAAAGGCACCATGTGACCACAAGATGAACACCCTTGACTGCTGAACACAGCCTGCAGAAATTAGCCCTAACTGAACAGCCGAAAGACTGGAGGAGGCCTCAAGAGTTGGTCTTCCTGAGAAGACCATCAGCGTGGCTAAGCCTCTCCAGCCTTTAATGTTTTGAGGCTGTTCGTTTACAGACACAGTTCGTGTTCAAAAATAACATCAGCTGTAATGTGCGAAAGTTCTTTAAGTTAAACAGTTTGGAGACCAAAAAGAAGAAAACTGTTGTATTTACCTAAATGCCTCTCAGGCTTTTATGGCTCAGAGCCACCTGGTGGGAAGTGAGCAATGTTAGGTTTAACTCTTTGTTTGCTCTCCTTGGACAAAGGGCTAGCCCTTCTTTCCTTTTCTTGTCAGTCTTTGGATTAGGTTTGGGGAAATGGAAAAGAACAGATGAAGGAGCTTGGGGCTGGCCATCATGGTGGGCACCAGCATTGCCTTAAACCACGTGGTCCCCAGGTGGCTGTTCCTTCACCTTAGTAAAACCATACACAAGATAACTATGGTTTTAAATCAGGATGAACTATTTTAAACTAATTGATTTTTTTTTAAGAAATTAAATCCTTATATGGTATGTGCTTCTCTAGACGGAATCAGTTGGTGGTCACAATTATAATTGGTCTTGCCATCTCTTAGGTAAGCTGGTTAATGTTAGAAGCCACGACTTGGAAAACTCAAAATTTCCCAAAGAAACAAATAAATATATCATGCAAAAGAATGTCAAAGTCCAAAATGAAACACCGTGGAGGTTGCATAGCACCTCCTTAGTATGAGATAAAAATGCATTGATCTTAGGGGGCAGTAGAGCTTGTATTGGAGTCAACCAATATAACACCATGGAGGTCGCATAGTACCTCCTTAGTCTGAGATAAAAATGCATTGATCTTAGAGAATGGTAGTAGAGCTTATATTGGAGTCAACCAATCAGTTGGTTAGCCCAAATGTAGCTCAGGTGATCTCAAGTTAGACACTGGTAAAGGCAGATACTTCTATCAACTTGACCTACTTAATCACGAGTACAGACTACCACATGCCTATGACGTTATAAAATTTAAAGATAACAAATCAAATGTTCAGTCTCTGGTAACACTCTAAAAACTTCCTTGCTTTCTTTTATCAGTCCCCATCCCCTACACATTACCAAGCAGAGACTCATTTAGATAACTTGATACACATTATAAAGAGCACAGGTGTTTGGGGCCCAGTCGGCCATTACTGAACTTAACAAGTGTCCTGTGCAGTGTAAATGGCTGGGTTCCTTTCCTCTTGTCTGAGCTTTCCAAAGGTAACCTTTTATTATCTTCAGTTTTACATAAAAAACAAATGTCTTTGGTATATACCTTATATTGGTGAATTGTTATGTACTCACTGAGGAGCTGACTCTGGAGATGAAATGTGGTTTTCCCACTTTAGACCCAAGCATGTTCTTCTCAAAGTGTACTCCAAGGCTCTTTTCCTGAGTCAGGCTCATCTTCTAACTCTGTGAAAAGAAATACCAACAAAGCATCCCAAGAGTAAAGTCATTGACCCCTTAACAACAGCAAAAGTTACTATTATTTATCTCAAGATATAAAGATGTCTATATAGTAAAATCAGCAAATGAGATGTTCCATTTTGTCATAGCAATGAGGAAAGTAGATAATATAAACTAATACAAATGCACAGTGACTAGTAAGATTCAACTATTTAATAAATGAACCACCAGGATATGTCCAAGAGAAGAAATCAAAGACTGTTTATGGTCCATGGAGAGGATAAAAAGTTCCTCTACCACCGGGCGTGGTGGTGCACGCCTTTAATCCTAGCACTTGGGAGGCAGAGGCAGGTGGATCTTTTTGAGTTCAAGGCCATCCTGGTCTACAGAGTGAGTGCCAGGACAGCTGGGGCTACAGGAACACCCTGTCTCGAAAAGACCAAAAAAAAAAAAAAAAAGTTCCTCTGTCTAAAACACTCTCAGTAACTCCAGCATCTTATTTTTAACAGGGTTTCCTTAGCCGATTTCTACTGGAGTTGTAAATGTCAATTTGATGCTATTTTTCTATGTATCTGCTGCTCCTCTATATCTGCTATTTATACTCATTCCAAAGTGGAAGCATGATTTTTCAGACCACTCTCTGTATTGAAAAGAAAAATAAATTGACTAGCTTGTGTTCTCCATAAGGTTTACATGGGAACTTGCAAAGCCCCAATGTGTACACAGGTAATATTAATTAGTAGATTATCCTATGTATGTAATTTGGATTTAACATTCTTTTAATAAGATGATATACCATGACAGATGAGATATAATAAAAACTAATGAATAATTTTGTTGATTTCTCTTGTTTAGGGAGACCAGAGTGCATAGGACCATCTTCGTGGGAGTTTCTCTTGCTACGAGCAGGTACAGCACAGTCCTGCTAAGGGAAGGGGAGTACAGTGCCCACCTGTGGCCACTGTAGGGGACTGACCTCTCGGTACAGAGGTCAGTTGGTTACTTTCATAACCCGACCTGAGAGGTACTTCCAACTCAGGTCCTTAGCCTGGAAAAACAGAAAGTTTCCCGTCTGGCCATGCTTTCCCACCTGCACAAAGACTGCTGGTCTCTGGACAGAAATTTCAGGCTGATGGCTGATGGCCTATCTTCAGCCTCACCTACTCACTATTCACTTCACAGCTGGTGACCTGATAGGTCTCCGTCCAGCCCCACACCTGATTACCAGGTTGGTGGTCTGATGGACTGCTGTCCAACCCACTGGCCACAACACTCAAAATCCAGGCCTCCTTCAGCAGAAATAACAGCCGGAATTCTGTGTAATGATAACAGAGAATTCGCTTTATTGCCTGCTGCAACTCACTTTTTTTTTTTTTTGTCTTTTTGAGACAGGTTCTCCCTGTAGCTCCAGCTGTCCTGGAACTCACTCTGTAGACTAGGCTGGCCTTGAACTGACAAAGATCCACCTGCCTCTGCCTCCCGAGTGCTAGGATTAAAGGCGTGCACCACTAAGCCCAGCGCAACTCACTTTTATTTTATTTTATTTTTTTGAATGCTTTTCTTTTTTTTTCTTTTATTTATTTTTTTGTATGTGTATGAATGTACTGTCTGCATGTAGGTCTGTGCACCTGTGTCGTGCAATGCCGCGGAGGTCAGAAGAGGGTCTCCGATTCCCCTGAAACTGGAGTTCTCTTGGAATTGGAGTTACAGATGGTTCTTAGCCACCATGTGGGTGCTGGGGATCGAACCCGGGTCCTCTGCAAGAGCAGTTTGTGCTCTTAACCGCTAGGCTATCTCTCCAGCCCGCAGCTCACTTTTATAAGCAAAATGATGTCAGCTCCCCAGAGCCAATCACAGACCCCCAGTTATGTGCCCCTGTATACTGCTGCTCTGCCTAACATTATGTGCCTAGGCCATGTTGATTGCTCCCTTTAGGGGCAGGTGACTCCCACATTGTGCCCTGAGGGGTGCTAGCTGAGAACTAGCCCCTAATTCAAATTGGATCTTCCCACACATCTTCTACTATCTTTGTGGCTTCAGCTGTACCTACTTGGAAAAAATAATCAGAATTGGATTTATTGGCCATGAATGTTATTTCATAAGAGAGGGACAGACCAAGGTCATTGGACCCTATCCTGATTTCCTCCAAGCCAGTCACGTAAGTTGTGCCTTAATAACCTGTGGCCTCATGGTTTTTTGAAGAGCAAGAATACATAGGTTTGAGAAGGCTAGGGAGCAGGGGCTCCACCCATGAAGCTATGGTAAAGCCATCATCCATGCAAGAGGAAGACTTTCTGTTGTTGCTGTTTGGGGATCATTCATGCTCTATTCAGTAACCCTTCACCCATATTTTGTAAGTAACCTCAATAAACTTATTGGTTTCCCAGGATGAACTTTAATGGAATCAAATACTGGTTTGCTGGTAGAACCTCATGAGAAAGGGGGAAAAATTACCACAAGATGGTCAATTTATTCATCAATTTTATCCTCATATCTCATCCTATTAAGAGAGGAATAAAAAAATCTTGAAAAATGAAAAAAAAAAGAGATTTTAGTAAGGAAGGATTTATAAATGAAGATTAAGATGGCCAAATGTGTAAAGCTGAAATTTTTATGTAAGCTTTGAAGGTCTGAGTAATTTCTTAAGATATTCTAAAAGACAAAATGATCTTAAAATATCTAAGATCACATTTCAGTCAAACCTCTATTTAAATGAATGGAACTATTGATCTACCCTTATTAACAATGATAAAGTTTGGCTTAAAATTCAAATATATGTCTAATCAAAGCTTATTTTAAAATATTTCATTTTTTGCCAACTTTTAAATGTTACTTAGCAATTAAAAGTCCCAGACTGGTATAACGGACCTTCTAGGTGTAAAGAGCATCCTGGATGTTTAATAACTATATTTTAAGACATATACTAATATAACCAGAAAATTAAAAGGGATAATATTTTGTCCCTTGCTCTCCAACATCAGTAGGTGCCAGGGAACTATTTTGCTTTTCTCAAAATGTCCTATAACTGTGATGAGTCACCCGTTCTCTTGTTCAGGGAGTTCATGGAGACCTTAGCAGATGGACTCTAACCAGTGTCCAGTGTGCTGATCAGCTTCGGTTGTCAACTTGACCTACCAGGGGAGAGGAGGCCTCAACTGGGGGATTTCCCCCATTACACTGGCCTATAGGCATGTCTGTGAGGCTGTTTCTTGATTCTTATGTGGGAAGGTGCCATCCCTGCTTGGTAGTTCTGGGTTGTATAAGAAAGCTGGCTAGTCACATGGTGGAAGAACAAGTCAGTAAGTAGTGTACCTCTGTGGTCTGGGCTTCAGTCAAGTTTCTGCTTGAGGTCCTGCCCTGGATTCTCTCGATGGACTGTAATGTAAGCTGAAGGAGACCCTTTCCTCCCCAAATTGGTGTTGGTCATTGTGCTTTATCAGAGCAATAGAAACCAAACTAGGTCATCCAGTCTACAAGGAGAAAGAGGAGGGTCGACTTTGAGGCAAACTGTCTCAGAGCTTCCAAGCAAAGCCATGGTGACTCAAGACTTTACTTATCCTCCCATAGATGGAGCATTTAGTATAAGAAAGCCTAAAGGAGCCAAAGGCTCCTCCCAAGCCCAAGTGATTCCTGAGGTCCAGAGCCTTAATTGGACGTAAAAAGAAAATGGTTACTTTTGGCCACTTACATGGTCTTAAACAAACACCCCACAGAAAATTATAACCCAAAATTAAAATGATTGGTATATTTCTTTGACAGTCCAAGGGACTGCATCCTTTAAACATTAGGTTTAAACATATGAAATGTTATTTAGATAATTATGTCTAATGATTTTCTTTTTTTTTTTTTTAGATTAAATTAACTTTTATTGATCATGAGGGCAAATTAGGTGTGAAGGGCCAAGTGCTCCTCTTTCAGAGGACTCGGAGTACTAGGCTGAAAGGCCAGAAAGGGAGGACCAGAGTTGAGCAGTAGATGCAGAATTCTCTCCTTATTTGGATGTTAGGGCAGCACATTTCTTCTGGGACAAGCCACAGGCACGCGGGGAGGCAGCACCAGTGATCAGGCCGCACTCTCTATCTGAAACAGAGCTGCATGATTTTCTTCTTGATAACAAAAATATTGCTCAAAAATGGGACTTCAGAGCTTGAGTCAATTGGCACCTACCTGAAGTCAATGCATGCCTACAACCAAGAGGGACAGGCCTATTATTATTTTAACCTAAATATTAAATTTATTCTCTTTCTCTCTTTCTAGAAGGCCTTTAGGGAAGATCTTACACTGATTCTAGCCACTCTAACAGCTATCAGATTGCTAAAAGTGCATCCAAGGTTCATCACTGTGGAGCCCAGACTTGAAGGCCATAAAGAAAACAAGGAGGACTCCAATAGGTGGATGCTTTTGGAGCTCATGACGAGATTCGAATGGACTTTAATTTGAACATTACAAAATGTCCTCTGAAACTGGGTACAGTGCACTTGAGAAGCAGGGCCATGTGGATCTCTATGAGACTGAGGGAATGCTGCTCTACACAGTGTATTCAAGGCCAACTGGGGCTACAAGGAGACCCTGTCTCAAAAAGCCATATATATATATCCTCTGTTCTAAGCTTCTCCTAGGACTTATACTAATAGCTTTCCATTCCTTCTCCCTCTTGTCTCCAGTCAAGGACCTCCTTTTGCTCCTATAACTAAGAGTTATACACCTTTGGGTTCTCCTATATGTGTTCACTGAAGGGGTGCCCTGACTGCCAAAACTGATAGGCTCTCTTCAACAGGAAGAAGCCAGAATTGGGTGTTGCTCTAATCCCATACTGCAGTTAGGCTGTGGTAGTTTGAATAGTAACAGTCCCCCACAGTATTTGAACAGTCCTCCAAGTATTCGAACACTTGGCCAGTTGGTGGCGCTGTTTGCGGAGGGTAACGGAACCTTTAGGATGTGAGGCTTTGCTGGAGGAAGCATGTCACTGGAGGTAGGCTTTGGGAGTTCAAACGTGTTTTATTTCCAGCTTCTATTTCTTGTGCATGCTTGAAGATGGGAGTGCTCAGTTCCCCATTCTGGCTGCCTGTTGCCGCCCCTCCCCACCATGATAGACTCTTATTCCTCTGGAACTGTAATCTCCCCCGTCTTTTTTCTAAAAGTTGCCTTTGTCATGGGTTTTATCACAGCACTAGAGAAGTAACTAATACATAGGGTAGCCTTTTCAGAGGGGAGATGATGTGAACAGGAGAGAGGAACTGGATAGGCAGTTCAAGAGAGTGACCTCAAAACATTTCTAAAAAATAGCCTTAATTCTCTAACCAAAACGCCAAAAGGGAACTCTGGTTTCTTAGGTTCTCCTAAATCAATACCCTTGTCTGCAAGCTCTACATGGGGGAAGGGAACTAAAACTCCAATCTGGGCAATAATCCCTTCTGGAAACAAAACAAAACAAAACAAAACAAAACAAAACAAAACAAAACAAAACAAAACAAAACAGCAAAGCAAACAAAAAAGCCCATTCTAAAACTAAATCTCCAGACTTTCAAGTTGAAAATGAGTTACTTTTATTGCCCAATTGCAGCCCAGCTCCTCAATGCTTTTAGGGGGTTCCTCCTTAGAGGGGGCAATGTAAGGAACTAAATCCCTGAGAAGCAAAGAGGACCACTAATCAATGTAAAGATAGCACACGTCCTGCTTCTTCTTAGTCTGAGACAAAGACCTGGCAGGCTTTTGCCACCAGCAGGGCCCTTCTCCAGGTCCAAACCAATTTCAATAAGGCTAAGGTCTGACATGGGCATCTCATTCAGCTTGGAGCTGTGACCTACAGGCCCTTTCTTCTTTAAGTTGACCAATCCAAATTTAGGGGGTGGAGATCTGCCTCATGCCAGCAAAACCAGTCAAAAGCCCCAAGACCTTCTGGGGGCTTTGGGTTTTTGGTTTCTGAAAACCCCTCTCTACTCCTGTCTCTCTGGATGAGTGTGGATGGGTGTGATTCTTCATTGTTTCTAAAGTACATTTGCCTGTTGCTCTCTGCTGTGTCTAAGCTATTTTCAGACTTCTAATTCTTGTTTAAATTTATTTTTATGTCTGTGAGTGTTTGTGGGATAATTTAAACTTTCTGTCAAATGGACTGTTCTGGAACATCAGACAGCGAAGGCTGCAATGGCAGTGCTGCTGAATGAGGGTCAGAGCTAGAGATCTGGCCACTCTTCCCAACTAGCTGAGGTAGTGGGGAGGTCAAGGGCTGGGAAAGCTGAGAGCGCTGGCCTTCTGTACTCTCTGGGATCCCGCTGGCACACCATTGTGGGTGGGACTGAAAGCCCTGGCTAGGTATGGACACGAATGGGGGCAGGTGTGCCCCCCAAGTGGAGGCTTCCTCCATTCACTCTGTAGAAACAACCCATTAAATTTGCTAACAATCTTCTAGATTCTGTCCTTAGTACTTTCCTCTGGGTCTGAAGCAGGGCAGGAGAGGAGGTGGTAGGGAGTGGTAGGGAGTGTGTGTGTATGTGTGTGTGTGTGTGTGTGTGTGTGTTTGTGTGTGTGTGTGTGTGTGTGAGAGAGAGAGAGAGAGAGAGAGAGAGAGAGAGAGAGAGAGAGAGAGAGAGAGAAAGCAGGGGCTGCTCTCTAGGTAAAGGAAAATTTACTGAGGCAGTGTTTGTCTGCATGTATGTGTATGTGACTGCACCACGTGTGTGTAGTGTATGTGACTGCACCATGTGCCTGTAGTGCCCCTGGAAGTGAGAAAAGGCATTGAGTCCCATGAACTGGAGTGACCAGTGGCTGTCATCTGTCACGTGGGTGCTGGGAACTGAATGCAGGTCTTCTGCCAGGGCAGCCAGTGCTGCTAATCTCTGAACCATCTCTACAGACCTCCTGTTTAATTGTTTACTTGGCAGAGAAGACAAATACAATCCGGACCCTTAGCAATAGCATTTTCATAACAATGTGATCCCCCAAACAGAACTCTTACCTCAAAGGGGATAAGAGTTCATTCTGGAGCAAAATATAAGTGACCATGGTCCAGTAACCCAGATTTAAGTAACCCTAATTTTCATGCTCCAGTGTGGTGATATTTTAAATGAATATTTGTAGTAACAGAACAAAGAAAGTTATAAATCAAGGCACTTTTCAAATCTATTTGTGGAAATGTTAGGCAAGTAGGTAAAATAATGAAGGGAAATCTCTGTAGAGGACTCAGATCTATTTGATGACATGCAGGTTTCGGTTGGTGGAAGCTAATGGTCTTGTGTATGTTAATGTGTATGTTAATGCACTTCAAAAGAATTTTATCTGTTAGTCACAAGGTTGGACACAGAAGTGGGCAAGGAATAGTTATTATTGGGACTAGAGATAGCCCAAGGTAATTGTAATTATGCTCTCACCTGCAGCATTCCAAAGTATCCATCATCATTGAACTTCTAATCTGTCAGCCTTGTAAAAACTTGAGAGGAAGCTGTAGTTCTTTTCCACTGTCAACTGCAAAAAAATGTCCAGCACACCAAATAACTCACTTCCAAATGGCATAGTAAAGAACCAGCCCAGATGCTGGCGACTCTCTGCTCCTATCAGCATTCCCACACCCTCTCATCCACTCCTTCCCCTTTCTCTAAGCCTCTCAGATACCTGTCTCTCCTTACTACAAATATTCTATCTGATCCATCACTGTGATTATAAAATTGCTCCCCCCCCCCAAAAAAAAAGCCGGGCGTGGTGGCACACGCCTTTAATCCTAGCACCTGGGAGGCAGAGGCAAGAGGATCTTTGTGAGTTAAAGGCCAGCCTGGTCTACAGAGTGAGTTCCAGTACAGCTGGGGCTACAGGGAGACCATGTCTTGAAAAAAAGACAAAAAAAAAAAAAAAAAGATTGCTTCCTGACCGTACAGCCTTCCTTTTTCCTCAAGGAAGCCAGGCTCCTAAATGTCACACACCTGAGGACGTTTTAGATGTAAAGTAAATAAATGACTGCTCCACATTTTAGGGATTATAATTAAAAGTTTTATGAAGTTTGGGGAAATGCTGGTGTTGTAGCTCAGTTGATGGTGTTCTTTTTTTAATTTTATTTATTTTTTATGTGTATGAATGTACTGTCTGAATGTAGGTTTGTGCACCTGGGTCGTGCAATGCCGAGGAGGTCAGAAGAGGGTGTCTGATTCCCCTGGAACTGGAGTTCTCCTGGAATTGGAGTTAGAGACGGTTCTTAGCCGCCATGTGGGTGCTGGGGATCAAACCCGGGTCCTCTGCAAGAGCAGTCGGTGCTCTTGACTGCTAGGCCATCTCTCCAGCCCAGATTGCGTTCTTATATATTATGAACAGTTTTAGGTTCGACCCCGAACTCTGACAAAGTGGGTGTGGAGGTACACTTCTATAATCCCAGCCCTTTGGAGGTAAAGGCAGGATGATCTGAAGTTCAAGAGCTGGAGAAACTGCTCAGTTTACAAAGTGCTTCCCACCTAATTTGATACCCCAGAATGTATGTTACAAACAAGAAGCCCTGTATGGCCATATGAGCCTGTAATCACAGCACTGGCCAGGTGGAGACAAAAGGACTCTGAGGGCCTTTTGGCTAGGTCTTCTGGCCAAATTAACAAGCTCCAGGTTCAATAAGAGATACTGTCTCAAAAACTAAGGTGGAGAGTGACTGGAGAAGACATTAAATACCTATATCATTATCATCATCAACAACAACACACACACAATTAAATAAATGTAAAACGTATTTGAACTATTACTTGGAATTTCTATGACGAAGCAAGGAAATAAGTGGGTTATGTGTGAAATCAAAGGGAGAAATAATTTTTATACCTGTGTCCAATATTAGCTTGATATTTTTAAATTAATGATTCCTTATGATAGTATCAGGTATTACAGAAAGTAGATAAACTTTCAGCTAAATATTTTAGTTAAAAAAATCAACCCATGGTAGAATTTATATAGTGCAAAGTTGACTTGCAAGAGATAGTAAATGTATAGATGCTTTGACATCAGTGGTCAAAGTTGTAAGAAATGCTTTGACCTCTAACATGAACTATCTGAAAATGATAATGTATGAGTGTATATGTGTTCCTGAATTACCTGTGTGTGTAGGCTACTTATCTGTCAGCAAGTAGCACCACTACTGTCTGCACAGATCTTTAGGGTGGACAAATAACTTTTATAACTTCGTATGATGTATGTGCAACAGCACACTTGCTAAACCCAGTAGAACTTTAGAGTGCAGAGTTAGCCTTAAGTGTCACAAATTTATTTATTCGTTTACCAACTCAAGGAGTCAGAGAAAAGAATAAATATGGGCAATCAGAAGAGATTTTAATATTGTTTGTGTAATTGCATTCTGTATGTATAAACAATCTCACCAAGTTGGGAGAGGAGTCTTGACTCAAACAAATTTAGGAAATAATGGGTTGTGTAATGTCAAAAGCAAAAGAAACTACATACACATTATCAGGTTGACAAAACATTATTTACTATACAAGTACAAATGAACAATTTCAGAATATGTATGCTTTGTATCAATACATGTATCTATGTATTTCACTATGAATGTGCATATTATATATTTATTTATGCATATATACATATGTATCTGTGTATGTATGAATGAATATATTTATATCTATCATCTAGGTATGCATTTAGGTATATATCTTCTTGCACCTATTCATGTATATGTATCAACCACCTATGTATAGACGTATTTATGTATCTATCATCTGTCTATATTCTGATTAATCAATTAACTAAATGACTGAGGGATGGTAAAACCCCTATTTTCCATAATTAGAATTGGAATTTACAGAGAAGAATTAAGAAGAAGCTGAAATGATCAAATGATTTGGTAACATTAGTGAGGACTCTGTAATTTACTATAGATACAGATGGTTCTGTATATAAATGTATATATGCAGGTTAAGATGCATACAAATTTCTTTGGCCTATTTTAATTCAGGAACTTTAAGATGGAGAGTGTTCCTCCAATGAGTAGGGAAGTTACGGATGCAAAGAAAATATTATTACATAAAACTCTCAGGGGCCAGGAGTGTTGCTAGGTGTTTGAGTGCATCTGAGCATGTGTGGGGCCCTTCGTTCAAATGCTGGGTAAGAGGAAGGAATCATGACAGGTACAGTTCATGACAGAGAGAGAGAGAGAGAGAGAGAGAGAGAGAGAGAGAGAGAGAGAGTTAAAGAATACTAGGGAGAAGTGATGGACTTTGAGCCAATGTTTATACTGGTATTCATAATGAATAAATGAATAAATAAGTGGAGAACCAAATCTCCCTTGCAGAATGAGCCTAATTAAATTATGTAAATAGTGCAGGAGTACTAGACTAGGAAGGAGAATGTAAGTCCTCACTCCTTAAACATGGGCTGTGTCATATGGAAAGGGTAGGGGAGGAGAGTAACTTCATAGTAGAGAAACCTGACAAAACCCACTTCAGCCAGGGATCATGTTCAATACCAGTAGTTATGAATTTTATGAATAAATGAACCCCTGATGGGATGGGGTGAAATGGCACTTGATACTGTGATCTGCCTCCTCAGAGCTCACACCCCAATCTAGTCATCAAACAATCATCAGACAAACTCCAATAGAACAATAGAGGTACATCCTAAACGTGCCTGATCAGCACTCTTAACTGTCAAGTCATCAAAAAATAAGCAGTCTGATGAACTGTCAGAGCCAAGGAGAGTCTAAGGAGACATGTAATGTGGATGTGGATGGATCTGGGAGCAGAAAATGAAAAATATGAAAAAGTATATAGTCTCTAAAGTAACTTTCTTGATCATACATGTGGAAAGAGTGGATATCACCCTCTGACATTCAGAATGCATATATTATGGCACTTTTAGCAATATGAGGATTTTGATAAAATATTGGTTTTGACAAAATATTGGGTTTGACTCTCTCTCTCTCTTTCTTTCTCTCTCTTTTTCAACAGGGTGTCATGTAGAAAACATGAGAACCCATTATGTAGCTGAGGATTCCTCAGATTCCTGACCCTCCTGCCTTAGCCTCCATAAATGTTGGGTTTACAGATGAATGCCACTGTGCTAAGCCTGCTCTTGATAAGCTTCTAACAAAACATTCAGCCACCCCATTGAATATCATCTGTAACCCCAAGTTTGGTTACTATTTAACCTACGTATTTTTTTCTCAGCATTTGCTGCTTTTGGGTCCAATACTGGAAACAACAGATGAACAAATTTCAGCTTCTGCTCTGAAACTAGGGAATTGAGAAGAATGGTATATGAAAAGGATCAAAAGGTAGAAGGCACTTAGTGTCATGGAACTGATTATTACTTAATTTTTTTCACATTGTCTCACTTTAAAAATAAATGTAAAAGCTCATCTCATAAAGTTGTTAGGATCAATTGCTTCAGGATCATCTTCTTCATAGACAAATGCCTGGTACATAGAAAGGGGTCTAGAACATTCCTTTTTCATGTTTTATTTTATTTTTATTTTTTAACAATAAGTAACAACTTATGAGTACAAGCATCCTTCATGTAGAAACAATTTGCAAGCGGCCATGCCCAAACCCACACAGCCCATGTCTCCCACCATCCAGCTGGTGGGGCTTTTATGTACAATCATGTTGATCAAATAAGTGTCCAGACTATGTTGCTGTAGTTTCACCATTCACCCCAATCGCAGCCCTTACATTCTACCATGCCCTCTCTTCCGCAGATTGTTCCCTAGGCTTAGAAAAGGGGAACTGGTGGACGAGAAGCAAAACAGTCTACTTTCTCTGGAGATGTCGTTTTGGACTCAGATCAGTTCTGGCTGTTTCCTTTCATAGGCTGACAGTTTGTCCAGGAATAACGTCTTAATCCTACTAATGAAGCACAAGCAATTAGATATATAGGTATTTAAACAGTACTAATTATTATGGTAGGTTACTTTGGTAGATGCCACAAGCTTATATCCTCTAGTGGTTAGGAGAAGTTATAAGCCACAGTAAGACCTTGTCATCTTTTACAGAAAAAATATAATTCATGGATTAGCATACCTTTTATGTTTTTAAATACTTTTATTGATTATTTGTGTATTTCATACATTATCTTTCAGTCCAATTTAGACACATCCTCCTCTCCCTGCTCCCCAATCCCACCCCAGTTCATGCCTTCTGCCATACATGTAATGGAACTTTTTCTCAGTCTTTCCAAAGTTTTTCACTGCAGAGGCTAGTTTTGGGCAGAGTTTAACTGTATCAGTCAGTTCTTTGACCCAGTCTTAATGTTGTTCCCTCCCCTTCATATTGCTCCAACATATGCCTATATAACGATCACATATGCATCAAAATTATGACCACTGAGAATAAACTGCATGTTAATTTCAAAATATGTTTAGGAATTCACATTTTCCTCCTTTAATTTTATAGTACTCTAAAATATGAATACATACCTTTCACCCATATACAGTAATTATGGAGTCTGAAAATAAGTGGTAGGTCAATTCTAGAGCCCGTTAAAAGATTCACATTTTCACAGTACAGTTGCTTTCAGATAAAAAGAAATAACGTTGTTTCAGCTTGCCTTTCAACTGGGGATTTGGTGTTAGCATCCACAAATGAAGAAAACCATTTGTCATTTGTTTTTCTGGGACTGTGATACTTCACTTAGCATAATGGCTTTGAGTTCCATCCACTTGCCTGCAAAGTTCATGATGTCACCTTTCTTTACTGCTGAATAGTACTCCATTGTGTGGATGTATCACATTTTTGTCATCCACTCATCTGTTGAGGGACATTTGGGTTGTTTCCAGCTCTTCGCTATTGTGAAGAGAGCTGCAATAAACATGGATGTGCATGTATCTTTGCAGTAGGATGAATCTTTTGGGTATATACCCAGGAGTGGTAGGACTGAGTGAGATGGAAGGCTCATTTTGAGTTTTTTAAGGGTTCTCCATACTGCTTTCCACAGTGGTTGTACGAGTTTACATTCCCACCAGCAATGGATAAATGTTCCCCTTTCCCAACAACCATTCCAGCATTTGGTGTTTTTTGTTTTCTTGATCTTAGCCAGTCTTTTTTTTTTTTTTTTGCTTTTTTAAAATTATATATATTTTTGTGCAAGATTATGTTACTAATCAAATCTAGACCTGTGTCCCCTACCCTACCCCCCACCCCACCAGAGCTCATGTATTCTGCCAAACATGCTTTTCATCTCTGTCCTAGTTTGTCTTCCTTTGCTGTGGAAAAATTTAGTTCATGGATTAGCATACCTTTTATGTTTTTAAATACTTTTATTGATTTTGTGTATTTCTCATACACTTTATACTTACAGGATCCCAATCCTGTAGAACATCCTCCTCTCCCTGGCTCCCCACAATCCCACCCCAGTCTATTCCTATCCTAACTCCTTCGCCAATTTAACATGTAGTGCCATTGAAACTTTCCTTCTCAGTCTTTCCCATAAGTAATCCGTATCCACCGCAGAGGCCTCTAGTTTCTGGGCCCGCAGAGTATTAACATACCGACTTCCAGTGCTCAGTTCTTCTTACCACCTAGATCCCCAATCTCATCTTAAAAATTGTTGCTGTCCCTCCCCCCTTCATACTTCTGTGCTCCAAACATTCTATGCCGATTATGACCCACTGTCCTCATAAACGATACATATGCATCAAAATTAGGACCTCTGAAAAATAACTGCCATGCTTTCAGAAGTTCAATAAGATGCTTAAGAGTAATTCACACTTTTCGCTCCTTTAATTTTATAAGTCACTTCCTCATAAAATCATAGATATTACATACCTGTCCACCCCATAACTACAGTAGGTATTAGTAAATCCTAACTAGGGATGAGGTCTCGAACAAAATGAAGCGGGAGGCAACAATCTTCTATGAGTCCCGGTTAAACGCACGAGATGCTTCACCGATTTCACAAGTTACAGCTTTTGCTTTCAGGTCAAGTAAAGTAGAACCATAAAACTTTGTTTCCAGCTTGCTATTCAACATGAGGATTTTAGGTGAGGTTAGCACTCCAGCCACAATGGTAGAGATCAGAATCCATCTGTCATTTGCTTTTCTAGGGGACTGTATACCTCACTTAGTCGACATAATGGCTTTGAGTTCCATCCATTTCTTGCAAAGTTCATGGATGTCAACTCTTCTTTACTGCTGCAACAGTACACCCATTGTGTGGAACTGCTATCCACATTTTCTGTCAATCCTACTCATCTTGTTGAGGGACATTTGGGTTCATTTCCAGCTCTTCGGTATGTGAAGAGAGCTGCACGAACATGATGGTGCAATGTATCTTGCAGTAGATGAATCTTTTGGGTATCATGCAGTGGTATGATGAGTTAGGTGGATGGAGGCTCAATTCTTGAGTTTATTTAAGGGTTCTCCATTACTTGCTTTCCCACAGTGGATGTAGAGTTTACCTTCCCACCAAGCAATGGATAAGATATTCCCCTTTCCCCAACAACCATTCCAGACAGCGTTCGGTGTTCTGCCCTACCGTTTTGTTTTCTTCTTATCTCCTTTTTTTCCCTTTTCTTCCTTGCTATTTTTGAAAAATTAGTTTTAAATTATGTTATAATCAAATCTGAGCCGTGTTCCCCTTACCCTACCCACCACCACCACCAGAGCTCATGTATCTGCCAAACACGCTTTTCAACTCTGTCCTAGTTTGGCTTCCCTTGCTTGATGAACAAAAACACTCTGACGACACCAACTGGGGAGGAAAAGGTTTATTTCAGCTACATCTCCCACGGTCCCAGTTCCATCAATTGCTTAGGAGAGCCCAACAGGCGCAGGACCTGGACGGCAGGAGCTGAAGCACAAATCTGGCGAGTCCATGGAGGAGCTCATGCTGGGTTCACTGGCTTGGCTTCCTTCGGTCAAAATTGCCTCAGCTCCGACCTTCTCTATACAGTACACAACACCAAACTAGCTGCACCAGGCAGTGGCACTACTCATCGTGGGCCGGGCCCCCAAACATGACGCCCAGCTCAGGACCAATAACTCCACAGATGGGGGCCACAGGCTCATGCCCAATGGAGGGCCAATTCCCCAATTAAGGCGTCCCTCGACCCATGTGTGTCAAGATTGACTACGGCTAGAAGCTATCCAGCACAATCACCTTTCTGCAGATCGTTTCTCAAAATCTCCCATGTGGAAGATTGACGTTTTTTTTTTGTAAGCCATTTCAGTCAGTTATTGACTTGTGTAGTATCTGAGCGTCCTTCATTACTTTGTTGGTGTGTTTTGTTTCCACTGTATTGCCTCAATCATACCCTCCACCCATGATCACTACTTGGTCACACATCAAGTCTCAAGCCGCGCCATTGCCAAGAAAGAATACTTACAACTAGGTAATGTCATTAGCATCCACAAAGAGGAGTACCATTCATTCATTCTGTTTCTGGGACTGTGATTACTTCAATCAGCATAGATATACTCTCAGGCTCCAGCCATTTACCTGCAAATTGCATGGTGTCATCCTTCTTACACCTGTGTAGAACTCCATCGTGTTAGATAGTACCACATTTTCTCAACTCTACTCATCAGTTGAGGGGCATTTGGGTGTTGATTCCAGCTCTTTGTCTTTGTGGAACGAGAGCTGAATAACATGGGCTGTGCATATATTCTCTTGCACGGTTAGGGTGGTCTTGTGGGTATCATGCCCAGGAGTGGGTTATGACTGGGTCAGGGGCAAGCTTCATTTCAAGTCTTCCAAGGTTCTATCACCACTGTTTCCTCAAGTGGTCTGTACGGAGTTTAATTCCCACACAGCGTGGATGAGTTTCTCTTCTCCCACAAATCTCCAGGAACATGTGTATTCATATTTTTATTCTTGATCCTAGCCAGTCTTATTGGGAGTAAGATGATATCTTAAAGTGGCTTTGCATTGCATTTCCTTAATGTTTAGTGTACTTGAACACTCTTTTTAATTTGTTTTAATTTATTTTTTTTGTTATGTGTATGATGTAACTGTCTGCATGCAAGTCTGTGCACCGCGTGTTGTGCAAGCCGCAGAGGTTCAGAAGAGGGTTGTTGGATCCCCTGGAACTGGAGTTCTCCGGAATTGGAGTTTCAAGACGGTTCTCGACCACCATTTGGGCGCTGGGTCGAACCCGGGTCTCGTGCAAGAGCGTTGGTGCTCTTAACCATGGACCATCTCTCCAGCCCGATTGTTGAACTCTTATTAATATGTTTCTTGCCATCTCTAAATCCTCATTCTGTAATCTCTGTTCAGCTCATTTGCTCCAATCTAGTTGAGTAGTCATTCGTGTTTTCTCTTCTTCTTTGTTTTTTGAGCAGTTATATATATTCTGGAAATTCAATTGCTTGTCAGATGTTTCTGTGGTGAAGGTTCCCGCCCACTCTGTGGGATTCTCTTCACTTCCTTGATTGTTTCCTTTTGCTGTACAGAAGCTTCTGGCTTTAATGAGTTCCCACTTGTCATATCGACCTATTCTTGTGCAGCTGTTATCTGATTTAGGAAAGTCTTTTCCCATTTGCCTATGTCTTGTAGCTGCTGGCCAACTTTTTCTTCTATTGCTTTCAGGTTGGGGTTTCACGTTGTAGGTCTTTAATTCAATCTGGAGTTTGACTTTTGTACAGGGTGAGAGAGTAGGGTTTTATTTTATTCTTCTACAAAGTGGTATCCAGTTTTGCCAGCCCACTTGTGTGAAGATGCTGTCTTTTCTCCATTTGTGTCTTCTTGGTCCCACTTGTCAAATTATGAGATCGGCCGAGAAATTGTAGGTTGCTCAATTTGGATCTTCAGTTTTTGTTCCATGGTCAACAGGTCTGTTTGTCGCCATACCAGGCTGTTTTTTTTTTTTTTTATTCTATAGCCACTGTTAGTATAGTTTGAAGTCTGGTATATGAGATCCCCCCCCGTATAGGCTCTTTTCTAGTCTTCAATATTCTAATCTATTTCATCACATTATAGTCTTTGTGATCCTTTCTTTTTTTTTTTTACTTCTGCTTTTTCTTTTTTTTTTTTTTTAGTTTAATTTCTTTCTTAGAATCTAATAACTCACCTTTAAGATATATTTATCCCAAGGTGAAAGGGAGGTCAAAAAATAATACAAGTAAAGTGGCACTTAAGAAAGAAGGCTTCATTATGCTACATGGACATTATGTTCATTCTACTTAGTAAAAACCCAGCCATCTGCTGTAGACCTAATGACAAGACATTTCCAGTCAGTAAGTTGATCTTAATGTACTTTAGTAAGAACCAGACCATTGTGGGGGCTGAGAGAGAGATGGCCCCCCTAGCGGTTTTAAGACACCGACGCTCTTGCAGAGGACCCAGGTCGATCACCCACACCCACATGGCGGCTTGAGAACGTCATGTAACTCCAATTGCCAGAGAGAACTCCAGTTCCAGGGATTCCCGAGTTCTGCTTCTTCTGACCTCCGCGGCATGTTGCACGACACGGGGTGCACAGACCTCTACACGCAAAACAGTCACTGCATTCATACACATAATAATAAAAGGTAAAAAATTTTAAAAAAAAAGTTTAAAAAAATAAATAAAATTAAAAAAAAAAAAAAAGAAAAAGAACCAGACATTGTTGTCGACCGAATGGGAAGACATTTCCATGTCAGTAGGGTTGATCTTAATCAAAAATGGTTCATATTCTAGAGTTGATCCATTGACTCATGGTTCAAAGTGTCTGATGGAATTCTAGAGTATAAAAACTAAATCTCCCAGTCTACAGGCAATAAGCCTTAACACTTTTTCTTTGGGGGGAGGGGCTTGGGTCCCTGGCTAGCATCTCCTTGATCTCCTTGGCAGAATAATCCTTTGCTGCTATCAGTGCTCTCCTTATTAATATATTTTGATTAAATTCACAGCTTAAAGAGACTTTAGTAATTATATTTGTTTCTTAATAACAATAATCCTTTTTACAGTTCCTATGTATATTAGTTAATTAAAGAAAGCAGTTTTTCCAGTTTTATAAGAGATTACTCTATAACAGTCAGCTACTAATTTAACGTTAAAGGATGACTTCATTACGACCCTGTTTTTCTTTAGTTCTATGAAAAAGGAGGTAAGTGAGGAGGTCTCTCGTATTGAGACTGTGCTGCACCCAGAAGGTAAAGCTCATTAGACTCACTGTAAACAGATGTTCCACCTATGGTCCTCAGAGATGTTTGATGCCTGCAGCAGTCTGAGTCTTATCTTCCTTTTAGTGTAAGATGGGTTGGGAGGAATAACTCACAGCGACTGCCACAAGCTTGTGTCCTCTGGTGGTTGGCCGATGGTTCCATGTTGTGAGCCACGGTAAGAACTTGTCGACTCTTTATAGAGAAACCCACAGTTTGCGGATTAGCATGTGCCAATCCAAGCCATCTGTGCAGTCTCCAGCTTAGCTTGACATACTAAGTGGTACTGCTTAAAGCCTGTACAAATCCAATAGCTTGTGCTTTGTTCATATGACTAAAAAGGGTATCACAGGCTGGGTAAGCTGTCAATCCATGAAGGTGAACAACCTGAACAGACTAGGTTCCAAAATGACAACTCCAAAAGAANATTAGACTGTTTTCTTCTCACCCACTTGTGCCCCTTTCCCAAAGCCCAGGGAGCAAACTGCGGAAGAGGAGGCGTGGTAGATTGTAAGGGATGTGGAGAGATAGGGGTGAATCATGAGACTACAGGAATATAGTCTGGACTCCTGATTGATCAACATGTCTGTGCATACAAGCTTCTCCAACTTGTCTATGGGAACCTTGGGTTGTTCAAAATTTGGACATAGATACTTGAAAAATGCACCAATTACCTGATTGTATGACATAATGAGTGACATCAATGCTATCTGCAAACAACTGTGTCATTGTATTGTAGAATCCCTTAAAAAATAAATAAATAAAAAAGAAAAAAAAAACAAACTAAACTCAGAGATGGAGCCCATGATCCCAGCACTCAAGACACCGAGATGGAGCACAGGACACCAGTACTCAAGATGCTGAGATGGAGCTGGTGATCCCAGAACTTTTTGGAGCCTGTGATCCCAGCAGTCAAGACACCTAAATGGAGCCCATGATCCCAGAACCACTCAAGACGCTGAGATAAAATCTGTGATCCCAGGACTTAAGATGCTGAGATGAAGCCCATAATCCCAGCGCTCAAGATGTTAAGATAGAACCAGGGGTGGGGTGGTAGAAATCACATAACCTTGAAAAGGGCTATATTAATCTCTTTGTAATCCCTTCACAGACCCAGGTTTAGTGAAAAACTGCTGTAAACACAGGGGATACAGTTTAACAATGCAACTTTTAATGACAGTTTTTCTTCTTTTTTTTTTTTTTTTTTTTTCTTAACCTACTAATAGTTTGTGGATCTGATAAGTAAGGGTGGGTGGCTGAGAAAAACTCTATGTTGGGCTTAATCAGTCACTGCATGCAAACAAGAAACATGTCACCCTGGTGACACCCGACATTCACATAGGAATAGCGCTGTGTGTGACCTTTACACAGCTCAGATGCCACCCCACTGGCTCATAGTGAACCCTCTAAGACCCCAAAGATAAGGGCTAGGCACTAGTCTTCTTTTCATATAATTTTGTAGACACTTGATCTTATTTTATTTTATTTTTTACCTTTTATTTTTAAGTGAGATGAAATGCTGATGTGCCCTTTATTCATGCAAACCAGGATATGTTATGTTCATTTTTCAAAAAGGGAAATAAACAAATAAATGTCAACTCCTGTTTATGGATCTCACACATATCCATATGAGTAAACTCACAAGTACTTCATGTTCAGGAAATTACACAGCCAAATGCATTTAGAAATAATAAAACTTGTCAGGCTCAAAGCATGGAAGGAAACTAGAGAAGTCAAATTATCCTTGTAATTTAATGGAAAGGTAAAAAAGCCCTGATAAATGCACCCAAATGATGAAGTGGAAGGAGAGAGATCTAAATTTTTTTTTTTTTTTTTTTTTTTTTTTTTTTTTTTTTTTTTTTGCTGTATAGTTTGAAGGACATTTTTTTTTTTCTTTTTTGATTTTTTAGACAGGGTCTGCCCTTTAGTCCCAGCTAGCTTCTGGAGCTTACAAATGTAGAACCAGGAGAACCTTGAGACTCACAGAGATCTGCCTGCGTTCTACCTCCTGAGTGTTGGGATTAAAGTAGTGTGCCACCATGCCAGATAAAGACACAATAGTTGGTTTTAAACAACAATGAAGATCAGTCCCTTTCTCTGCTTTCCTGCTCCTCTTTCTGTTCTCTCTCTCTCCATTTATATTTGTTTGTTCTTCAAAGACCTAAATACCACTTACCNGGTAAGTGGTATTTAGGTCTTTGAAGAACAAACAAATATAAATGGAGAGAGAGAGAACAGAAAGAGGAGCAGGAAAGCAGAGAAAGGGACTGATCTTCATTGTTGTTTAAAACCAACTATTGTGTCTTTATCTGGCATGGTGGCACACTACTTTAATCCCAACACTCAGGAGGTAGAACGCAGGCAGATCTCTGTGAGTCTCAAGGTTCTCCTGGTTCTACATTTGTAAGCTCCAGAAGCTAGCTGGGACTAAAGGGCAGACCCTGTCTAAAAAATCAAAAAAGAAAAAAAAAAATGTCCTTCAAACTATACAGCAAAAAAAAAAAAAAGCTTAGAATAAAGAACATTAGCTGTTTCCCCATGGCTGCCTGTCTGCCTGCAAGCTGAGGTTTGATGCAGATGCCCAGCATCACAAGAAAGTATCAGATCTTACATCATTAACTTATGAAGAGATCACAAGCAAAGCTTGAAGTATGGTTTCTACTGACTACAATATAATAAAATAAAAAATCATAAGCTGAACCATTCTAAGTTAAGAACCATATATACATTTATGATCAGTAAATAGAAAAATTTGAAGGCTTAGTGCAATAAAATCTTATAGCTTTAAGCATTGTATTTTCTTCTAGGAGAACAAAAAGTTGAAGGACATTTTTTTTTCTTTTTTGGTATTTTTGAGACAGGGTCTCCCTTTAGTCACAGCTGCTCTGGAGCTCAAAATGTAGACCAGGCCTTGAACTCACAGAGATCTGCCTGCGTCTACCTCCTGAGTGTTGGGATTAAAGTAGTGTGCCACCATGCCAGGATAAAGAACAATATTTTAAAAACAACAATAAATCAGTCCCTTTCTCTCTTTCCTTCTCCTCTTTCTGTTCTCTCTCTCCATTGTATATTTGTTTTCTTCAAAGACCTAAATACCACTTACCTCAGTTGAAGCCTGAGTGTTACTTCAAGTAATACATTTTGCTTTGACATAAAATGGTTGGCTGAGGTGCTTTATCTTGGTTCTGTTCACCATCTCTGCCTTCAAACTGCACTTTTAGCCAGAGATGCAATAACCCCCACTACTCAAAACTACCTCTGAAAGCTACAGTGAATTGACAGTCCCGTACTTTTGACCATGCTGCTAGACACAAGCACTGCAGGAGAGAAAAACCCAGTGGGCAGGTGATTCCTTCATCCCAGTTCTCACAGAAGAATTCCCTGACTCTGTCTCAGCATGGCTATGCATGTTTCTATGATATTTTAATCCACATTTTACAAATGTTTGTTTCAGCTTCTCTGCTAGATTGCTGTATTAACTTGAAACATTTTTGAATCAAGTCGCTCCTAGATCCTTAAGGATAATTTTCCTTAGTAACACTACATTTTCTCTCTCTCTCTTTCTCTCTCTCTCTCTCTCTCTCTCTCTCTCTCTCTCTCTCTCACACACACACACACACACACACACACAATTTGTCTGTAGTGTTTAAATATTAGCCTTCAAGTCTGTACCTCAGATTGTTTAAAGAAATAGACTAATTGACTTGCAAGCAGCTATCTCCAGACTTCGAAAGGAATGAACTGGTAGCTTGCAGCATTCTTTGTCCTCTTCCTCCAGTGTCTGAAGGAGTTCAAACTGCAGCTACCCTCAGCAAAACTACTTTGTGAAAGACATTTGACAGAAAAGAATGCACTTTTACAGACTGTTGCAAAAATAAATGAATAAATCAAGCCAATGTTCAAAGAAAGTTGAAGCTTTGTAGGTGAGCGGCAACCAGCTCAGCTTTTGCCTAATGCAATAAAAAATAGGTTTTTTAGCGGTTAAGAGCGCTGACCACTCTTGCAGAGGACCCGGGTTCAATCCCCAGCACCCACATGGCGGCCGAGAACCGTCTGTAACACCAATTCCAGGAGAACTCCAGTTCCAGGGGAATCCGACACCCTCTTCTGACCTCCGCGGCATTTTAGGACACGGGTGCGCAGACCTACATGCAAACAGTACATTCATACACATAAATAAATAAAATAAAATTAAAAAAAATAAAAAATAGGTTTTTAAGATTAGTTGCCTATAAGAATATGCTTGACAGATATTTTCATGTATTTTTATAATATGTCTCAAGCAGATTTATTTTGAATGCTTCTTGTGTAGAGTTTTTAATGCCTTTCTCTCTTGGTGAGTGTGCTGACTTTTACCACGGTGTTATCCATGGGGCCAGGAGGTAGTTTCTCATGATGGCTTATGTCAGTATGACTTCTAAAAGTGAAGTGAAATGAAACTTAAAACCATCTCTCTTTCAGCCACTTCAGGATTTTTCATGTTGGCCAGACTTGGAGCACCGAGCAATTTCCATTTCTGATGAAGTTGCTTTTTTACTTTCTGTATATTGTACAATAAAAACATACTACTACTTCTAAGTCCCAGCATACCTCATTTTTCATACTGAAAAAAGAGAAAAAGGATGGCCTGTGGCCAATGGAACAGTGAGAACATCATAATATTATATATAATATAGTTTATTTTTGTGGGAGATAAATTTTATAAGAATGTTCTTTGCTCTTGTTGGTCACAGCAAAGTAAGACTGGACATTTTTTTCTACCATTTCTGCAAGTTAGGTGTGTTTGCCGGAGAACAGTATCATGATGTTTAACTGCAGCTCCCTTTCTCCTTGCTCCATTGAGCATCTTCTAACTTTATTTTTGTTCTTCATGTAGAATTGCTGTCTGTGATTGTACTTAGAATTGCTTGCTTATTGAAAATATTTCTCTAGTGGATTATCACTGTCCTGCACAATACACATAACAGCCTCTGTGGAGAAAAAAAAAAAAAAGAAAACAAAACAAAACTTCTGACTGTAGTGGGTCTTTGTGTTCTCCAGGATCGAACTCATCTGGCAGGTTTCTGGCTGACATATGATTGGGCATTTATTTTTGGTCTTTTTGACTGGGCAGTTTTATAAATGTGGAGATTGCTTTATGGCCTTTCTGACTTTGGCTGTTCTATGTATTCTATTCTTTACAGTATTAAGCAGAAAAATGAGAGCTTTATATAAATTACTAAATGAAGACACAAATGAAAGTTAAAATGAAGGGAAAAATAATAAATGATAAGTTTTCACTTCAAAATCCTCAGATGACCCAGGAAGGATTAGAAAGGTACTTTCGAATGGGCTTGGTGGTACAGGTCTGTATCCTACCAGGAAGGAAGCTAAGGTGGGACGACCCCAACTTCAGTGGCAGCCTGGTCTACAGCATGAATTGAAAGTATGTCTCAAGATTGCTGTATCGGGTGCACAGACCTGCATGCAGACAGTACATTCATACACATACAAAAATAAATAAATAATAAAAAAAATTAAAAAAAAAAGATTGCTGTATCAAAATAAAAGTCAAAAGGGCTGGAAATATGGCTGGGCAAAAGAATGACTGCCTGGCTTGTAGAATACTCTGGAAATATGGCTGAGTGACAGAATGACTGCCTGGCTTGTACAATGCTCTGAGTTCCACAATGCTAAAAACAGAAAAAAGAAAAAAGGAAAGTGCCCTTGAAAAAAGCATGCCAATAATTTAGATAATAGTAGCATGATTCCTCAAAGTAAAGTGACAATTCTTTTTTGTTTGTTTGCTTTTATGAAACAGGGTCTCCCTGTAGTCCCAGCCAGCCTGGAACTTGCTATGTAGACCAGGCTGGCCTTGAACTCATGGAAATCCTTCTGCCTCTGCCTCCCCAGTTCTGGGACTAAAGGTGTGTGCCACCACACACAATTTTTAATTAGAAAATTTTTCAAAGAGTCAGATAGATGTGAAAGATACCTATTACTGCTCAAATCAACACTGAGTATTTTTTTCACACTGGCCTTTAAAAAATTTGAAGCCATTTCAAGTCTCACTTAAAATGTCAAGCTTATTCAAGCATGTACAGAGTTTGGTATTTTTAGTTCTAAATTCTGGGGATGATGTGTTTTCATAACTTGTAAAGTGATTCTTGTTTTCTAACAAGATAATGGAGAAACATTCCATTGCAGTTAAGGGAAAATCAAATCCTTTGGTAATCTTAATTTGTTTCCTTTTATGCTACCTGTGACTTCAACTATTGTCACCAGCCACAAATTATCCCAGTTTTTCCTTTTTTTCTATACCTTGGTGTATCACTCAGTGTTCTCCAGAGGAACAGACCTGATAGAATGAATATACATTAAAAAATAGACATATTAGACTGGCTTACACAATATGGTCTGAGTGGTCCAACAATGGCTGTCTTCACACTGGAAAGGCTGAGAAACAGGAACTGCCCTGTTAGTGACGCTGGATGCCTCAGCAGCCCATGTCTGGCACTGAAGGCCTGTAAGATTCCAGGAAAGTCACTGGTGTTCAGTCCAAAGAAGTTGAGTTCTGATGTCAGGGAAGGGATCTCATCAACAAGCATTGGTAACAGGTTAGATAAACTTGCTAACAAGATGTAAATACAAGTGTGCAGAGAAACAAAAGCCTTTGTACTGAACCTCCTTGCATCTGGACAGCAATCGAAGGTCCTGCCCACATTAAAGAGGTTCTTCAAGCACCTAATCAAGAAAACTCCTCACAGATTTGTTCAGCTGTTCTCAGTTGACAACCAAGATTAACCATACACTTAGCAAGCTCTAGCCCTACTCTGACAGGTATGAAAATTACTCAGTCTCCATCTCTTGCTTCTCCTGATGTTCAGAGTTAGGAATGCCAAGAGCTAGATATCAGAGACAACTACTTTCTGAATATAAATTGATTTCTGAATATAAATCATGTTCCTCCAAGTAGATGTACTTGCATTTTATATGGAAGTGAAATCAAGTGGAGGCCATCTTTCTTCTGTTCCATCTTCTGACTACCTCAGTCACAGAGAGGAGGGTATATAGAAACAGAAATGCTGGTTAGTGTCAGTGTGTAGCTACTAGATTCCTAGTCATTTAGAGCTTTTATGGTTGCAGCTCAGACAGTTTACATTTAAGATACACCTTAATGTGTTTAAATCTCTCTCATTGGCTTTGCCTGCTTATCCTATGGTGTTAAATCTCTACCAGTCAAAGTCTATGCAAGGCTTCTTGGGTCTTTTTTTTAGAACTTTATCTATATATGATATAGTAATTAAAAGTACCAGACTGGTGTAACTTACGTTTTTTGGATGCTTAATGCCCATACCTATAGTCCATACCAATTTGACCAAGAGATTTAAGGAAGAATTTTGTTCCTTGCTGTCTGAGGTCAAATAGCCCCCAGGAGATTTTTGTCCGGGGGGGGGCATCCCTTAAAATGTTCTGCATAGTGCCGGGCGTGGTGGCACAAGCCTTTAATCCTAGCACTTGGGAGGCAGAGGCAGGCGGATCTTTGAGAGTTCAAGGCCAGCCTGGTCTACAGAGTGAGTTCCAGGATAGCTGGGACTACAGGGAGACCCTGTCTCAAAAAGACCAAAAAAAAAAAAAAAAAGTTCTGCATGGGTTGATGCAGACCAGCATGTGGCATGGGTGGACATAGACACTTGGCCAGCATGACAGCAGCCTGTGCCCAGGTGAGGCCCACCCCCCTTGGTGTTTTGCACACACTCCTGCACCCATGGAGGCTTGGTATCACCCGGAAACCTCCCAGCTCTGGATTCCAGTGTAGCATGGGTGGACATAGACTTGTGGCCAGCAGGTCAAACAGGGTACTAGTGCACCAGCCAAAGTAGCAACACAACACCCCCCCCCAAGCTGGTAGAGCTGGGGTGCTGCGGATCTAGAAGGCACAGTATTAAGGATTCTAGTCTGCACAACCAATATTGAGGCACCAGAATCCAAAGAAAGAAGCAAACAAATAAAAATCAAATTTGCATGCCAAAGATAAAGAAAACACAACATGGGAAAAGCTCATAATAAATCCACACAGAACTCTACCAACCCTACAGAACATTCCTACAAGGAGATCTCCCTGGAAACAAACCAAGACATGGACCTTAGAAGAACAATTGTAGACATATTCAAAGAAATCAAAGAATATAAAGAACAAATCAGACAACTAAAGGGAGAAAGTGAAAAACTCAAGAAGGAACTAGAGGGAGATAATGAAAAATGTTCGAAAGAACTAAAGGGAGAAAATGACAAACTCCAGAAGGAAGTGGAAATGCTGAAAAGATCCCAGGCAGAAATGAAAAAGAAAATGACCAAGGAACCAAGGAGTACAAGATGAGAATGACAGGCTCCAGAAGGAAGTGGAAATACTAAAGAAATCATAGGATTGGGCTGGAGAGATAGCCTAGCGGTTAAGAGTACCAACTGCTCTTGCAGAGGACCTGGGTTCGATCCCCAGCACCCACATGGTGGCTGAAAACCATCTGTAACTCCAATTTCAGGAGAACTCCAGTTCCAGGGAAATCCGAGACTCTCTTCTGACCTCCGCAGCATTGCACAACACAGGTGCACAAACCTACATGCAGACAGTACATTCATACACATAAATAAATTAAAAAAAAGAAATCATAGGATGAAATGAAAAAGGAAATTGAACATTCATCCAATCAACAGGAAAGGATGGGAAAAAGCCTCAGAAGTAGAATAGAAGAAGCAGAACAAAGAATAGCAGACCTGCAGGATAACACAGAGCAACTAGAATGCTCAAGTAAAGATTATGAAAAATTTAAAAAAACACAAGAGTAGAATAACCAGGAAATGTGGAACATTATGAAAAGACTTCATAGGGATAGAGGAAAAAGAATCCCAAGACAACACTATTGACTCAATCTTCAACAGGATAATAGAAGAAAATTTCCCCAAACTGAAAAAGACAAACCCATACAATTACAAGAAGCACATAGAACACCAAGTAGACAAGACCAGAAAAGAAAGTCCCCACACCATATAAATGTTAAAATGCTAGATGCTCAAAACAAAGACAAAATGCTGAAAGCCACAAGAGAAAAACAATAAATTACATATAAGGGAAACCCCATCAGATTTATAGCTAACTTCTCAGTGCAAACTATGAAAGCCAGAAGAACATGAACCAAAGTATTCCCAGTGCTAAAGGACTTTAGATGTCAACCCAGACTACTATACTCAGCAAAAATGTCAATTATAGTTGAAGGAGAAAGAAAAATCTTTCATTACATAAACATGATGAAAGAATACATGTCTAAATAAATCAACACCAGAAAATTCTTGAAGCAATCCAAAGAACAGAAGAAAGGAGCAACTATCCCTAAGCAATTAAAGAGAGAAAGCTACAAAAGAATAACAGAGTAAATACAAACCTAGACCACGAATTCAAACAAAAAATAAGGTGAAAAGAAACAACACACATCTTTCAATAATAACCTTAAATATTAATAGTCTAAACTCCCCAATCAAAAGACATAGACTGGGAGAATGGATTAGGAATCCTTCTATACACTCTCTACAAGAAACCCATCTCACTTTCAAGGACAGACACCACCTTAGAGTGAAAGGATGGAAAAAATATTCCAAGCAAATTGTACCAAGAAATAAGCAGGAGTGGCTATTATAATTTCAGACAAAATAGACCTCAGAATAAAATTAATCTGAAGAGACAAAGAGGGCCATTACATCCTTATCAAAGGAACAATTAGCCCTGAAAACTTCACAATCTTAAATGTCTATGCACAAAATTCTGCACCTAACTTTATAAACACTACTCTGGCAGAACCTCAATACACAGATTAATCCTAACACACTAATAGTGGGAGACTTCAACACCCCACTGAGCCCCTTGGATAGATCAATAGGACAAAAAATAAACAGAGAGACATCAGAACTGAACAATACAATATACCAAATGGACCTCACAGACATCTACAGAATATTCCACCCAAACATCAGAGAATATACTTTCCACTCAGCACCTCACAGAACATTCTCCAAAATCAACCACATTCTAGGATACAAAAGAAATTTTAACAACTACAACAGGATTGAAATTATTTCATGCATTCTATCAGACCACAGTGCAATAAAACTCAATATGAACACCAGAATAAGCCCAACTAGCTACAAGAACACATGGAGCCTAAACAACACAATCCTGAATAATGAATGGGCCAGGGAAGAAATAAAGAGTAAATAAAAGCATTCATGGAACTAAATAAAAATTACAATACTACACAACAAAATGTTTGGGATACTTTAAAAACAGTTCTATGAGGGAAAATTATAGTCCTGGGTGCCTAAAAAAAAAAGGGAACAAATAAATTATCTAACTCTGCAGCTAAAAACACTTGAGACAACAACAAATGAACCCTAAACCCAACAGATAAAAAGAAATAATAAAAATCAGAGCAGAAATCAATGAAATATAAATGAAGAAAACAATATAAATAATCAATGAATCCAAAAGCTGGTTCTTTGAAAAGATACACAATAGACAGACCTCGAGCCCAGATAACCGAAAAAGAGCAACTCCAAATGAATAGTATTTGTGATGAAAAGGGAAACATCACAACAGACAGAGAAAAGATCCAGACAACTATACGAGAATAATTAAAAAACCTATACTCCACTAAATTTGAAAACCTAGGAGAAATCGATGAATATCTGAAATCCTGGGAAGCAACAAAACTTAACCAAGAAGAGATTTACAATTTAAACAGATTCACAATATTTGAGGAAATTGAAGATGTAATAAAAAAAACCTCCAAACTTGAAAAAAATGAAACAACAACAACAACAACAACAACTTCCCAGCTAAAAAAAAGCCCTGCATTGCAATGGAGTGGAGCCCCAGTGTGTCCCAGGCGCCTTTGCAGGCCTTCCAGGAAGAGCTGCTGTGCTATGACCCGATCTGTGACTGGTAATGCACAACTGCGTGACCAGCTGTTCGGAGGTGCAGACTATGCCCAGCTGCCCAGTATGCAAGGACCCCTCAGTGCCTGGCGACCTGCGCACCAAGCACAGGCTCAACAACCTGGTGGAGAGAGGGTGCCCGTTGGCCCAGCCACTGCTCAGTTGGCTCAGCTGCTGCTCCCCGTGCCTGTGCCACATGCACCGCGGCACTGCTCAAGTTCTTCTGCCTGGAGGTCAAGGAGCTGCTGTGCTGCGCCTGCCAGCCCAAGCCCTGGCACCGGGAGCACCGCGTGTAGCCCTGGAAGGACACCCCCTGTGACTTTCGGTCCAAGTGTAAGAACATGGAACATGTGCTGCAGGAGAAAGCCGAGGCATTCTGGGCTGTGACGCACACCTTTGAGGCCATCGCCAAGCACAGTGAGGTGACGGCTATGGTTGGAAGGCTACATCCATGAGGAGTTGGACAAGCTCCGTGAGTTCCTGAGTGTGGAGGAGAAGGCCTTCTTGGACGTCATGGCGGAGGAGAGGATGTCTGAGGAAAAGATGAAGCCGCTGGAGAAGAGACCGAGGCACTGTCCAGTGAGATCCAGCGGCTGATGATAGATATGAAGGAAATACGGTTTCTGGAAGAAGATGCTTGGGTCTGTGGAATGTGTGCCCTTCAGCCTGGATCCCAACACAGCTGTTGGCTGGCTCAAAGTATTTGACAACCTTGTCAGTGTCACCAACCTTGGCTACCCGCGTGCAGGTGGAGAACCCGGAGCGCTTCACTTCGGCACCTGGGTCTTCTCGAAGGGCTCCTGTGCTTGGGAGCTGGATGTGGGTGGCCTGCAGAGCTGGTATGTGGGCGTGGTGTGGGTGCAGAATGACCCAAATGCAAATGCGGAAGGCCATTCTCACGGCTGCTACCATGACACAAGTTCGGGCTTCTGGTACCTGTGCTGCACACAGGGTGTGGAGGGCAATCACTGCATGACCTCAGACATGGCCACAGCCCCTCTGGCCCTGACCATGCAGCAAAGCCTACGTGTGGAGCTGGAACGTGAGGAGGGCAAGTCGTCCTTCTAAGATTCTGAGCGCCACTGCCACCTGTACACCTTCCATGCACACTTTGGGGTTGTGCAGCCCTACTTCTACCTGGGGGGGGGGGGGGG
>VZQC01014352.1:94391-295419 GCA_009823505.1 Rhizomys pruinosus | reverse complement strand
CCTGTTAAATATGACAGGGTCTTACTGTGGCTTATAACATCTCCTAACCTGTAGAGGATGTAAGCTTGTGGCATCAGCCATGGGTTATTCCTCCAAGGAGAGAGCCAATAGCCAATTAGGTTTGGGATATACAGGCATATGGCTGCCTCTGCTGCACAGTATTTCCAGGCAGGCGGGGTGTAGCTGGTGCTGACGATGGAGTCTTGCTTGACTCAGGGAGACCTGTATTTGCTTTATTGATTGAGTGGCCTTTGGTAACACTCTCTGGTATTCCAGAGGCCATCTGTACACTTGCATGTTTGGTCTCAATACATCTTTCCCATATTAACGTCAAGTCTTTGGCAGCAGGGCCTTATCGCCTCTCTTCTTGCAGGTATCCCAGTTTAGAGGCAAGGATCCTTTACCTTTTGTGGGGCCTTGGATCCCCTGGCCAACATCTCCCTGGTAGAATAATCCTGTAGTTTTTGTTACTTTTGGAGATGATTAGTCTAGCTTATCAGGAGAGGCCCCTGTTGAGACAGTTTGTCACTTATAATTCCCAAGATGAGGGACATGCCAGGCCATACAGGGAAGCCCCAGGGTTGCTTAAGACACAGGGATGGGCAAAGTCTTCATCCATGCTTTCCTAACCTGGTGGAGTAGGGTAGGTAGTGGCCAGGTTTAGGACTGACTGGCCTGGCTAGTCGAAGCTGGTCTGAGGTGTAGGGGCTTCTGTAGTCCTACCCTGAGATGGTTAAGAAGAAATGTCCTAGCCTGTTCTACGAGAGCCCTGTGTGCAGGGTGCAGGATGCTCTGGGATATAGATTGGTGTTGGTGGGTGTACCTCCCAGGCTGTTGCTGGAGTCACCGGGGATTGGCTAGCTTGGGAGTCAGCAAGAAATTAGAGGCCAAAGCAGCAGTCTACAATGAATGACAAACATCTAGGAAAGCTGAAGTAGGGGGGCTTGACATTGTGTGGGAGCCTCGACTGGCTTCTTTGACACTTTGTTGTAGTATGTTGAAACTGCCGTATAGACCTCCCTGAGGGTGGGAGGTTGGGAGGCAGAGCTGCCCATCCCCATCAGTCAACACCAGTTGATTTAATCCTACTTGGATGGCTTCCTCTGAAGAAATTGTCCAAGATTTCTAAGCACTTAAGCTTTATCTTTGTTTTTGACCTTTCTGAGCCTCGGTTTCTACGTTTTTAAATTAATGATAACTGGAAGATGGTGTCCCTCCATAACTGAAGGGAGAAATTCCTCCATTAGCATCAAGATCTGAGAAAGAAGATGTGAAGGAGTTGCTGTTTCTGTAAGAAAGACTGGAGTGGGTTGGGACCCAAGGACCTGGGCTTTCCTCTGCCCTTTGCCTTCCAGCCTGCTTGTTCATGCCCTGCCTTCTACTGGGGTTTCAGCCACCACTTCCACAATGTATCAGCATCTTATCTTTCTCATCTCTGTAGCTGGGTTCCAGTCTGCAGCATACCATGTCCTGGGTTATGGCACTGTGAAAAGGATTCTCAGCCCAGGAGTGCAAGGTTGTAATAACAGACCCATTCCTGACCTGGGATGTCATACTGTTAGCCTGTTCTCATTTCACAAGAGTGACCCTAACTGACTCTGACATACCATGGTTATAACTGGGTCGTGCACATTAATTAATATAGAAGTGGAGACACAAGGAGGCAAGGTAGGAACCCCACTTGATGCAGGCCAGGCTGGGAGGTGGGAACAGTGTTAGACCAGCTGTGAGTGTTAGATGCTCGGGGCCAAGACACTCTAGAAGCCAAGCAGGTGTGAGAGCATGCCCACTGGTTGGGATGTTCAGTCCACCAGACAGTTCCTGTATAATAATCTTGACCTGAACTTGTTTTGTAATTATAATAAACCTTGAAAATGTTAATTTTCACCCGTATGGTGATTTTGATAACCTAGACACCTTCAAAAAGCTCTGGGTGGAATTCTTTTGATGTATTTCTGTCACCGCATTTGTGAACACAAGTTCCAATTGTAACTTATGTCAAACCTCATTTTCTTTATTGAGAAATTTTATTTTGTGCAAAGAACGTATTGTGTTTTGTCAGTTTATGAGTTTATTTGGCTGTTTTTCTCTTTTAGCTGTTATGGATATTGCTGCTATGAAGGTAGTGTGCAGGTTTTAGTGTGGACATGTCTTTTTTTAATTTTATTTATTTTTGTATATGTATAAATGTACTGTCTGCATGCAAGTTTGTGCACCCGTGTCATGCAATGCCGCAGAGGTCAGAAGACGGTGTTGGATTCCCCTGGAACTGGAGTTCTCCTGGAATTGGAGTTTCAGATGGTTCTCGGCCACCATGTGGGTGCTGGGGATCGAACCTGGGTCCTCTGTAAGAGTAGTCGGTGCTCTTAACCGCTAGGCCATCTCTCCAGCCCTTTTTTTTAAATTTATCTTTTAAAATTCCTTTTGGTATACATGTAGGAGTAAATTTTCTGGTTCATGTGATAGTAATTTTTAACCTTTTTAAGAACTGCCAAACTATTTTGTCATGTAGTTGTACCATCAGTGTATGAGAGATGGAGTTATACCAGGTCCTTGTTAACACTTGCTTTTGTCTGCCTTCTAAATCAGTCATCCTCGCGAGGGCAAAGAGGATGATCCCATTGAGGGCTTTGATTTATGTTTCCCTGTTGGCCAATGATTGAGCATCTTTTCCCTTTTATTATTGTTTAAAGAATTCTTTACCTAGTAGTGTAGATAAAAGTTCCTTTGTCAGATAAAGCATAAAACGTAAAAAACAAAATAAAAAAGGCTGGGCATAGATGGGTTCACAGCAGAATTGTATAAAACATTTAAAGAGGTCTTACAACCATTACTACTCAAACTGTTCAGAAAAATATGAACAGAGGGAATTCTCCCAAATTCCTTCTATGAAGCCAGCATCACTCAAATACAAAAACCAGGCAAAAATACAACCAAAAAGAAAACTATAGACCCATCTCATTAATGAACATAGATGCAAAAAGTCTCAACCTAATACTTGCAAGTCACACACAGACCCACAACAAAAAAGATCATCCATCATGATCAAGCTGGATTCATACCAGAGATTCAGGGATGGTTCAACATACATAAATCAATAAATATTATAAAACACATAAATGGACTGAAAGACAAAAAATACATGATCATCTCAATTCATGCAGAAAAAGCCTTTGACAAAATGCGGCACCCATTCATATTTAACGTTCTAGAGGGAATCAGACTGAAGGGGACATTCCTCAACAAGATAAAACCCATATATACCAAACCCACTGCCAACATCATCCTAAATGGAGAAAATTTGGAACCATTTCCCTTAAAGGCAGGAACCCAGCAAGGCTGCCCCTTATCACCACTCCTCTTCAATCTAGTGCTTGAAACACTTGCTAGGGCAATAAGACAAAAGAAGGAAATGAAAGGAGCACTAACTGGAAAAGAGGAAGTTAAACTATCCCTTTTTGCAGATGATATGATAGCTTACCTAAGTGATGCTAAAAACTCCACCAGAAAACTTCTAGAAATGATTAAGACTTTCAGTAAAGTGGCAGGATATAAAACTAACCTAGAAAAATCAGTAGCCTTTCTTTACACCAGCAATAAACAAGTGGAGAAGGAATGTAAGAAGACCTTTCCACTCACAATATCCTTAAAAAAATAAAATACCTGTTAACAAACCTAACGAAAGATACCAAAGATCTCTCCAGCAAAAATTTTAAACCCCTGAAGAAGGAGATTGAAAATTACATCAAAAGATGGAAAGACCTTCCATGCTCTTAGGTTGAAAATATTAATATAGTAAATATGTCCATTTTACCCAAATTAATATACATTTAAAGAGGACTTACAACCATTATTGCTAAAACTGTTCAGAAGGATACAACCAGAGGAAAATCTCCCAAATTCCTTCTATGAAGCCAGCGTCACTCTAATACTAAAACCAGGCAAGGATGCAACCCCAAAAGAGAACTACAGAGCCATTTCATTAATGAGCTCATATGCAAAAATTCTCAACCAAATACTTGCAAACCGTATACAGTACCACATCAAGAAGATCATTAAGCATGATCAAGTTGGATTCAAACCAGAGATGCAGGGATGGTTCAACATATGAAAATCAGTAAATATCATAAAACATATAAATGGACTAAAGGACAAAAATCACACGATCATCTCAATAGATCCAGAAAAAGCCTTTGACAAAATCCAGCATCCCTTCATGATTAAAGTACTAGAGGGAATTGGACTGGAAGGATCATTCCTCAACATAATCAAAGTCATATATAAGAAACCCACAGCCAGCATCATCCTAAATGGAGAAAATTTGAAGGATTCCCCATAAAGGTAGGAACCTGACAAGGCTGCTCCTTGTCTCCACTCCTCTTCAATATATTGCTTGAAACACTTTCTAGGGCAATAAGGCAAGAAAAGGAAATTAAAGAGAACTAATTGGAAAAGAGAAAGTAAAACTATCCCTTTTTGCAGACGATATGAGAGTTTACCTAAAGGATGGTAAAAACTCCACCAGAAAACTCCTAGAAACAATTAAGTTTCAGTAAAGTGGAGGGATACAAAATTAACCAGAAAAATCAGTAGCCTTTCTCTACACTAACAACAAGCAACTGAAGAAGGAATACAAGGAGACCTTCCCACTCACAATAGCCTCAAAAACAATAAAATACCTAGGAACAAACCTAACTAAAAACCCCAAAGATCTTTACAACAAAAATTATAAACTCCTGAAGAAGAAGAAAATTGAAGAAGACATCAGAAGATGGAAAGACCTCCCATGCTCATAAATTGGAAAAATTAATATAGAAAAAGTGTCCTTTCTACCCAAACTAATATACCAATTCAATGCAATTCCAATTAAAATCCCAAGGACAATCTTTACAGGCTTGGAAAAAAATTCTGAAATTCATATGGAACAATAAAAGACCCCGAATAGCTAAAGCAACCCTGAATGAAAAGAGCAATGCAGGGGGGATTTCTATACCAGATATCAAAGTATACTACAGGGCTATAGTCATAAAAACAGCCTGGTACTGGCACAAAAACAGACCTGTAGACTAATGGAACAAGAATTAAGATCCAAACTTGAGCACATAAAATTTCAGCCACCTCATATTTGACAAGGGGACCAAAAAGACTCAATGGAGGAAAGACAGCATCTTCAGCAAATGGTGTTGGCAAAACGTGATCACCACTTGTAGAAGAATAAAATTAAGCCCCTACATCTCACCTTGAAAAAATCAACTCCAAATGGATCAAAGACCTCAATGTGAAACCCAAAATTCTGAAGGCAAATAGAAGAAAAATTTGGCAGTAACTTACAAGACATAGGCATAGGAAAAGACTTTCTAAATCAGACAGCAGCTGCACAGGAAATAAGGTCAACAATTGACAAGTGGGACCTTATTAAACTCAAGTTTCTGCACAGCAAAAGAAACAGTCAGGGAAGTGAAGAGAAAACCCACAGAGTGGGAGGAAACCTTTGCTGCTGATACATCCGACAGAGCACTAACTTCCAGAATATATAAATTACTCAAAAAACAAAGAAGTAAAAAAACAAGTGACTTACTCAAAAGATGGAGTAAAGAGCTGAGCAGAAACTTCAAAAGAGTGGAAATAGAGATGGCTGAGAAACATCTTAAAAGTGTTCACTATTGCTAATAATTAAGGAAATGCAGATTAAAACCACTTTAAGATATCATCTCATCCCAATAAGGTGGGCAAGGATCAAGAAAACAAATAATAGCAAATGCTGGAGAGGGTGTGGAGAAAGGAGTACTCTCATCCACTACTGGTGGAAATGCAAACTAGTACAACCACTGTGGAAAGCATTGTGGAGAACCCTTAAAAGACTCAAAAAGAGCCTACCACCTGACCCAGCCATACCACTTCTGGGAATATATCCATCAGACTTCCTACTGCAGAAATACATGGACAGCAATGTTTATTGTAGCTGTCTTCACAATAGCAAAGAGCTGGAACCAACCCAAGTGCTCCTCAACTGATGAGTGGATAGAGAAAATGTGGTACATCTACACAATAGAGTTCTATGCAGTGGTAAAAAAAGATGACATCGTGAAATTTGCAGATCAATGGATGGAACTAGAAGATTTTATGCTAAGTGAAGAAACACAATCCCAGAAAGAAAAAAGATGAATGGTATCCCCCATCTGTGGATGCTAGTGCCAAGTACCTAGATGTAAGACAAACTGAGCAATGTTAATGTTAAATTCCTCATGATCTAAAGGCAACAGTGCACAGTGAATCACTAAACAGAGTCTAGAGCTGATCTAACTTATATTTTCAGACCTTGGGTTTTGGTATATGATGGAGGGTAGGGGTGCATCTTTTAGAGTAATATGGGATAAAAATGGAAAGATATGTTTCAAGAAATATGATATGGAAATAACATACAGTTTGTTTCCAAAGGATACAATCTTAATATAGGTGCATTGTAATAGGCTGGTGCAACCTAGCCTTTCTGGGTGCTTAATGACCATACTTAACACCCATGCCAATTTGGCTGAGGGACCTAAGGGATAACTTTGTTCCTTGCCCTCAGAAGTCAGCCAAGTCTTAGGGGATTATGCGTGGGGGCATCTCTTGAAATGTCCTGCAAATGTGGGTCACTAGTCTTCCTGTTCATGGAGGTCTTGGAGAGCCACTAATGGGATTTCAGCTGGTGTCTAGCCTATAAAGAGCAAAGTCTGCTCGTGCTTCAGAAAAGGAAGCCTGGTCTAGCATGACCTTATTTTGTCTTCGAGTGGATGGAACTGGTAAATGAAAAGCTGAAAGGAGCAAAGGGCTCTCCCCTCCCCCCCGCAAACCCCCGAGAGACCCCCGATGACCAGATCCTCAACTGACTTGAGAAAACAAAAACCTTGATTAATCTGGGCTGTGTGGCCTTAAACATCCAAAAGGAAAGTACAACCAGAAATAAATAATCAGTAAGACCAGAGAAACTGTACTGCAGATATAAAACTTGAGATCTTAGTAAAAAGAAAAAACAGAGAATGCTGTGGTTTGGGCTGTCTTCAACTGGCAAGTACGTCTACCCTGTGGCTGTGACCACTTTTGGCACCCCTCAAAGACATGAGACACAGCTTTTTAACCTTCCATTATGGACTGAGACTCATGTCTCTTGAAGAATCCTCCAAACCTTCAATGCCAGATGGGGACTACTGAGATACCCAGCTTGTGGACTAAATAGCTAAGGGGATTTCAGCCTCGTCAGAATATAGACTACCACTGTTGGACTACCTGGGCTGTATTATGGAGGCCAGTAGAGGGGTATCAAGATAGGACACGTGCTTACTGGACTTCATTTGGGGGACCATGGGAGGGAAAGATCCCAATGTGGAGCAAAAGTGCAGGATTGATGGTTGTTTGGGATTGCCAAGAAGGAACATTCAAGTACCTCCTTAAGGAAAACATGACATCTTTTAGGCGAAAAAATCCTCCAATTCAAGTGATATCTATCTATCTATCTATCTATCTATCTATCTATCTATCTATATGCAATACAAGTTGGAGAGAACAACAACCAAAGGACTGAAAGAAAAAATACTCTGTAAGACTCAAAAAATGATGCCCGACACGTAGGACAGAGTGCAGGGATTCGGGTGGAATGAGAGGCATGGAAAAGGAAGCAACTCTTGATTCAAATGAGAAATGATGTATGACTTATGCAAAAAGTTTAATAACAACAAAAATAAAAAATAAAAATTTGGAGGGCTGGAGAGATAGCCTAGCAGTTAAGAGCACCGACTGCTCTTGCAGAGGACCCAGGTTTGGTCCCCAGCACCCACATGGCAGCTGAGAACCATCTGTTACTCCAATTCCAGGAGAACTTCAGTTCCAGGGGAATCCGACACCCTCTTCTGACCTCCGCAGCATTGCATGACATGGGTGCACAAACCTACATGCAGACAGTACATTCATATACATAAAAAATAAATAAATTAATTAAAAAATAATTTTTAAAAGAGTTCATTAAAACATACATGTAATTTAGAATGTAATTTTATATTTCTTATTACCTGCATGCAACTTTACTACTAAAATGTGAATACCTAAATGTGTTTTTGAATTAACCTATAGTTTATTTTCAGACTTTGTAAATTTGATTTATATGTGGGGTGTATATATGCATATTTTGGAGTAATATAAAATTAAAAGGAACAAAAAAAGAGAGAGAAAAACTTGTTCAAAGAACTGACCAAAACAATAAACTTCTGCATCGAAAAGTTTAAAAAAGGCTGAGAAAAAGATGCATGACAGGACTCAACATGTATGGAAGATTACATGAGCTCTAGAGAGGTGGGGGGGCACAAGGGCTGGGCATGGATGGGGGAATGAGTCTAAATCTGATTAAGAAATGTTGTATGAAATGTACTCAATAAAAATTAACAACAGCAACAAAAAATAATGGACAGAAAGAGCCAGGCACTCCCCTCCTTGAAAACCTGAGTGCCCCTGAAGACCAGAACCTCCAATGACCTTGAGAAAAAAAAGGTTGTTTAATCTAGGTTAATTGTGTAGACATAAGCATCCAAAAGGATAGAATACCAAAAGATATATAGTCATTACATTCCTTTTAAAGCTGGAAAAATTGTGCCTCCAGAGATTAGGTTTAAACTTATATGAACTAGTCTTAAGCAGGCACAAAACCTCTGATCTTGGCCTTTATTAATAATGTAGGGTCACCTGCAGCCAAAGACAATTCCACTATTGTCAATTAATGCTCTGTTCTAATTTGTCTTCCATTGTGACAAAACACTCTGACTGACACCAACTTGGGGAGGAAAGGGTTTATTCAGCTTACATCTCCTGGGTCACAGTTCATCACTCAGGGCAGGAACCTGGAGGCAGGAGCTGAAGCACAGGCCACGGAGGAATGCTGTTCACTGGCTTGCTCCTCTGGCTCATGCCCAGCCTACCTTGTTATACGGTACACAACAACCTGCCCAGGATGGCACCACTCATTGTGGGCTGGACCCTCCCACACTGCTCGACCATCAAGACAATACTCCATGGATGTGGCCACAGGCCAGTCCAATGGAGCCAATTCCCCAATTGAGGCTCCCTCAACCTAGGTGTGTCAAGTTGACAGTAAAGCTATCCAGCACAATTGACTCCTTGTCAACTTGACACACAATACACATCACTATTAAACCACCACCTTTCCAGTTCTTATCCCCAAAGTATGATGTTAACATTAATCACAACCTAAGACAATACAACCTTAAAAGCCCCACAGTCCTTAAAATGTCCAAACACTTAAAAGTTCACAGTCCGTTAAAAGTCTCTTAACTGTTGGCTGCTGTAAAATCCAAAACAAGTACTGTCTTATTTCAAAGGGAAGAATCTAGCCGAGCGTGGTGGCGCACGCCTTTAATCCTAGCACTTGGGAGGCAGAGGCAGGCAGATCTTTGTGAGTTCAAGGCCAGCCTGGTCTACAGAGTGAATTCCAGGACAGCTGGGGCTACAGGGAGACCCTGTCTCAAAAAGACAAAAAAACAAAAAACAAACAACAACAACAACAACAACAAAAACAAAGGGAAGAATCAGGTACTCTCAAACAAAACCTAAGTCCAGCAAAGTAGCTCAAGGCTGGACACCTGAGATTCACTCACGATCTTCTGGGCTCTAAAGGGTTTTGGCAGCTCCCCTTCTCCGACTCTGCCATCTGTGGCACACACAGCTCATCTTGAAGACCCAGGCTGACTCCATTTCACAATTGCTGCTGCTGTTGGTGGTCATCCCATGGTCCTGGCATCTCCAAAAAGCGGGGTCATCACTGAAACTGAGGCAGCACCTTCACCAATGGTCTCTTCTGACCTCTCCTGGTGCAAAGCCTCAGCTTCTCTCCATGACCCCTGAAATCCTGGGGTCTCCACTGCAACCGAGGTGCACTTCCACCAATGGTCTTTCCTAACCTCTCACAATGCAAAACTTTGGCTGCTCTCTGTGACCCCCTCAAATTTCAACACCAGAACCATATAGGAAACTCTTACACACTACCAAGTCCTGCTTCTGGCTTGAGATGGAGGCTCAGGCCCCTTCTGGACCACAGCTTCTATGTGCTGACCCTGAAGAAATTCTTCCCAGAAGATTTTGCCACAGTGATGCTGGTCTCTTCTTACTTACAGCTGATTTTTCAGCCCCAGCCAACCAGCATCAATTGTCCCAGTACAACAAAGATTTCACTTCAGGTTCTGGTCTTTTGTTACTTACACCTGATTTTTCAGCCCCAGATGACCAGAACCCACAGATTACACAATCCTGATGATCTCTGTTCCCCTTTGAAACTAGAAACTTCACAAGCCAGGCCTCCATCTTCTACAAATCCTTCAGCAAAACTGCTCCAAACTCCACAGCAACAATCTTTAGGCATTCAATGATCTTCCCAGCCCAAAGTTCCAAACGCCTCCACAATCCTTCCCCCAAATACCAAGGTCAGGTTTGACATAGCAATACCCCACTCTCTGGTTCCAATTTCTCTTCTAGTTTGTCTTACACTGCTGTGACAAAACACTCCCCAACTTGTGGAGGAAAGGGTTTATTCAGCTTACATCTCCTGGGTCACAGTTCATCACTCAGGGAGCCTAAAGCAGGAACTCAGGGCAGGAACTTGGAGGCAGGAGCTGAAGCACAGGCCATGGAGGAAAGCTGTTCACTGGCTTGCTCCCCTGGCTCATGCCCAGCCTGCCTTCTTATACAGTACACAACAACCTGCCCAGGGCGGCACCACTCATTGTGGGCTGGACCCTCCCACACTGCTCGACCATCAAGACAATACTCCATGGATGTGACCACAGGCCAGTCCAATGGAGCCAATTCCCCAATTGAGACTCCCTCAACCCAGGTGTGTCAAGTTGACAGTAAAGCTATCCAGCACAATGCTCTATAATAAAATTTCCTCTTTCTGGCAACTATCTAAATAGAAACTCATACCTTGACTATTAAAATGCCCGGGATGTAGATCCTGAGTCCAGGCATCATGGCCAAATGGGAGGAAGGAGAAACCTAATAAATGGATGGTTTGAAACCCCTTGCCAAGTAATTCTAATGGACTTTGAACTTGGACATTTGAATTCACCGTCTTCTTACTTCTCCTGGTCCCCTGCCTAGATCATGTACCTAACTACTCCTACTTTCAAGTTGCTTTCATGGGCACTTGACCTCACAGAGTTCTGCCTGCCTCTGTTTCCAGAGTGCTGGAATTAAAAGCATGCTCCACCTCTCCCAGCTAGTGCTACTATTAATACAAATATTGATGCACAGGAATACTCTATGATAACACAGGACATGGGTAAACAAAATAGATGAGAACTGGGCTGTGATCTAAGGTCCCCCAGGGCAGAAATTTGTTTCTCAACTAGTAAGAAAACCCGAGGTTCCTGGTGTCTGCTCATGGATGACCCCTCCTATGGATGAAAAAAGAACAAGTGGACAGAAATGAAAGGACTTTGTAATTCACTGTCTTGTATGTTCCAGTAGAAATGACCACAATATTAAGAAAGACCTTGGTATAGTTCCTCTTCTCATGACACATGACTTCCAGTATCCAGACTGAACCATGTTATACCAAGACAGGATGTACCCGTAATATTCCTAGACTGATCTGCTTGTAGTTAAAGCCAAGATTCCATTGTTTGAATGCACTTAAAATAAATCCATTGAACAGTAAATCTCCACAGTCTGCTCAGCATCCCAGTCCCAACCCTCATGACTGTTCTTCTGGACTCTCCCCTCCCACCTTGGCCTGGTCCTCTTTGTCACATCACTTCCTTCTTCTTTGTCTATGCCACTTCATTTCTACTTCCCTGTCCCCATTGCCCTGACTTCTCTGGACTTCAGACCTTACACGGTCTCTTTCCTGCTTGGTACATTGGTAGTCTTCCTTCTGTTTGCTCTCAGGCAGGCATTCCAGACCCAAGGATCACAGCAGATCTAAGCTTCATGCTTAGAACATCACCGTGCTCCCTACAGCTCCCAGTGGAAAAGAAGTCACTGAAAATCAACTCAGCTCTCCAGGGACTCCAGACAAGAGACACCTCAGAATCAGCCTTCAAGACCATCCATTCCACTTGTTTCAGCCCATGGAGTCAAGTATAAGCCTCACCCATCCTGTGGGAGACCTGCCCACCCCACCAGCTTATGGAACTAGTGTGACTTCCTCACACCCACAACAAGCTGTGCCACTCTTAAGCTCCAGATTCAAGTCCGTTCTTACAGAAGGAAGTCCCCACAATCCTCCAGAGACACAGTGAGTACAGCCAAAACAGTGTGACCACTTTGGGTAGCATTGGTTATAAAGGAAGCAATGAAATGAACTGTGAAAGGAGGGTTACAGCCCTGGGAAGTTACTGCATCTCTGGAGCATTTGTTTGTTTCTTTTCTTTTATTCCATTTTACTCCTTATATTTTTTGTTAGTGTACAAAATAATGGCTGTCATGATGGCATCCAACTGGCTGTTTTTTTTCAGTTACAAACATAGAAGGCTACTTCCTTCCGAACACATCCATCCTCATCATTCCACCTCCATTACTACAAATTCTTTGTTTCTCTGGACAATGGCAGAGTCATAAAAATGATTGTTCCAGGCCTTCAGGAAACTCCAGAATGAGTATGGAACCCCGTTTTCATTTCAGACAGCCTGGCCAGTCTAAAACAAATCCTGATGCTCATCATAGGAGAGGTCAGTGATTGACACCTGAGAGTCCACACCTGTTCCCTGTGAACTTGTTTTACACAAGGCTCTCAGGGCCTGTGCTGGATAGCTTTTCTGTCAACACCTGGGCTGAGGGAGCCTCAATTGTGGAATTGGCTCCATTGGACTGGCCTGTGACTATGTTTGTAGAGTATTGTCTTGACTGTTGAGTGATGTGGGAGGACCCAGCCCACTACGGGTGGTGCCTCCCCTGGGCAGATTGTTATGTACAGTATAAGAAAGCAGGCTGGCTATGGGTCATGGGAGAAAGCCAGTAAGCAGCATTCTTCCATGGCCTGTGCTTCAGCTCCTGGTTCTACATTGCTGCCCTGAGTTCCTACCTTGGGCTCTGTATTAGTCACTTTTCTGTTCCTGTGATAAAACCACCATGACCAAGGGAACTTATAAAAGGAAGAGTTTATTTGAGCTTATGATTGATGGTTCCAGGGAATTACAGTCCATTGTGGTGGGAGGCATGGTGGCCGGGGCTGGAACGAAAGCCATGGTTCATATCTCCAATGAACAGTGGAAGCCGGGAGAGCATCTGGAGACTAGCAAGGCTTGTTAAACTCTCTAAGCCTGCCCCCAGAAACGTACTTTCTCCAGCATGGCCACACCTTTCTAAGACCTCCCAGAACGGTGCCACCAACTGGGTGCCAAATGTCTAAATACTTATAGCCTATGGGGGACACTCTCGTTTAAACCACCACAGGCTCCCTCAGTGAAAAACTGTGACCCAGGAGATATGAGCCAAATAAACCTTTTCTTCCCCAAGTTGGTATTGGTCAGAGTATTTTGTCACAGCAATGGAAGAAAAACTAGAACAGGGCATAAAAAAAAGAGGAGCCACCAGGTCCTGTGGCTCCATCTGCTATAGCAGGCAGGAGCACCTGAGCATTGAGTGAGTGGGAAGGAGGGAGTTGGGGGCACTGAGCTTCTTTCCTAGGGGTAACATCCCCTGCAGGGGCAGCTCTAGGACTTAAACATGCTGGAAGAAGCTGTGCCTGCAGAGGAGACACACTTGTCATGAACTGTCAGGGCCTGGCTGGGTCTCTTCTAGCAAAGAAGGGTGGGTGGGTCAGGTGGAACTGAACACCTTTGAAATTGGTTCCAGCTTCCAGAAAACAGGATGAGATTCTTCCTTGGCACTCTCTGACCTGCCACTCAGCTTCTGAATTCTGAGCTTTCTCTGATCTTTGCATCTCATGACTCTTTTCCCCAGAGGACATGAAGGGACTTAGAACTCCTAGAACTCTGCTGTTTCCCACATCCCAGGTGCCACCTCAGTGAGCACTGGGGCTTTCTTCCCCACTTGAAGTCAAATACTTGTTATTAATGTCCACGCCCTCTGGCCCATGTCTGCATCTTAACACTGAGAGGAGTTCAGTATTCACCCACTTTGATTATGGCAGGGCCAAACCCAGCAGTTTTATTTACATTTTTGCTGAGGCCCTAAGTGTCAGATTCTATACAAATGTTAGCTACCATGACAGTATAACCAGTGAAGTATGAGGAGAAATTAAGAACTAGAAATATGGGGCTCACTGGAGAAAAACAGCCCACAGGGCTCACCGGAGAATGAGAAAGTCATGCAAACAATGCTTCCAGGAATTCTAGTCTTGACGCTGAGGCCCTCAATGAAAAGATTTGAAATTCAGTGGTTTAATTTACCTGGGTTTGGGGAGCAATACTATTAGAATACTAGTACTAGAACACTTGGAATTCTTCAGAAGTTTATTAAATAAATCGGGCCTACATTGGAGGAGGCAGGATGTGACAGAGGTACCATGGGCAGTACAAGAACTAAGTGATCTTTTTGCACTAGAGGAGCAGGAGACGGCATTTCTAGATGTGCACCAGAGCAGCTAGCAATGTCCACTGAAGCTGGGGAGGAGGCAAAAAGCCACTACCTGAGGTGGAGCTATCTGAGGAGATGCCATGTCTTGTCACTGTGACACTGCTATGTAACTTATGGAGAAATTACATAGTCCTGACATTCATTCCTATTTATAAGTGAGACATTTTAAAGAGCTTTCTGATTATCTTTGTTTTACAAGAAATAATATCTACTGCTTGGTATTCACCTTCCATGTCCCATATGAGTTCTTCTCACTGGCACATGTTAACCCAGACCAAAAAGGGAATTTTTTTGGGGGGGGAAGTTCTTGGAAATTTTTTTTCTGTTGCATTCTAAATGTTTTAACAAGTGCAACTCCCTATGGGTAAGGCCTGACTAGAAGAACTTTATGAAAGGTTACAGTGTGTAAGGTTAAAAAGCAAGACTGGAGAGATAGCTCAGTGGTTAAGAGCATTGGCTGCTCTTGCAGAACACCTTGGGTCAATCCCAGCACTCATATGATGACTACCAATATCCTGTGACTCCAAGGATCTGACACCCTCTTCTGACCTCCATAAACATTGTACAACATAGTGACATTGGTGTACTTACAAAGACTCATACAGATAAAATTGAAAAAAGATTAAAAGGTAAAAGAAATTGCACCTGAGCATATCTAGTGGATAAAACATTATTTCCCATCCAGGGATGCGTGAAGAATTTTGTCATATATATTATAGCTGTGTCTCTATATAAGCACCTATTATTTATTTATTTATTTAGTTAATTTTTAGAAATTCAACCAAAATTTTTAAATTTTTTTCATTAAAAAAGAATTTTCCTTTCTTATACTTTATTATTTTTTATTTTTCTTAAGTTAATTTTTATTGAGTACATTTCATACATTTCTTAGTCAAATTTAGACTCATTTCCCCCATCCATGCCCACTCCTTATGTCCCCCCGACACCTGCCAGAGCTCATGGATTCTGTCATACATGTTAAGTCCTATCTTGCATCTTTTCCTCATCTATAAATTTATTAATTTATGTATCTGTATCATCTATGCATTTATATATTTATATGTGTTTAACATTTAAAATTCTATCTCTTATCTACTTATCTCTCCATCTATGTGTTTATAATCTATTTAACAATACACCTATGGGGGCTGGAGAGATGGCTCAGTGGTTAAGAGCGCCAACTGCTCTTGCAGAGGACCCAGGTTCAATTCCCAGCACCCACATGGCGGCTAAGAACCGTCTTTAACTCCAGTTCCAGGGGAACCAGACGCCCTCTTCTGACCTCTGCGGCATTGCATGACATGGTTGCACTAATCTACATGCAGACAGTATGCTCATACACATAAAAATAATAAAATTAATTTAAAAACCCTTAAAATACACCTATGTATATGCATCTGTCCTAGTTTGTCTTCCATTGCTGTGACAAAACACTCTGACTGACACCAACTTGGGGAGGAAAGGGTTTATTCAGCTTACATCTCCTGGGTCACAGTTCATCACTCAGGGAGCACAAGGCAGGAACTCAGGGCAGGAGCCTGGAGGCAGGAGCTGAAGCACAGGCCATGGAGGAATGCTGTCCACTGGCTTGCTCCCTGGCTCATGCCCAGCCCGCCTTCTTATACAGTACACAACAACCTGCCCAGGGTGGCACCACTCTTGTGGGCTGAGCCCTCCCACACTGCTCGACCATCAAGACAATACTCCACAGATGTGGCCACAGGCCAATCCAATGGAGCCAATTCCCCAACTGAGGCTCCCTCGACCCAGGTGTGTCAAGTTGACACTAAAGCTATCCAGCAGAGCATCTATGTATGAATCTATCAACCAATGACTATCTATCATCTATCATCATCTATATATCTATCTGATCTGTGTATCTATCATCTATCATCATCTATATATCTATTTGATCTATGTATCTATCATCTATTGATCTATCATTCATTATATATATATATATCCATCTATCTGTCTGATATATCTATCATCTATATATCTATCTGATCTGTGTATCTATTAACTATTGATCTAACATTTATATATCTATGTGATCTATCCTTCTATGTATCTGATCTATCTATCTTCTCTCATTTATATATCTATTCTATCTATCTATCTGTCTATAATCTATCTAATCTATCTATCTATCTATCTATCTATCTATCTATCTATCTATCTATCTATCTACCTATCTCTCTCTATCATCTATCTATCATCTATCTATCTATCTATCTATCTATCTATCTATCTATCTATCTATCTATCTATGTTCTGATTATCATGACCTTCTCCTTGTACTTGACTCAAGATTTCTACATCTTCCTGAATTACACATTCCTTATCATGACCTTCTGCATGTTCTTGACTCAATATTTCTACATCTTCCTGAACTATACATTCCTTATCATGACCTTCTCCATGTTCTTGACTCAACATTTCTACATCTTCCTGAATAATACATTCCTTATCATGACCTTCTCCATGTTCTTGACTCAACATTTCTAAATCTTCCTGAACTATACATTCCTGATCATGACCTTCTCCATGTTCTTGACTAGACATTTCTACATCTTCCTGAATTACACATTCCTCATCATGACCTTTTCCATGTTCTTGACTCAACATTTCTACATCTTCCTGAATTATACATTCCTCATCATGACCTTCTCCCTGTTCTTGACTGAACATTTCTACATCTTTCTGAATTACACATTCCTCATCATGACCTTTTCCATGTTCTTGACTCAACATTTCTACATCTTCCTGAATTACACATTCCTTATCATGACCTTCTCCCTGTTCTTGACTCAACATTTCTACATCTTCCTGAATTACACATTCCTTATCATGACCTTCTCCATGTTCTTGACTCGACATTTCTACATCTTCCTGAATTATACATTCCTTATCATGACCTTCTCCCTGTTCTTGACTCAACATTTCTACATCTTCCTGAATTACAGATTCCTTACCATGACTTTCTCCATGTTCTTGACTCAACATTTCTACATCTTCCTGAATTATACATTCCTTATCATGACCTTCTCCCTGTTCTTGACTCAACATTTCTACATCTTCCTGAATTATACATTCCTTATCATGACCTTCTCCCTGTTCTTGACTCAACATTTCTACATCTTCCTGAATTACACATTCCTCATCATGACCTTTTCCATGTTCTTGACTCAACATTTCTACATCTTCCTGAATTATACATTCCTCATCATGACCTTCTCCATGTTCTTGACTCAACATTTCTACATCTTCCTGAATTATACATTCCTTATCATGACCTTCTCCCTGTTCTTGACTCAACATTTCTACATCTTCCTGAATTACACATTCCTTATCATGACCTTCTCCATGTTCTTGACTCAACATTTCTACATCTTCCTGAATTACACATTCCTCATCATGACCTTCTCCCTGTTCTTGACTCAACATTTCTACATCTTCCTGAATTACACATTCCTCATCATGACCTTCTCCATGTTCTTGACTCAACATTTCTACATCTTCCTGAATTATACATTCCTCATCATGACCTTCTCCCTGTTCTTGACTCAACATTTCTACATATTCCTGAATTACACATTCCTCATCATGACCTTTTCCATGTTCTTGACTCAACATTTCTACATCTTCCTGAATTATACATTCCTCATCATGACCTTCTCCATGTTCTTGACTCAACATTTCTACATCTTCCTGAATTATACATTCCTTATCATGACCTTCTCCCTGTTCTTGACTCAACATTTCTACATCTTCCTGAATTACACATTCCTTATCATGACCTTCTCCATGTTCTTGACTCAACATTTCTACATCTTCCTGAATTACACATTCCTCATCATGACCTTCTCCCTGTTCTTGACTCAACATTTCTACATCTTCCTGAATTACACATTCCTCATCATGACCTTCTCCCTGTTCTTGACTCAACATTTCTACATCTTCCTGAGTTATACATTCCTTATCATGACCTTCTCCCTGTTCTTGACTCAACATTTCTACATCTTCCTGAATTACACATTCCTTATCATGACCTTCTCCATGTTCTTGACTCAACATTTCTACATCTTCCTGAATTACACATTCCTCATCATGACCTTCTCCCTGTTCTTGACTCAACATTTCTACATCTTCCTGAATTACACATTCCTCATCATGACCTTTTCCATGTTCTTGACTCAACATTTCTACATCTTCCTGAATTATACATTCCTTATCATGACCTTCTCCATGTTCTTGACTCAACATTTCTACATCTTCCTGAATTATACATTCCTTATCATGACCTTCTCCCTGTTCTTGACTCAACATTTCTACATCTTCCTGAATTATACATTCCTTATCATGACCTTCTCCATGTTCTTGACTCGACATTTCTACATCTTCTTGAATTACATATTCCTTATCATGACCTTCTCCATGTTCTTGACTCAATATTTCTACATCTTCCTGAATTACACATTCCTCAACATGACCTTCTCCATGTTCTTGACTCAACATTTCTACATCTTCCTGAATTATACAGTCCTTATCATAACCTTCTTCATGTTCTTGACTCAACATTTCTACATTTTCCTGAATCCCACATTCATTATCATAACCTTCTCCATGTTCTTGACTCAACAGTTCAACATCTTCCTGAATCACACATTCTTTATCATGAACTTCTCCATGTTCTTGACTCAATATTTCAACATCTTCCAGAATCACACATTCTTTATAACAAACTTCTCCATGTTCTTGACTCAAAATTTCAACATCTCCCTGAATCACACATTCTTTATCATGACCCTGTTCATGTTCTTGACTCAACATTTCTGCATTTTCCTGAATCACACATTCTTTATCATGACCTTCTCCATGTTCTTGGCTCAACATTTCTACATTTTCCTGAATCATACATTCTTTATCGTGACCTTCTCCAGAATTTTCTTGACCACTGATTAGTACTCCATTGTCTAGATGTACCACATTTTTGTCATCCACTCTTCCATTGCGCATTTGGGTTGTTTCCATTGCCACTGCTATCCTATGGCTCTTCTCCTCCTCAAGCTGAACCTGATGCTGCTTGTCCTCTAACTCCTCAATGGGCTGTGTGTTTTCTATGATGGTGCCATCTTTCCCTTGAGTGTCCTTAAGGGACTCTTCTTTGAGGTCATACATGCAGAGTTGTGTCCCTTCTTTGTGAATTTCCCTACTTGTCTCATTTAGCAGAGCTGTCTCTTCTTGTAGAGTAGGCCTTGGTGAATGGGATCTTTGTTCCTGAGTATTGGCTCTCTTGCTTGGTGTTTCCATAGATTTTACCTCTGCTTCAGAAATACTGATGTCATTCTGTTCTTCTCTCGGAACCTAAAAACAAATAAATGTTCTTTTAAAACCATGCCTACAATTGTAGTTTCCCTTTTTATCATGCAATTCAGTATCATTCTTAAAAGATTAGTGAATAGAATTAAATAGAGATCTTGGGATCCAAAGGACAAGCTCAGCTCCTACCATCCCCCAAAACTCCTCATATTACATTTAGTGCATTTTTCCAATTAAGAGGAGGGAAGAGCTCAACTGTAACCCAGATGATTAAATTTCTACCAGCTTTCCTATAGGGTGGTTCTGGCCATGTAAATTACTTTCGATAGTATCATTTTTATCTTTACCAAGAATAAGATGGTTTGCAATAAATATTTTATTGAGTTGTTTTCATTTCTTTCTTTTCTGTCATTTCCCCTCTTTTTTCTTTATATCTCCTTCCTTCATTCTTTTATTTCCTTTCCTTTCTTTTCTTTTCATGAGACAATATTTCGCTATTTAGCTAAGGCTCCCCTCCAATTCATTATGTAGTTTAGGAGACCTCCATCTTACAAACTTTTTGTCTTTTTTGGTGCTAGGCTTCCAACTATCAGGTATATATCACCACTGAATATTTAAACAAAAATTTTTTTAATTTTTTAAAATTTTATTTATTTCTGTATGTGTATGAATGTACTGTCTGCATGCAAGCCTGTGCACCCGTGTCGTGCAATGCTGCGGAGGTCAGAAGAGGGTGTCAGATTCCCCTGGAACTGGAGTTCTCCTGGAATTGGAGTTTCAGACAGTTCTCAGCCACCATGTGGGTGCTGGGGATCAAACCCGGGTCCTCTGCAAGAGTGGTCGGTGCTCTTAACTGCTAGGCCATCTCTCCAGCCCCCTAAACAAATTATTTTTAAATGTGAAATTGAGCAGGAATATACTTGCATGACTATGATCCATTAACTATTAAACAAGGGATGGTAAGTTAACTCATACTGGTTTCCAACCCATTTACCTGAGTTCCACCCCTCAAACCAGCATGCTGGAAGGAGAGAACTGACTCCTGAAAACTGCCCTCTGACTCCATCTGCATAGATTATTGTGGCCCCACAGACAAAATAAAAATTCGTAAAGTGAAACCGTACCTTAAAAATATTTTAATTATTATTTTATTTTATGCATATGTGTGTATTGCCTGCATGTAAGTAAATGTACCTGTGCCATACAATGCCTGGAGAGGTCATAAGATGGTGTCAAATTCCCTAACTGGAGTTAGAGATGGTTGTGCCACTTTCTGGATTCTAGGAATCAAACCCAGGTCTTCTGCAAGAGCATTCAGTGCTCTCAACCACCAAGCCATCATCTCTCCAGCCTCAAAGCCCACATTTTAATAAAATGTTAAACAAAACCGTTACTTAATTATCTGGTCATAAAAACAAGATTATCATCAATTGTAGTGGCAGAGAAAAATCTCCATTGTGTCCTGGGCCAGGCTGAGCTTGCTTTAGCATTCTTCCTAGCCACTAACCTCCCCCAGGAAAACATTCAGGGCTTTTCCCAACATGGACTATGGCCTAGTTGTGTGACCCAAACAGCTGCTAAGTATATCAGAATAACTGTTGTAGCAATGCCACTCTCACCTCCATAGTTCCAACTGTCATTAAAATTTCGAGGAATTTTGCCTTTATAAAATCTGTACCCTGTGCTTCAGCACTGAGATAATTCCAAAGGCATTATTAGCCACTCTTGGTTGTGTGCTAAGCAGTAAAGGATTCCTTTCCCTTTAATTGACTTGTGAATGTGGTGGTGATCTGTAATCTTCTCTCCTGTGTATAATATCTTGGCCCTCGGGTAGATAACCACAGGACCTGACCTCACTCTTGACCTCCCCAGTCAGTGAGAAGGTCGCAGGGGAGGTACTGATGAAGATGCTCCAGGGTCCCCCTCTTCCAAACTGGACCCAGAGAAGGCTGGAATGATTGAGTACAAAAATCAGTCCTCTTAACTCTCCTAGGAGGTAAATCTCTATGCTGATGTCACTTCTTACTTCTACTTGGGAAGGAGAGACCCACCTCTCCTCAGATCGTGGAAGGCTGAACAGGAGCTGCCCTTGGTCCTCTAGCACACCCTACATGGGGACCCCACTAGCCAGAAGGAGAGGCCTGATAGGAAGCCTTCCATTGGGATTTGGTTTCCGGTTCCCTTTCTCATGAGAAAGTGGGATTTGGCTTTGCTTGAATGCATAGCCAGCTGAACTGAAATAGTGCACTTGGGAACTTGTCCAGTCAGTGGTGTCCAGTCATCAGTGTGGCCCTGTCTGGTCTTTTTGTTATCTGTCTCAAGGACAGGAGAGCTGGACTGTCCTCTGGGCTCACTTTGGCTTAGTGGTGCCTGGAAGTCAACCAGGCTATGCCTCTTCCCACAAGAAGAGATCATCTCCCTCATTGCCTATGGTACATGAGAGGTGCTAACCCCTTGATTGTGATTTCATTGACAGTTTCAGTAAACTCTGAGATTGTCTACTGTTCATTCTCATCTTTCCCTGCTGACACCCCAAACTGTCTCCACTTTTCCCTCCCAGGACCACCCCACTTCTCAAATCCCCTCCTCTGGCCTGGGACCCTGCCTGCTACCACAGAGTGGGAATTGGGAGTCTTACATGGAGTCATATCTCCATTTCAAATCTTTTGGGATGGCCTGGTCTTTGACATCGCTAGCAAGCATCTCATTCCTTCTCCCCACCTCTCCTCTGTTTTCTCTCTGCAAATCTCTGCTGCAGCAGGTACTGCATCTCCCCTTCAACCAGGCAGTCCCTGCGGCCCATCTCCTCTCCTCTCAGAGGGAAAATGGTCAATCTGCCATGGGAACTGATGTGTTGGTTTAGAAGCCATGCACTGAAAAGCCCTCCCTCCTCCCCCTTGTCAATTAATCAGCCTAAGTTGAAAGGTACAGCTTCTCTCTGGGAACTTTCTCACATCCTTATGTCCTCTTCCTAATCTATTCTATTGGTGAGATTTCCCACAGAACTTTTATCTTCCTGTGTTTGACTTCTTACATTTCATATTGGTTTTTCAGCTGTTTGTTGGTATTCTTTATCAAAAGCTTACCAAATATATATATATATATATATATATATATATATATTACATGTATTCCCAATTTACTATAATGCACCATGTATATAATTTGGATCCAACTTTCTTTTAATAGGACAAGGCTGGGGAGCACTCTCTTCTAAGTCAAACAAGTGCCTTCTTCATGACTTCAGCTGTGCCTGCTTGCAAATGATCATGTTTCTTCATGGGCATGATCAGTGGACCTTCACCTGAATATCCACTCACTCTTCCTAGCTAGCTCCATGCAATTCTGCCCTAATCATGATCTGGAGAAAAGGCTGGGAAGAGGGGGTTCTACAGGTTATGGATAAAACAACCTCCTCATTGGATGAAAACTTTCCAGCGTAACTGCTGTCAAGTCATCCATACATCTGTCAGTAACCCCTCACCTACGCTCTCCAAGTAAACTTACTAAACTCCTTGGTGAGCTTTATTTTTTTTTTTTTATTTATTTCTGTAAGTGTATGAATGCACTGTCTGCATGCAGGTCTGTGCACCCGTGTCGTGCAATGCCGCAGAGGTCAGAAGAGGGTCTCGGATTCCCCTGGGGCTGGAGTTTTCCTGGAATTGGAGTTTCAGACGGCTCTCGGCCGCCATGTGGGTGCTGGGGATCGAACCCAGGTCCCCTGCAAGAGTGGTCAGCACTCTTAACCACTAGGCCATCTCTCCAGCCCCAGTGTGAGCTTTAATATAATCAAACATTGGTTTAATTCTAGAACTTTAAAAAAGAGGGAAACATGACAGGTGTAGTGCTGGACACCTTTAGTCCCAGAACTGGGAGGGCAGAGGCAGGATCTCTGTGGATCTCTGTTAGTTCAAGCCAGCCTGGTCTACATAGAGTTCCAGGACAGCTGGGGCTACAGGGAGAGCCCGTCTCAAAGATATGAAAAGTGTGTGGGGGGAACATTAATTGCTTAGTACCCCCAGAAAATGAGCTGTCACAACAGGTGGCAAATTGGTTTATGAATATTACTATGTCTGATGGTGTTAAAAAGGGGAATTAGAGGGCAGGAGAGATGGCTCAGTTGTAAGAGCGCCGACTGCTCTTGTAGAGGACCCAGAGTTGATTCCCAGCACCCACACAGCAGCTGAGAACTGTCTTTAAGACTGGCGTGGTGGCACACACCTTTAATCCCAGCACTCAGGAGGCAGAGCGAGGAGGATCTTTGAGAGTTCAAGGCCAGCCTGGCCTACAGAGTGAGTTCTAGGCCAGCTGGGACTACAGGGAGACCCTGTCAAAAGAAAAAAAAAAAAGGAAATTAGAAGGTGAATGAAAATGGTAAAAGGCTATGGAAATGAAAATATTTTAGTAAAGAAAGATTTATGTATGAAGATTAAGATAACTGGATGTTTTCAGAATAGAAGGGACAACAAGAATATTTGAACAAGTAAGGAAGGATGTTTGAGGAAGTGGTAAAGGCCTGAACAGGTTTATTAAAGACTGAATATTTTAAATGTTTGTACTACAGAAAGATCCATGCCTAGCCATAAAATTCAGAGACTTCTAAAAAGTATGAAAAAAAAGAACATTTTGCTTGTTTGGTAGCTAGGACAAAAACATTTTGTTAATGTGTTTTTTGAAAGCCAGGATGGGGACACACACCTTTAGTCCCTATAGGTAGATCACTTCCTGTCTGAATAATGAGTTTACAGTTGTGTAGTCCTTTGTTATGGAAGAACATTTTAAAATTGTTAATTGTTGGGTTTCTCCAATTAGCTAATAGACTTAGATAAGACGTCCAGTTATTGGGACCTTCTTCATATGTAGGACAAATGATAGCGGGCCTGTTCTTTCTACAAGGATAACATTCAGCAAACAGAGGAGCTGAAAATAAGTTAAATTACTAAGCAGAAACACTGTGCCCCTGGTATCCAGGTACTGTAGAGATACAGAGGTGGTTTTTTTTTTTTTTTTTTTTTTTTTTTTTNTTTTACCATGATAATTGCTGTTACAGCTGGATACAAAGAAACAAAGAAACAAACAACAACCACAATTTTCAGTCTGCCCCTGCCCCTGTGGCTTGTACCACACACCCAGTTCTAGCCTCCTATTGGATAAACTGGGGTTTCCTATAGGCAAATGTTCTTTGAATTTCTCTGTATTATGTAAAGTGTTACTTTGGGAATTTCTTCCCCTTCTGTCCCATAAGAAGAAGCACAAAACTTGTAAAATATGCTGGGACACAGAGTATTTTCTTTTGCTCAGAATAAGAAAACCTGGCACAAGGGGTTAAGGCTTTGCCTCCATGGGCATCCCATGCACAGATGGGCTGATATACATGCAGGCAAAACACATATATATATATATATATATATATATATATATATATAAATCGAAATAATTAAATAATTAACAATTTATAAAATACCCTCCTTACCTGTCTTACTGAGGTATGGTATAAATAAGTAAACACAAATTTGTTTTATAAACAGTAAAGTACTATACAAATACATGCTGCCACAGTTCAGCACAACATCCATACTCAGAATGATATTTCATGCTACAAAATAGTATTGATTTTGTTTTTTTTCACAGCTTACTCTAACACAATGCATTTCATGTTTTTAAATTATTATTTCATGTAGTATAGTGTCTTTTTTAAATTTTTATTTATTTCTGTATGTGTATCAATGTACTGTCTGCATGCAGGTTTGTGCACCCGTGCCGTGCAATGCCGCGGAGGTCAGAAGTGGGTGTCGGATTCCCCTGGAACTGGAGTTCTTGAATTGGAGTTTCAGATGGTTCTCCGCCGCCATTCGGGTGCTGGGGATCGAACCCAGGTCCTCTGAAAGAGCGGTCGGTGCTCTTAACTGCTAGGCCATCTCTCCAGCCCAGTGTCTTTTTTTTTTTTTTTTAAATGAAAGGCTCTTTGGAGCTAAAGAGATGGCTCAGAGGTTAAGAGCACTGGCTGCTTTTGCAGAGGACCTGCTTAGGCTCCCAGAACCCACATGAAGACTAACAATCTGGAACTTAGTTTCAGGGGACCTAACTCCCTTATCTGACTTCCATGGGCACTGCACAATACATGTTATTGTACACATGCAGGCAATTAGGCTCATACACATAAAATAAAATAATAAATAAAACAAATTTAAATCCTCTTTGAAATGCCTTGAATATTTGTGACAACTTCCATCTAAACTTCATCAACCAAAATAGAGAGAATAGAATAGATGAGATATTTTAGTGTATGTAATATTCTCAATAAATAATGAGACAGGTTCTTGGCAGAAAGAACTGTGCTCCTTGACCAAGGATAGTTAAGTGTACTACAGGCAGTATTTATATAGACATACCTGAGAAAAAGTCATCACTTTTCGTGTCTTGTCTTTCATCAAATTCGATCTTCTGCGACCTGTTGTTCTCATGGCTCATGATGGATTGAAGATGAAACAGATGTTCAGCTGAAACATTAATTTCAAAATAATTCAAGTTATGACAGTATATTCCCAGGTTTTAAACACTGAGCAGAGGAAAAGCATGACCAGAGTCCCACGTAAACCTTTCCTTTTCAGTTCTGGCCCTCCATGCCTGAGGATGCTCTATGTTAACAAGCAGATGGTTTATTGATCAAGTCTAACAATCCAAACAAAAATGCTGTCTTTTACAGTGCATTATGTGTCTGGATCTATACCAAACTTTAGCAGAAATTATCTCTAATTACTAACATCTACAAGAGCCATAGAAAGTGGGTTCTGCTAGGTGTGGTGGTGGACACTTTTGATCCAAGTCCCAAGAAGGCAAAGTCAATGGGATATCTGTGTGTTCAGGGCCATCTGGAGCTATAGGGAAGACCCTGACTTAAAACAAACAAGCAAATGAAAAGCATCTTCTATCAGATTTTGTTAAATAAAATGTATATCTTTGACAGGGAAAGTGAAAAGTCCACAGCTTGAATCAGAAATAATATTCATAAGCTGATATTAATGCCCCACAAAGGAGTTTGTACTTAAGGGATTTAAAGTTCTGTTCTACTTACATTGATATTAAAATCTGGTCTTTCTTTAAGATTGTGGTGGTTAAAAATTGTTAAGTTTACAGGGAAGACAAACATGTAGAAACAATTGTGTGGTACCTTGAAAACAAAAGAACATAGAACAAGATGTCAAAAAGAAATCTGGAAAAATTTATCTGAAATGATAGTTAAGAACCTTAGTTATTATTTGATCTTTTTTTGTTTGAAGAGATATTTTTCTTTGCATCTCTCCTTTGCTTTCTCTGCAAAAGAAAATGAATAGTTTAAACCAGATATTAAAACCTTTAACAATGCTGAAAACCACGAGAAGGCTGAGGGGCCCAGGCCCACCTCTCCTCAATATATCAGCATCTAAACAGTGTGTGGAAAAAGGCAGACCCTCTGTGGGTCAGTTATCAGACCTGTACCAGGAATAAACAGAGTAGGCAGTGACCTGCTAAGGCCTACTCTGGGTGCTTTTCATGAAGTGCCTCACATAACTCTTGTAACCTTGTTACAAGGGTATTATCAGTCTTTCTTTACCTATAAATATCTTGAATTATTTCTAGAGAGGCAAAACTTTTATTCAAGATCATAACATTCCAGAGAGTATCCTTTGGGAATTTTTATTAAGGGCATTTTTTAAATTTTTTATTTTATTATTTTTTATGTGTATGAGTGTACTGTCTGCATGTAGGTTGGCACACCCGTGTCATGCAATGCTGCGGAGGTCAGAATAGGGCATCGGATTCCCCTGGAACTAGAGTTAAAAACAGTTCTTAGCCACCATGTGAGTGCTGGGAATCAAACCAGGATCCTCTGTGAGAGCACTCCGTGCTCTTAACTGATGAGCCATCTCTCCAGCCCCAAGAGCATTTTTTAATAGACAAGAAAAGATAGGCGGGAGTGGGGTGGGAAGTAAAGGAGAATGTTACAGTGAGCTTTCAAATACCTATCATATGGATAATAATTGTATCTCTTTCCTGAAAATTTCAATATTCTACTTTTCTGAGACAAAGTCCCATGTAGCTCAGGCTGACCTGAGAGACTGAACTTCTGATCTCTCTCTACTTTTTTTATTTAAAAGTCACAATACAAGCACAGCAGACTTCAGAATATGCCATTCATCCAAATGTAAACCAGTACACATGAATTGTTTTTAGACACTGATAAATTTTTTTAATTAATTAATTAATTTATTTTTTAAGGGATTCTACAATATAATGACACAGTTGTTAGCAGATAGCATTGATGTCACTCATTATGTCATACAATCAGGTAATTGGTGCATTTTGCAAGTATCTATGTCCAAATTTTGAACAACCCAAGGTTCCCATAGACCAGTTGGAGAAGCTTGTATGCACAGACATGTTGATCAATCAGGAGTCCAGACTATATTCCTGTAGTCTCATGATTCACCCCTATCTCTCCACATCCCTTACAATCTACCATGCCTCCTCTTCTGCAGTTTGTTCCCTGGGCTTTGGGACACTGATAAATTTATAGGTTTTGTTGCTTAGATACATACTATGTAATGGATACATTATGCTAAGACATTCAAGGAGAGGGGCTGGAGAGATAGCCTAGCGGTTAAGAGCACCGACTGCTCTTGCAGAGGACCCGGGTTCAATCCCCAGCACCCACATGGTGGCTGAGAACTGTCTGTAACTCCAATTCCAGGAGAACTCCAGTTCCAGGGGAATCCAAGACCCTCTTCTGACCTCCACAGCATTGCACGACATGGGTGCACAGACCTACATGCAGACAGTACACTCATACACATACAAAAATAAATAAAATAAAATTAAAAATAGTTAAAAAAAGAAATTCAAGGAGAAATATGTGTAATATTATAATGAAAAATATGATGCATTCGATCTTTTAAAAAGCAAGAGTTGAATGTTTATTCAAATATAAATCACTTTAACAGGAATCATAGTAATTTGAAATAAGGAATATTTTGTTTACCTATAGTTATATATACACTTATATGTCTAAGAAAATATGTATGGCTTGTGACTCCATTGTCACTTTGAAGAATTTTTTTTTAACAAACATTAGAAAAAATGTGTTGATTAAACCAAGATAAGATCTCATCAAAATGTGAAAAAGAACCGCAAAGGACTGAACTTCCTGGTAACAGCCCAGCTGTCTAAGAACAAGGAGCTAACACTGGCCCAAGCTTTCAGTGTGAGCCCCCTGCCAGTGAGGAAACTAAGGAACAGTTCCAGCTATTGCATTCCACACGCTAGGAGAGAGCTTACTGCAGCAATAAACAGAGAGCCTGATTAGGTTCCATGTTTTGGCATAGCTGACTAATCCTTTTTTTTTTTTTTTTTTTTTTTTTTTGTCTTTTTGAGACAGGGTCTCTCTGGAACTCTGGCTGTCCTGGAACTTTCTCTGTAGACCCGGCTGGCCTTGAACTCACAGAGATCCGCCTGCCTCTGCCTCCCAAGTGCTAGGATTAAAGGTGTGTGCCACCACGCCTGGCTCCTTTTGATGTATTTTAGAAATATGACAAACATTTACATTTACCTGCCAAAGAATCCAATCATACCCAACATACACATTAAAAAAAAATCACACTTCAGTTATACATTTGCATTTCTTTAACAATAAGGGTTACAGTTATAGGGAGGAAGCCACCCACCCAACTCATCACCACACCTCATTTTAAATGTAGTAAAAACAAATTCGTTTTTAGAATACCTCATTTTAAAACGCAGTAAAAACAAATTCACCAGACCTGCTGTGAATGGCAAGATACAGTAATTTGATAATAGAAAACTCCTCATGCAGTACTTTTCGCACATCAGACACTGGAATCATCGAGTTGCTCACACTTTCTATAATATGTAAAAGAAAAAAAAAACCACAAAAAGCAGCTCTTAAATATACCACAGCCCTGAAATGTGGGAGGAAATACAAAACAAAGCCACTGTGTAGATAAATGGTCTCTGTGGCATCTAGCAGAGCACTATCTTTAACTTTATTGCACAGAGATTTCTTACTGCATGGTCTTTAGTTCTTAAGTCTTTTCTAAATGTGGACAAGTGCTATCAGATAAAATACAGATGGAAGTAACAGTAGCAAGATTTGTCAAAGCTAATCCTTATAATTTAGTAAGAAAAATGGGTATCAATAACATAAGTGCTCTTTCTAAACGGTACAAAATCTTTAAAAATAGTGTTTTAATGCATGAAGGTCCTCAAAAAGCCAGTTCAAAGCCATGGTGAGCTCCCTGCTGCTCAGCCAGAATGCAGAAGTGGAGAATTGCTAGTTTTAAGTGTTTCATTGTTTGTTTGTTTTTTAAATCTTGCTCCTTTTTTTTTGTTTGTTTGTTTGCATTTTTGTGTTTTTGGTAAAGACCAGAGTTTCAGGAGAGGACAGGAGGCTGCCACCTGCAGCTCCTCTGGGAAGCAGGGCTGGGGCTGGATGAGCTGGGCTGGGGTGGGCTGAGCTGGGCTGGGCTAGGGCTGTGGTGGCCTACCATCTACATCATCTACACCATCTACACAGAGACTGGCTGGCAGCCTTTGGCCACATCCCCCAGCTCAGCCTTCAGTGGTCTGTGCTCTCGGACTGCACAGGCTCCACTCCTGGAGGCTTTGGGCACCTGAAGGGGTAGCCATTGTTGTCGAAGAACCTGTGGAAGATGAACTCATAGAAGGTGTGCTCTGGGTGCTTGCTATTCAGCAATGTGTGTCCCAGGGCTTGGTGCTCCCCTCGCTGGCCTCAGGCCAAGGGCTTTCTTCATCCACGGAGTCAAAATTTGAAGTGTCCCTGGGGTGACGGATGGTGGGGATTTAGGGGGGCAGGCTGCTTCCGGATGTTGTGGGAGAAGTCAAGATGGCACGGAAGAACAGGTGGGCCTTGAGGTCATCTGTCCCATCTCTGCCCAACAGACAGTCAGCTCCGAAGCACAGCTTGGTAATGAGGTCTCAGGCCCCAGTATTCAGCTTCACCTGTGCAGGGATGTGCAGCGTGTTCTCCCAGTTGATGACCTTCAGCTGGGTTTCTGTGGGAGTATGTGCCAAGAAAGGTAGCTGCCCAACAAGCATCTCAAAAAGAATCACACCGACACTCCACCAGTCAGAGAGCTGTGTGCAACCTTTGCAGGGAAGCACCTCTGGAGCCATATAATTTGGAGTTCCAACCAGGGAATGAGCCAGGCACCGTTGGTGCTGCTTCTGTGCTCTGTGCTCCAGAGTCTTTAGTCTGTCTCCACATCGACATCCCAGAGGTCACCAGGCTCCATGCTATCCTGTCTCATGTGGTTCCCTTTCTGGCAGTACTTGGACTTATGAGTCCATCTGAATCCAGTGCAGAGGCCAAAATCTGTCAGCTTGATGTGACCATCTAGATCTATCAAGATGTTGTTGGGCTTGATGTCCCTGTGGATGAAGCCCATTTTGTGGTCACTCTTGATGGCCAAAGTCAACTCTGCAATATAGAAGCAGGCCAGGTGCTCAGGGAAGACCTCCATCGGATCAGCAGGCTCATCATGTCCCTGACTGGGATGTAATCCATCACAAAGTACAGGCTATCTTTGTCCAGGAAGGAGTAGTAGAGTTTAACCACCCACTCACTCATTGTGTCTCAGCCAGGATGTCCTGCTCTGCCTTGACATGGGCCACCTGATTCCGGTTCAGGACATCTTTCTTCTTCAGTCTTTATGGCATACAGGGCATGAGTGTCCACCTTCCATGCAAGGCACACTTCTCCAAAGGCACCAGTTCCCAGAGTTTTGATTTTCACAAACATGGACTTGTCCATCTTGGCAACTCTTCAGCCTGTTGTAGTTAGACTCCTTCTAGTAGAGGATCTTGCTCAGCTTCACAGAATCCAGCTTTCGCCATTTCCTGCTCTAACTGCAGCCTGCTGTTGACATTCTGCTAGTAAGTAGGTTTTGATGACATTTTCCCCGTGCTGCTCCATGCAGAACTTAAAGGCATATGGGGAGTAGCTCTTGATGTGGGACTCTCTCTTCTCTTCAACCCTGCTGTTTTTGTGGACTGGCACAGGGGAAGTCTGGATCTGCTTTTTATCCTTGCTGCCTTTGTCCCCCTTGGCACTCTTGCGGCTCTTGTCGCTCCAGTCCAGCTCGGCACCTCCTCGTAGGCTCTGCTCTACGCTGGTGCACAGGTTGTCCAGGTCCAGGTCATACTGTTCCACCTTGTTGGGAAGCAGTAGGTGCTTTGGGTAGGGTGGAGGTGGGCACCTGTGCTCCGGGCCACTATAGTCCACGTCCAGTAGGTGGGTGCTGGCGCTGCTCAGACCCAGGGCGTGCTCATCCTAGGCTTCCAGGCCCTCGGTGGCTGCAGTGGGTGTGGGAACCCAGGCAGGATCTGAGGGTCCCACCGCTGTTTGTGGCTCTGGCCGCAGTACACGCACGCTCTTCACAGGGTGCAGGATGTGCGCAAACTTCACCGCAGTGCCAGTGTTGGGGGCTGGCAGTGAGGGCTCAGGCTGGCCTGAGCCTGTACGTGGCTGCGGGCTGCTGAAGGAGTTGGTCCTGCTGGGCCCCCGGCAGGCTTCCGCAGGGTGTCAAGGCGGACCAATGGGGCAGTGGGCCAGGGCACGGGGACACCCAGCTCGTACAGGTCCATGTTGAGGCTGTTTCTGGCTGTCACCTGCAAACGCGGGGCCACGGGCGCCCAGCACATGCAGATGGTGACCCCCAGGCCCAGCGGGCTTGTGGTTACCGTGTGTGGCGTACAGCCCCGTGGCAGGGGCAGGGAAGGCGAGGCTGGCACCAGGTGGGCCGCCCTGGGCCTTGGCCAGGCCAGCATAGCCTGCCTTCGGCTGTGTCTTGTTCTGGAAGGAGGGGCTGCGCTGTATGAACGCGTTTGGCTGGCTGCTCAGCGGCCACCAGCAGATGTGCGTGGCCTTAGTGGGTACCCGGGAAGTGTGTGCCCGCTGTCTCTGCTGCTACACCATAGCCCTTGGGAGGGTGCTGGTGTGCCTGCGCATCATGGGTGCCACCTTCGGGCAAGAGGAAGTCTGCAAACTGCCGCGGCACCTCCTCCAGAGCAGCGGGGCCATCTGACACGAAGCTGGGGGCCTCTTAGGCTGCCCAACCCAGTTGGTGGTAAAAGAAGACGGGAATGCTTCCCCCGCGCCCTCAAAACTGGGCCGCCGTGTTACCGTGTTACCGGGGCGGACACCAGGCCCTTTCCTGGGGAGGTCTGCTTGATGACGCACACAATCTGCTCATTCCTGGGATCCAGGGGGCCCATCTTACTGATGTATTCCAGGGCTGTTGCCTATCTGCTTGAGTGCTCCGCCCGCCATCTCCTGGTCGCATCCTGCATTCACCAACTCTTGCAACATCTGTGGGTTTACTTCTGCGGCAGCCGGAGTGCCTGGCTTATTGGGCAAGAGCACCAGGGAATATCTGATTTCCCTGAGAGCTTTCTGATAAGACCCAAACTTTGGGGGTGGCTCTCATTTGCTGCCGCCTGGTGGCATCCTTGCTCCCCAGAACTTTGGCATCCAAGGAAGCTTCACTGTTTAGCCCCATCCACCCGCAGCCCCTGGGAGGAGGCCTTGGATGGCTCTCAGCCCCTCTCGGATCTCTTGCAGTCGCTGCCTGCTATTTCCAGAAAAAGTTGTGGCAAGAAAAGTCTTTGGCCTCATCGTTAACCCAGTTTCCTTTTACCATAAATACAATCTTCTCAAAGTGTCTTATTTTGAAAAAAGAGCAGTCAGTAATGTCAGTTCGTTGTAAACATCCTTTCAGAACAACTTTCTTTTGACATTTTCTGTCCTTCAATTTCTGCAATTCCTATAAAAGGACCTAAATTTTTCCAGAGTTTTCATTTTGAAGACCATCACTCTCTCCTGAGCGGGGTCTACACCCTCCGGGGTGTCCTCAGGGGTCTCGCGCTCTGCGGGGGTGGGGGGGGATGGTGGGGGAGGGAGACCAGGCTCCAAGGCAACTGCTGTTGGCCTCGCAGGGACTGGGGAGCCATGGCCGCAGCCGCAGCAGCAGCGGCGGCTTGGGCGGCAGTGGCGGCGGCGGCGGCAGCAGCAGCGGCGGCCCGGTAGGCGGCTGCTCCACCTTCCAGGGACCCTCACGTGGAGTTTCCAACACGCAGACCGTCGCTCCTTTCTCTACTTTTCAACTACCAGGAGAACATGTGTACTAATATATTTGCTGTATATGGCACTAGGGATCAAGCCCAGACTTACCTCATCTTTCAAAAAAAAATTCAGAATTTATTTAGTTTTATGTGTATTTGGGTTTTTCCCATGTGTATGTGCATGCACCAGACCCATGGAATGCCTGCAAAGACCAGAAGAAGCCTTCAGATACCCTGGAACTGGAGTTACAAGCAGTCCCAGGTGCTGGGAACCTATCTCTGGTCCTCTGCAAGAGGAACTTGCAATTTTAAACACTGAGTCATTTCTATAGCCCTACATATTTTTTAAACATATTACTCTTATAGACACCATGGGTTTTCAATCCTAATTACTTTCCATCTCTAAAATTAAGGGCTTTCCCTCATATAATCATAGTTCACATGAAAGCATAACTGAGATAGGAATGGCTCAACTATCCTGAGATACACAACTCTCAACCATCCTGTGGGGGACCTGCCCGCACTAACAGCTCACTGAACTAGTGTGACTTCCTTACACCCAGAACAAGCTGTGCCATTCCCCAGCTCCAGACTCACGTCTGTTCTTACAGAAGAAATACCCACAATCCTCCAGATTCCCACGGAGTACAGCCAAAACTGTATGACCACCTGAGGGGGCCCTGGGCATAAAGAAGAATTGAAAGGGTCTGTGAAAGGAGGGTCCCAGCCTTGGGAAGTTAGTGCATCTCTGCAGCATTTGTTTGCTTCTTTTCATTTATTCCACTTTACTCTTTATATGTTTTGTTAGTGTGCAAAATAATGGGCATCATGAAGGCATCCAAGTGGCTGTTTTCTTTCCATTACAACCATGGCAGGCTACTTCTCTCCCAACACATCCACCCACCCCACTCCACCTCCATTTCTAAAAATTCTTTGTTTCTCTGGACAATGGCAAAGTCACAAAAATGTTTGTTCCAGGCCCTCAGGTATCTGCAGAATGAGTACTGTACCCCATTTTTATTTCAGACAGCCTGGACAGTCTTAAAACAAATCCTGACATTCATCACAGGGAAGTCCAGTGACTGACTGACGCCTGAGAGTCTACACCTGTTCTCTGTGAACTTGTTTTACACAAGTACATAATAAACGAACCTACAAATATAGACAAATACAGAAATATTGATAAAAATAAATAACAGTGTTGCTGGTAAAAGGGGTGATTTATTTTGCCAAACATAAAACCTTTTCAAAACCTGGTCATATAATCAGAAGGACTCTTTAAAAGGTGCCTTCACCTCTAGAAAGGAAATAAACCATACATGTGCAGCAAATGAACAAGAAACTAAAACAAAGAGCAAAACGTCTTTCTTACCTCTGAAGGCCTAGGTTGACCACTTGTTTCTACCTGAGGCTCCTGGTTACATCAACCTTTGAAATTGATAATTCAAAGTTTGGCTCCTGGAAATTTGTTGAGAAAATAAAACTCAGCTTACTGCTAGTGGGGGAAGGAGGAAAATCATTTGAGAGAAATTTGACATTGTTGCGTAAAGAGCAAGGTTGTAGACAGAGAGAACGAAACCCTTTGAGATCCTGAAATGTGGTCTAAATCAGTCTTTAACGTGGAAGATTGGGTAACAAATGACGATAAATCAAATGTAGGCCTTTGAGGCCAGGGTTCTCAAAGATCTCGAGATGTAAGGTACAGCTCAGTATATTTTATGAAGAGTAGTAGCTCGATCAGCAAAGAGCCGCCTTCGACACACCCAGCTTACACAACCTCAGCTGGCATGGTGGGCTCGGATCTTCTCTACTCACTCTCAGCTAGCTTGAGGTTTTTCTGTACGATTTCACAGCCATGAACTTCTCCCCAGACTCATGGTTGTCCCCAGAACTAAAGGAGGAACCTACCTAGGATGATCTTCTCTTCCAGACCGAACGGCTGAGAGCGTGTTCAGTAGCCCTGAGAGCGTGTTCAGGAGCCCTCTCCATTGAGGTGCAGGATTTCCTCTGACTGAAAGGAAGGAGAGCGCTGGACGCATGTAACTGGTCAGGGGGCGGAGATATTGGATTCTTACAGAATTAACTGGTGGCCACGCATCACGTGTGGTGTGGTGTGGTGCGTGGTACTGGTTAATTCTATAGGTGTCGAGTGGAGGCCTTAGCTAGGCAGGAACTGCCTCAGCTGCTCAGGCTCAGGACCCCCTTCTTCTCAAGCCAGTTTGCGGTTTGTGTCAAGTCATCCAGGTTCCTCTATTTTCCGGCTTTTCAAGGCAAAGGGCCCCAGTGCACGTGTGGGCCCGGTGCAGATTCCCCTCGTAGGAACTCCTAACTCTATCAAAGCTTAGAGGGCACACTAAAACACTGACCGAGTTGTCCCTGCTGCTGCTGCTGCTACAACTCTGGGTGTCTAGGAAGCTGTTGCTAAACTGACACTGAGGGGTGTCTACGTTGTCACTTTGTAGTGGCTTAGCTGTTCTGGAGATGGAGAACAGCAAGAATGGCCTCCACTTCAACCTTTCAAACAAGCCAAGTGCACCTATTTGGAGGAATCTGATTTATATTTAGAAATTAGCTTCAAATTACTTGTCAGAGATATTCAGGTTGTAGTGCTCAAATCTCTGAGCATCATGAGAAGGGTGGAGAGACTGGGTAAAACTGGGTTTGTGACTGCTGAGGGAGATGAAGGAGAAAAACCTGGAATATTTCACTTCCGGTGGAAATAGAAGCTAGTCTCCTAGATGATGTGAAAGGAGAAAAACTCGGATCACCAAAGGATTTTGAAATTTTGTGAGTAAATGAGAGTCACTCTGCCAGTTATTAAAATGCATCATTCTAAGCATTTAGGATCATAAATACCTAATTCTTTTCATGTATTTTTTAATGAGTTAAGCATTTTAAGCATAGTTTGGGATGGTCAAATTTTTAGCTAGTTGATGAGGGAAAAATATTCCATATTAACTTGAACTCTCTAGTCATTTTACACTGTGCCTATTAAGCAAGTGATGCCACCGAGCCACATCTCCACCCTGCGTGAAATTTGTTTTGAGACAGGATGTCCAGGCTAGCCTTTTGGGGGGGGGGCTTTTTTGGGGGACAGGGTCTCCCCATAGTCCCAGCTATCCTGGAACTCACTATGTAGCCCAGGCTGGCCTTGAACTCACAGACCTCAGCTTGCCTTTGCCTCCCAAGTGCTAGGATTAAAGGGGTGCATGCCTAGCCTGGCTAGACTTTGTAACACAGAGTAGCTTAAACTTCCGCCATCAGCCTCCTGAGTAGCTGATTGCAGACCTGCTGTGGCAGGAGACCCAGATGACGGCACCATCAGGGGCAGTGTGATGATTCTGAAGTGAAAGCTCTTTGGTGGGTATTTTTCTTTTTATTGTGTCATTCATTTGTTTCTTCATTCAATATTTTTTAGAAGCCCCCATTTTTCTATTTAATATTGCAAAGAATACAATGCCTAGATTAGCCAAATTAAAATCTTGAAGTGTATTTCATCATTTATTTTTTATTAATATTTTTATTGAAGTTTTGTGCATTTCATACATCATTTCTCAGTCCAGTTTAGACTCATTTCCCTTTCCATGCCCTCCACCCGACCCGAGTTCATGCATACTGCCATACCTGCCTTGTACCTTTTTCTGAGTCTTTTTAAAGTTTTTCAAAGTAGAGGATTCTTATTTGGGGGAGAATTTTACTGTTTCATTTGGTTCTTTGTCCTAGCTCCTTTGTTGCTGTTGTCCCCTCCAATTTGTATTGCTCCATCATATATATATATATATATATATATATATATATATAATATAGTTGTCACCTAATACTAAATTATGTCATCTGAAAATAAAAATGTATATTTTTCCAAATGATATTTGATGATTCACATTTTTCCCTTTAAATTTATATTACTCTAAATATGCTACATACACCCCACCCATATTCTAAGAATAAAGTCTGAAAATAAGTGGCAGGTTAATTGTACAGCCTGTTAAGGGATTCACATTATAAGAACACTCTTGCTTTCAGAAAAAGAGGAATATAACATTAAAGTTGCTCAGTTTGCCTAACAACTAGGTACTTGGTGCTAGCATCCACAAATGAGGGATATCATTCCATCTTTTTTTTTCTGGGACTGTGTTACTTCACCTAGCATAGTATCTTCTAGTTCCATCCATCTACCTGAAAAATTCATGATGTCATCTTTATTTACTGCTGCATAGAACTCCATTGTGTAAGCCGGGCGTGGTGGCGCACACCTTTAATCCTAGCACTTGGGAGGCAGAGGCAGGTGGATCTTTGAGAGTTCAAGGCCCAGCCTGGTCTACAGAGTGAGTTCCAGGACAGCTGGGGCTACAGGGAGATCCTGCCTCGAAAAGACAAAAAAAAAAAAAAAAAGAAAGAAAGAAAAAACAAAAGAACTCCATTGTGTAGATGTACCACATTTTCTCTAGCCACTCGTTGGTTGAGGGGCACTTGGGTTGATTCCAGCTCTTCGCTTTTGTGAAGAGAGCTGCAATAAACATGGTTGTACATGTATCTCTGTGGTAGGATGAATCATGTGGGTATGTACCCAGGAGTGGTATGACTGGGTCAAGTAGTAGGCTCATTTTGAGTCTTTTAAGAGTTCTCCACACTTCTTTCCATAGGGGTTGCACAAGTTTTCATCCCCAACAGCAGTGGATGAGTGTTCCTCTTTCCCCACAACCTCTCTAGCATTTGGTATCCTGTTTTCTTGATCATAGTTAGTCTTACCAGAATAAGATGAACTCTTCAAGTGGTTTTAATTTGCATTTCTTTAATTATTATGTGTCTCTTTAAACTGTGAATTTCTTCTTGGTTAACCTTTGATGAGTCCTATGATTTCAGATATTCATCCATTATTTTGAGGTTTCCAAATTTAATAGAATATAGATTTTAAAGTATTCACATATAATGTTCTGGGTCTTCTAATAATCTGTTGTAATGTTTTTCCCTTTCACCTCTAATTTTGTTGATTTGGAGTTGCTCTTTCAGTTAGCTGGGTCTTACTGTCTTGTTTTATCCTTTCAAAAAGCAGCTCTTGGACTCATTGATTATTTGTACTCTTTTCTTTCTATTTCATTAATCTGTGCTCTGACTTTTATGATTTCTTCTTGTCTGTTGGGTTTGGGATTCATGTGTTGTCTTTCAAGTGCTCTGAGTTGCAACGTTAAGTCATTTATTTGTGCTCTTTCTGTAGGTTTTTTTTTTTTTTTTTTTGTCTTTTTTGAGACAGGGTCTCCCTGTAGCTCCACCTATCCTGGAACTCATAGAGGTCCGCCTGCCTCTGCCTTCTGAATGCTGGGATTAAAGGCATGCACCACCATGCCTGGCTTGTTTTATTAATATAGGCACTTAGGGCTCTAAATTTATCCCTTTTAGAACTTATTTATTTATTTATTTATTTATTTATTTATTTATTTATTTAAATGTACTGTCTGCATGTAGGTTTGTGCACCCTACATGTGTCGTGCAATGCTGTGGAGGTCAGAAGAGTCTGTTGGATTTCCCTGGAACTGGAGTTCTCCTGGAATTGGAGTTACAGACAATTCTCAGCCACCATGTGGGTGCTGGAGATCGAACCTGGGTCCTCTGCAAGAGCAGTTGGCTCTCTTAACCATTAGGCCATCTCTCCAGCCCTAGAACTGCTTTTAAAGTATCCCAGAAGGTTTGTTGTGTCACATTATCATTTTTGTTTGATTCCAGGAATACTTTTATTTCTTACTTAATTTCTTCCTTGACCCCATTCATTATTCACGATTGTGTTGTTTAATCTCCACGAGTTCCTATAGTTAATAGGGCTTCTTCTGGTGTTGATATTAAGCTTCATTCCATTCTGCTCTGACAGAATACGTGGAATTATTTCAATTTTTTTGTATTTGTTGAAGTTTGTTGTGTGCCCCAGTATGCGGTTGATTTTGGAGTAGGTACCATGGGGTGCTGAACAGAAAGTATATTCTGTGGTGTTTGGGTAGACTACTCGGTAGATGTCTTTTAGTTCTAGATGGTGTATCATATTGTTCAGTTCAAATGTCATGCTGTTTATTCTTTGTCTAGTTGACCTGTCTAATGGACACAGTAGGATATTCAAGTCCCCTACTACTAGTGTGTTGGAGTTCATCTCCGCCTTAAAGTTGTGTAGAATTGTGTTTCTGAAGTTCAATGCACCAGAGTTTGGTGCACTTAAATTCATGATTGTGATAACTTTGTGGTTAATTGTTCCTTAGATAAGAATGAAATGCCCCTGTTCATCTATTCTGATTAGTTTTAGTTTGAAGTTTAAGTTGTCTGATATTAGAGGAACAAATCCTGTTTCTTTCTTAGTGCCCTTTGCTTGGAACATATTTTTTCATCTTTTTACTTTAAGATAGTGTCTGTCCTTGAAGCTGAGGTGGGTTTCTTGCAGACAGAAAAATAAAAAAAGATGGACTTTGTTTCTTAATCCATTCTACCAGTCTATGCTTATTGATTGGAGAGTTCAATCCATTGATATTTAAAGTTATTATAAAGAGATGTGTATTTCTTTCTATCATTTTGGTTTCTGGTTCATTCTTGTTTTTGGTTTGTATTTCCACAGTAATACCTTCATTAAGAATTTTCTGTTGTTGCATGGGCATAGTTGTTCCTTCCTTCTGCTGTTTGTACTGCTTCAAGTATTCTCTGAAGGGCTAGCTTTCTGGACATGAATTCTTTCAGCCTATTTGCATCATGAAAGGCTTTCTTTTCTCTTTCAACTATAACAGACATTCTTGCTGGGTATTTCTGGGTTGACATCTTTAGTCATTTAGAATTGGGAATACTTTGGTTCAAGCTCTTCTGGCTTTCATCATTTGCAGTGAAAAATAAGCTGTAATTATGATGTTTTTTTTCTTTTTTTAATTTTCATTTTTTATTGATGCTTTGTGTATTTCATACATCATTTTCCAATTCAGTTCAGGCATATTTCCCTTTCCCTTCCCCCCACCCCACCCTACCACATCCAAGGTCATGCATTCTGCCATAACTGTCCTGCATCTTTCTCTCAGTTTTTTTCATTTTTTAACATTAAGAAATAATTTATGAGTATAAGCATCCTTCATGTAAAACCAATTAGCAAGCAGTTGTGCCCAAACCCACACAACCCATGGGTCCCACCATCCAGTAGGGGGGGATTGTATGTTCAATCAAGTCGATCAAATGAGTGTCCAGACTACATTGCTGTAGTTTCACCATTCACCCCAATCACAGCCCTTACATTCTACCATGCCCCCTCTTCCACAGGTTGTTCACTAGGCTTAAAAAAGGGGCACAGGTGGATGACAAGCAAAACAGTCTACTTTCTCTGGAGCTGTTGTCTTGGACTCTGGTCAATTCTGGCTGTTTCCTTTCATGGGCTGATGGTTTGGAATAACCTTTCGATCCTATTAATGAAGCACAAGCAATTAGATATATAGGTATTTAAACAGTACTAATTGTTATGGTAGGTTACTTTGGTATAGACACAGATGTTTGGATGGTATGTTAATCCATGAATTACATTTTTTTTCTGTTAAATATGACAGGGTCTTACTGTGGCTTATAACATCTCCTAACCATTAGAGGATGTAAGCTTGTGGCATCAGCCGTGGGTTATTCCTCCAAGGAGAGAGCTAATAGCCAATTAGGTTTGGGATATACAAGCATATGGCTGCCACTGCTGCACAGTATTTCCAGGCAGGTGAGGTGCAGCTGGTGCTGACGGAGGAGTCTTGCTTGACTTAAGGAGACCCATATTTGCTTTATTGGTTTAGTGGCCTTTGGTAACACTCTCTGGTATTCCAGAGACCATCTGTACACTTGCAAGTGTGGTCTCAATACATCTTTCCCATGTTTACATCAGGTCTTCAACAGCAGGGCTTTATCGCCTCTCTTCTTTCAGATATCCCAGTTTAGAGCCAAGGAGACTTTACCTTTTGTGGGGGCTTGGATCCCCTGGCCAATATCTCCTTGGTAGAATAATCCATTGCTGATGTCAGAGCTCCTGTATTAATATATTTTGCTTAAGTGCATAGCTTAAGGAGACTTTAGTATTATATTTGGTTCTGAATAGAGCATAATCCTTTTCACAGTTCCTATATCTATTAGTCAATTAAAGAAGGCAGTTTTACTGGTTTTATAAGAGATTACCTCTATAACAGTTGGCTCCAATTTACAGTTGGAGAATGACCTCATCATCATCATATTTCTCCTTGTTCTATGGGGGGAGGTAAGAAAGTCTCTCATATTAAAACCTTTGCGGCACCTAGAAGGTAAGTTTCATTAGGACTCATTATAAATAGTTGTTACAAGTAGGATCCACAGAGGGGTTTGATGTTTGTAGCAATCTGAGGCTTTTCTTCCTTTCAATGTTCAGACAGGCCAGCCTTTCTGCTGGCACTTTCTGGTACATCCTACTCAATGCAAAGCTGTATCTTTTTTTTCTCAGCCATTAAGTTGGTGACATTTTGACCTGTTGGAGCATACAAATCTTTTCCCGTAGTTAATTTTAAAATTTGAATTGCAAGGTTTTTGACAAAAAGGTTTCATATCTAACTGTATCCCCCTTTTTTATTTTAGGTTTTTGTTTTTTGACCCGTGAGTCTCAAAAAGGCAGTTGTATTATACATACCTATAGGATAGTATTTCAAGGTACAAATTTTATCAAATTCACCCATGCTGTTTTGGGTGACCGTAATGTGATTAACTTGGGAAGCAAACTTAATTTTTAAGTTAAATCATCCTATAGGTGAAAGAGAATGCTAACAAGGTGATACTGTACAACAGAAAAATTATAGAGAACATTTGTATGTGGTAATCCCAAAGTTATTGTTATACAGATTTTAAGTAAAACAAATGTGGACAACAGCAATTTATTTCTCCAATGAACTCAGATGCATTACCGTTTTTATCAGAGCCTTTAAACCAATGTTGTTTAATATACACATACTTACTTTTACTCAGTCCTAAAACACCTTGTAACCTGTAGACAGAGTCTGGGCAAAACTGGATACTTGTTGAACTCACATCAATTAAATATGCATTAATCAAGTATACACCCGTGTCCCTCTCCCATCCCTCCCACCATTCCCGATTCACCATTTCAGTCAGTTTTCTGATGCAGTCTTTCTGTTGTTCTTCTTTTAATATGCATCCCTCTCCACAAGAAATATTTATAACTGGGTTATTGGCACTAGCATCCACATATGAGGGATACCATTTGCCATTTGTTTTTCTCAGTCTGTGTTACTTCACTAACATGATGTCTTCTAGCTCCATCCATTTACCTGCAAAGTTCATGATGTCTTTCTTTACCGCTGCATAGAATTCCATTGTGTACATGTACCACATTTCCTCTATCCACTCGTCAGTTGTTATATGTGACTTGTTGTTTTTCTTTTGAAACTTTCAGTATTCTCTGTTTTGAACATCTAGTGTTGTTACTATAATATGGCCTGGGGAATTTCTTTTCTGGTTCTCTCTGGTGTCCTATGTGCTTCTTGTATTTGAATAGGTATGTCTTTCCTTAATTTGGGAAAATTTTCTTCTATAATCCTGTTGAAGATATGGTCAATGCCATTATCCTGGGATTCTCTTCCTTCTTCTATATGAAGGTTTGGTCTTTTCATGGTGTCCCACGGTTCCTGGTTATTCCATTCTTGTGTTTTATTTAAAGTTTTCATAATCTTTGAGTGATCCAGTTCTTCCATGTTGTCTTCCAGTCTTGATACTCTATTTTCTACTTCCTCCATTCTGTTGTTGAGACTTTCTCCCATCCTTTCCAAATGGGTTGTTGACTATTCCACTTACTTTCTCATTTCAGCCTGAGTTTTCTTCAGTGTTTCTATATCTTTTGTGAATTCATTCTGAAGTTTATCCCTATCTTCTTTTAGTGCTTTGATTTGTTTGTATGTTCTTAAAATTTTTGAATTATTTGATCATGTTTATGATAGTTCTTTTTAAGATCTGTGTCCTCAATTACATCTAGGGAGTCCTCATTATAGGAGTCTTCTACAGGACTGGTAGTATTGGGTGGAGTCTTATTCTTTGGGTTTTTCATGTTATTGTTTTTTTCGTTGTGATTTTGGCATGTGGATTTCTTTTGCTGATGTGAGTTTAGTATCAAGCTTGTATTTCTTTGGCGAGCTGAAGACTGGCTTTGTTTGTATTCTTCAGGTATCTTTGTTGTCTTCTGATTAGGTATGCAAGGGTGGTTGGTGTTAGCTTCAAGTTCTCACTTCTGACTTTGTACTGGAGAGACCAGCCACCCTTCATCCAGCCAATCAGGAGCCCCTCCAGAGGCCTGAAACAGGCAACAATCTGGCATGCTTGAACTAGGCACCATATGGAGTTCACCCACCAGCTCCCTAGGGAGTCCATAGTACCACCACTGCCACACAGTTGGGGACTCTCACCACGGAGTGGAGGCCAACCTCATATACTCACTGGTAGAGGTGTACTCACATAATCTTGAGGGCACATGGGGTCCACCTATGGGCTCTCCAGGGCTGGTTGCTAACATCTGTATATGGGTCCAGGGACAGTGGTAATTCTGTGCAGTATTGGTCAGTGATGCACAGAAGTGAGCTGTCAAAGCACAAAAATACCTGACAAACATTAGTGGCCTACTTATTAGTCAGTATTAACAAGTTACATCCTGAATGACTCCATTTGCATGAAAAATGACAATAAAATGAACATTAATGAATGGATGACTGAATTAGCAAAGATTCAGAAAAGAGGAAAGGAATAATCATTTTCTCTATGTTATATTCACCCTGTCAAGGATGCCAACACACCCAGAATCACATGCCAGCAAAGCCACTCACTGGAATAACAATGATGGAGAATGATAAAGTTTAATCCTGTCATAATTGGTAATAACATTGATATCCTAGTTTAAAAAGGTAGACTAATGTAAAATCATGTGAATTTAATGTAGCTTTTATGAAAATTCTCAGAGAGCATTTATTTTTTATAGGATTATTATTTTATCACATTTTTTTCAAAGCTTACCATGAAATGTGTGATATACATACATTCATAACTAAACAGAGTCTTTCTTCAAATATTATAACATTTCTTCATGCATATTATAATGACTTTATAATGCTGCATTTCTTTTTTATGTTTAGGGGTTTACATTTTTCCCCTAATTTCACATAACTCTAAAATATGAATATATACCCTCCACCCATATACATTAATTTCCATGCTTGAAAGTAAGTCATAAGTTATTGTAGGGCTCACTAAGATATTCACATTATAACAACACAGTTGCTTTCAGATAGAAATAAATATAACAATAACATTGCTCAGCTTTTCTTTCAATTGGGGGATTTGGTACTAGCATCCACAAATGAGGGAAACCTTTCCCCCATTTGGTTTATTGGGACTATGTTTCTTCACTTAGCATAATGGCTTCAAGTTCCATTCATTCACCTGCAATCTCATGATGTCATCTCTCTTTTTTAAAATTAAAAAAAATTATTTACTTTTGTATGTGTATAAATGTACTGTCTGCATGTAGGTTTGTGCACCCATGTCATGCAATGTCATACAATGCCACAGAGGTCAGAAGAGGGCGTTGGTCTCCCCTAGAACTGGAGTTAAAGATGGTTTTTGGCCACCATGTGGGAGCTGGAGATCGAACCTGAGTCCTCTGCAAGAGCAGTCGGCACTCTTAACCGCTAGGCCATCTCTCCAGCCCCAATGTCATCTTTCTTTACTGCTGCATAGTACTCCATTGTGTAGATGTACCACATTTTTGTTATCCAGTCCTCAGTTGAGGGGTATTTGTGTTGGTTCCAACTCTTCACTATTGTGAAGAGAGCTGCAATAAACATAGATGAACAGGTATCTTTTCAGTGGGATGAGTCTTGTAGGTATATACTCAGAAGTGGCATGACTGGGTCAGGTGGTAGGCTCATTTTGAGTCTTTTAAGGGTTTTCCACACTGCCTTCCATCATGGTTGTACAAGATTACATTCCCACCAGCAGTGGGTGAATGTTCCTCTTTCCCCATAACCTCTCCAGCATTTTGGTATCATTTGTTTTCTTGATCTTAGCCAGTCTTATCAGAGTGAGATTATATCTGAGAGTGGTTTTAATTTGCATGTCCTTAATTAATGATGCTGAACACTTTTTAAGATGTTTCTCAGCCATCTTTACATCCTCACTGGTGAAGTTTCTATTCAGCTATTTACTCCATCTTTGAGTGAGTCATTTCTTCTTTGTTTTCTGAGTAGTTTATATATTCTGGAAGTTAATACTCTGTCAGATGTATCACTGGTGAAGATTTCCTCCCACTCTGTGGGTTTTCTCTTCACTTCCTTGATTGTTTCTTTCTCTGTACAGAAGCTTTTGAGTTTGATGAGGTCCCGTTTGTCAACTGTTGACCTTATTTCTTGCACAGCTGCTGTCTGATTTAGAAAGTGTTTTCCTAGGCCTGTGTCTTGTAGGTTGTTGCCAACTTTTTCTTCTATCACCTTCAGGGTTTTGGGTTTCATGTTCAGATATTTGATCCACTTGGAGTTGATTTTTGTACAGGGTAAGAAGTAGGGGTTTAATTTTGTTCTTTTTTAAAATTTTATTTATTTTTGTATGTGTATGAATGTACTATCTGCATGTAGGTTTGTGCACCCGTGTCGTGCAATGCTGCAGAGGTCAGAAGAGGGTATCGGATTCCCCTGGAACTGGAGTTCTCCTGGAATTGGAGTTACAGACGGTTCTTAGCCACCATGTGGGTGCTGGGGATCAAACCCTGGTCCTCTGCAAGAGCAGTCGGTGCTCTTAACGGCTAGGCTATCTCTCCAGCCCCTTAATTTTGTTCTTCTACAAATGGTAATCCAGTTTTGCCAGCACCATTTGTTGAAGATGTTATCCTTCCTCCACTGAGCATTTTTTTTTGCACCTTTGTCAAATATGAGGCAGCTAAAATTGTATGAACTCAAATTTGGATCTTCAATTTTGCTCCATTGGTCAATGGGTCTGTTTTTGTGCCCATATGAGGCTGTTTTTAATGTAATATATGAGAGAATTTCTTCAGGCTGAATACTATCAGAAACATCCCTGTCATGCCTCTTGGGACTGTTGTGTAAGCTTCCAAGTATTCACAGGATTCCTGGATAGAAATAGAGAGTTAAAAATTATTATTAGTGTTTGTGCATGCGTGCACGCACGCATTTGTGTGAATGCTGTGCCACCCAGGTATAAATGGTTGTTAGCCACCATGTAGGATCTAGGAACTGAGCCCGGGACCTCTGAAAGAGCAGCCAATGCCCCATTATTAAGAATATTTCCTGGGACCTGATTCATATGAACCTACAACTTTGTTATCAGCATGCATAAGACCCATACAAGCTCAGCTGGACAAAAACCCAGAACAGAACTGTAGAAATGGGTAGCAGAATCCAACTTTGGCTGAGGAAACATTGGCAACAGATGGTGGTCAGGTGAGGAAGTCCTGGCCTTCTTTAGAAAAGAGACTCCTGATAGGCTGACTAGAGCTCAGAGGAGGAGCTGGCACTGAGGAGTGAGCTGGGAGAGTAATTAGGCACAATGGACTCTAGCAGGAATGAGTCTTATTTTTTTGAGGTTATGAGTTTAGGCAGAGGAAGGAGCTGACTCCAGGGGCAGGAATGGAGTAGGTTTCTCACTCTATTCATAGTGAGCCATCACATAGCTTTGGACAACCTATGTATGTTCAGACTGTAGAGCCCATAGTTTTAAGCATATATATGCTCCATCATTCATACACATGAGATGATAAATGTCAGTTTTCTCCTGACAGGTCTCTTCAAGGCAGATTGGCCCTCAGGGGATTGCACCAAATACTGGATTAAGATGGCCTTGTATACCCCTCTTCTTATCAGGAAGTGCCTGGCCACAAATTATTCACATGGGGAGATTCTGGGTGTTGTGCAAGGGAAAGAGGAGGTGCCCTGGGTTACCAGTCTGTCCTTATGCATATTTTTTACAAAGCCTCTATTACATAAGCCTCTTGGAGTGGGGAGGGAAGAAGAGGGTGACACTTACCATCCAAACTATAGCTGAATTCTATATAGATTTAAAGCTCTTCTGGTCATAACTGATGGAATTCAAAGGGAGCCTTCAAAGTACAAAACAGATTCCACGGGGCTGGAGAGATGGCCTAGTGGTTAAGAGCACTGACTGCTCTTACAGAGTACCCGGGTTTGATTACCAGCACCCACATGGTGGCTGAGAACCATCTTTAACTCCAGTTCCAGGGGAATCCAACACCTTCTTCTGAACTCCGTGGCATTTCACGACACGGGTGCACAAACCTACATGCATACAGTACATTCATACACATAAAAAATAAAATAAAATAAAATGTTTAAAAAACAGATTCCAAGTCACCTAGCTGTGTACTAGAACAAACTGATGAGGATTATAGGAATATAAAATACTTGCAAGTCTCACTTCTACTGGCAACATTTATAGTGCTGGAAGATGCTAGGTATACTAACAGAAGAAAAAAATAATCATCAACCTTACCTATCCGTGAATCCTGTGAACTACAGCAACTGGCCAGGCAAGACTTGTCCACACCTGCAGTAGTAGGATGAATATTATTGGAGTAACTAACCACTTTCTAATTGAATTTAAGGTCTGATTCATAGGTTTGAGCCCGGTATTGATATCAAGCCTAGGAGACTGAGGCTGGACAGGTAACAGGACATAGGAGAGAGTCTAATACTAGCTTTCTTGCAAATGATTATAGTATTAAACTGACTCCTAATGACTTATTTTTATATCCATAGATTAATGCATCTCTGAATTCTCAGCAGAGGACCTTTCTTATGCAGCACATGGTAACTAACTGCCCAACATGCAAAGAACAAGATGTTGCAGAGCACTCATCCCTGAATAGCACACTTGTATGAAACTCCTTCCTCCCAAGGCTCAAGGATCATTCCAGAATAGGGAGAAGAAAGATTGTGAAAGACACCGGAGATTGATGGTCACAAGGAAATAGTTTTCCAGACAGCTGGTGAGTTGCTTCCAGCAATGGCGATAGCATGTAGAAGACCCATGCAAGCATAAGCCAGAAAATTCCAGCTTGGGCATGGGGAAGTGGGTAAGAGACTGCAGTCATACTGGAGGAGCTATAGGCATCTTTCGACTATTGGGAGAAGGGGTGAGAGACTCTTTCAAGAATGTGTCTTTGGGGCTGGAGAGATGGCCTAGTGGTTAAGAGCACCGACCGCTCTTGCAGAGGACCCGGGTTCGATCCCCAGCACCCACATGGCGGCCGAGAACTGTCTGTAACTCCAATTTCAGGAGGAGTCCAGTTCCAGGGGAATCCGATGCCCTCTTCTGACCTCCGCAGCAATGTACGACACGGGTGCACAGCCTTGCATGCAGACAGTACATTCATACACATACAGAAATAAATAAAATTAATAAAAAAAAAAAAGAATGTGTCTTTGGCTTAATTGGCTTTTGTGGCTGTGGGAGTGGAGGTATCCTCCCAGCTGGTATTAGAGGTAAGGTAGTGTGTGTCTTGAGATCTCAGATATACTGAGGCCAGCAGAAGCAGAGGAAGGCAGGGAGGAACTGCGTGCTCAGGCAAGGCTCATTGATGATTGACTTAACCTAGTTAATCCGTTAATCCAGTTGTCTTTGGCTTAATTGGCTCTAGTGGCTGCAGGGACGGAGTTATCCTCCCAGCCGGTATTAAAGGTAGGGATGTGAGACTCTTGAGATCTGAGATCTCCTGAGACCAGGGAAGGGCAGGAAGTTAGGTAGGAACTGAGTGTTTCAGCAAGGCTGATTGTTGATTGACTTAACCTAGTTAATCCATTAATGCAGTTGTCTTTGGTTTAATTGACTTTTGTGGCTGTGGGGGAAGAGTTATCCTCTGAGCTGGTATTAAAGGTAGGGATGTGTGACTCTTGAGATCTGAGATCTCCAGAGACAAGCTGAAGTGCAGGAAGGCAGATAGTAACTGGGTGCATAAGCAAGGCTGACTGTTGATTGATGTAACCTAGTTAATCCGTTAATCCAATTGTCTTTGGTTAATTGGTTTTGGTGGCTGTGGGGTCAGAGTTATCCTCCCAGTTGGTATTAAAGGTAGGGTTGTGTGAGGCTTGAGATCTGAATTCTCCTGAGACCAGGGTAGGGCAAGAAGGCAGGTAGGAACTGGGTGCTTCAGTAAGGCTGATTGTTGATTGACTTAAACTAGTTAATCCGTTAATTCAGTTGTCTTCGGCTTAATTGGCTTTTGTGGCTGTGGGGGCAGAGTTATCCTCCCAGCTGGTATTAAAGGTAGGGTTATGTGACTCTTGAGATCTGAGATCTTCTGAGACCATCTGAAGGGGAGGAAGGGAGGTAGGAACTGGGTGCTTCAGCAAGGTTGATTGTTGATTGACTTAACCTAGTTAATCCGTTAATTCAGTTGTCTTTCGCTTAATTGGATTTCGTGGCTTTGGGGGCAGAGTTAACTTCCCAGCTGGTATTAAAGGTAGGGTTGTGTGAGTCTTGAGATCTGAGATCTCATGAGACCAGGGAAGGGAAGGAAGGCAGGTAGGAACTGGATGCTTAAGCAAGGCTGATTGTTGATTGACTCAACCTCGTTAATCCATTAATCCAGTTGTCTTTGGTTTAATTGGTTTTTGTGGCTGTGGGGGCGGAGTTATCTTCCCAGCTGGTATTAAAGTTAGTGTTGTGTGAGTCTTGAAATTTCCTGAGACCAGGTGAAGCACAGGAAGGCAGTGAGGAACTGGGTGCTTCAGCAAGGGTGATTGCTGAATGACTTAACCTAGTTAATCCGTTAATCCAGTTGTTTTTGGCTTAATTGGTTTTGTGGCTGTGGGGGTGGAGTTATCCTCCAAGCTGGTATTAAAGGTAGGGTTGTGTGACTCTTGAGATCTGAATTCTCCTGAGACCAGGGTAGGGCAAGAAGGCAGGTAGGAACTGGGTGCTTCAGCAAGGCTGATTGTTGATTGACTTAACATAGTTAATCCGTTAATCTGGTTGTCTTTGGCTTAATTGGCTTTTGTGGCTGTGGGGGCAGAGTTATCCTCCGGGCTGGTATTAAAGGTAGGGATGTGTGACTCTTGAGATCTGAGCTCTCCTGGGACAAGCTGAAGCACAGGAAGGCAGGTAGGAACTGAGTGCTAAAGCAAGGCTGATTGTTGGTTGACTTAACATAGTTAATCCAATAATCCAGTTATTTTTGGTTTAATTGGTTTTTGTGGGAGTGGGAGAGGATTTATCCTCCCAGCTGGTTTAAAGGCAGGGTTGTGTGAGTCTTGAGATCTGAGATCTCATGAGACAAGCTGAAGGGGAGGAAGGCAGGTAGGAACTTGGTGCTTCAGCAAGGCTGATTGTTGATTGACTCAACCTAGTAAATGCGTTAATCCAGTTGTCTTTGGCTTAATTGCCTTTTGTGGCTGTGGGGGCAGAGTTATCCTCCCAGCTGGTATTAAAGGTTGGGTTGTGTGAGTCTTGAGATCTGAGATCTCTTGAGACAAGCTGAAGGGGAGGAAGGCAGTTAGGAACTGTGTGCTACAGCAAGGCTGATTGTTGATTGACTTAACCTAATCAATCCGTTAATCAAGTTGTCTTTGGCTTACTTGGCTTTGGTGGCTATGGGATCAGAGTTATCCTACCAGCTGGTATTAAATGTAGTGTTGTGTGAATCTTCAGATCTGAGATCTCCAGAGATCAGCAGAAGTACAGGAAGGCAAGAAGGAACTGGGTGCTTCAGCAAGGCTGATTATTGATTGACTTAACCTAGTTAATCCGTAAATCCAGTTGTCTTTGGTTTAATTGGCTTTTGTGGCTGTGGGGGCAGAGATATCCTCCCAGCTTGTGTTAAAGGTATGGTTGTGAGTCTTGAGATCTCAGATTTCCTGAGACCAGCTGAAGCACAGGAAGGGAGATAGGAACTGGGTCCTTCAGCAAGGCTGATTGTTGATTGACTTAATTTAGATAATCCGTTAATCTAGTTGTCTTTGGCTTAATGGGATTTGTGGCTGTGGGGGTGGAGTTCTCCTCCAAGCTGGTATTAAAGGTAGGGTTGTGTGAGTCTTGAGATCTCAGATCTACTGAGACCAGCTGAAGCACAGAAAGGCAAGCAGGAACTGGGTGTTTCAGCAAGACTGATTGCTGATTGACTTAACCTAGTTAATCCATTAATCCAGTTGTTTTTTGCTTACTTGGCTTTTGTGACTGTGGGGCTGAGATTTCCTCCCAGCTGGTATTAAAGGCAGGGATGTGTGAGTCTTGAGATCTGAGATCTCCTGAGACCTGCTGAAGTTCAGGAACACAGGTATGAACTGGGTGCTTTAGTAAGGCTGAGTGTTGATTGACTTAACATAGTTAATCCGTTAATACTGTTGTCTTTTGCTTAATTGGCTTTTGTGGCTGTGGGGGCGGAGTTCTCCTCCGAGCTGGTATTAAAGGTAGGGTTGTGTGAGTCTTGAAATCTCAGATCTCCTGAGACCAGCTGAAAGTCATTTAGGAACCGGGGGCTTCAGCAAGGCTGATCGTTGATTGACTTAACCTGGTTAATCCGTTAATCCAGTTGTGAGTGTCTTCAGATCTGGGATCTCTTGAGATGAGGGAATAGCAGGAAGGCAGGTAGGAACTGCTTGTTTCAGCAAAGCTGATTGTTGATTGACTCAACCTCGTTAATCCACTAATCCAGTTGTCTTTGGTTTAATTGATTTTTGTGACTGTGGGGGCAGAGTTAAGGTCCCAGCTGGTAGGAAAGGTAGGGTTGTGTGCCTCTTGAGATCTGAAATCTCCTGAGACCAGCTGAAGCACAGGAAGAAGGCAGGTAGGAACTGGGTGCTTCAGCAAGGCTGAATGTTGATCGACTTAACCTAGTTAATCCGTTAATCCAGTTGTCTTTGGCATAATTGGCTTTTGTGGCTGTGGGGAGTGCAGTTATCCTCCCTGGTCATATTAAATCTAGGTTTGTATTGTTCTTGAGATCTGAGATCTCTTCAGACCATGTGAAGGGGAGGAAGGCAGGTTGGAACTGGGTGCTTCAGCAAGGCTGATTGTTGATTGACTGAAACTCCTTAATACGTTAATCCAGTTGTCTTTGGCTTATTTGGCTTTTGTTGGGGTGGGGGCAGAGTTATCCTCTGAGCTGGTATCAAAGGTAGGGTTGTGTGAGTATTGAGATCTGAGATCTCCTGAGGCCAGGGTAGAGCAGGAAGGCAGGTAGTAACTGGGTGCTTCAGCAAGGCTGATTGTTGATTGACTTAACGTAGTTAATCCATTAATCCAGTTGTCATTGGGTTTTGTGGCTGTGGGGGCAAAGATATCCTCCCAGCTGCTATTAAAGGTAGGGTTGTGTGAGTCTTGAGATCTCAGATCTCCTGAGACCAGCTGATGGGGACGAAGGCAGGTAGGAACAGGTTGCTTCAGCAAGGCAGATTGTTGATAGACTTAACCTAGTTAATCCGTTAATCCAGTTGCCTTGGCTTAATTGGCTTTTGTGGCTGTTGGGGTGGAGTTATCCTCCCAGGGGGTATTAAATTTAGGCTTGTGTGAGTCTTGAGATCTGAGGTCTCCTGAGACCAGCTGAAGTGCAGTAATGCAGGTATGAACTGGGTGCTTTAGTAAGGCTGATTGTTGATTGACTTAACATAGTTAATCCGTTAATATTGCTGTCTTTTGCTTAATTGGCTTTTGTGGCTGTGGGGGCAGAGTTATCCTCGGAGCTGGTATTAAAGGTAGGGTTGTGTGAGTCTTGAGATCTGAGATCTCCTGAGACCAGCTGAAGCACAGAAAGTCATTTAGGAACTGGGAGCTTCAGCAAGGCTGAATGTCGATCGACTTAACCTAGTTAATCCATTAATCCAGTTGTCTTTGGCTTAATTGGCTTTTGTGGCTGTGGGGAGTGCAGTTATCCTCCCTGGTAATATTAAATCTAGGTTTGTATGACTGTTGAGATCTGAGATCACCTGAGACCATGTGAAGGGGAGGAAGGCAGGTAGGAACGGGGTGCTTCAGCAAGGCTGATTGTTGATGAACTCAAACTCCTTTATACATTATTTCAGTTGTCTTTGGCTTAATTGGCTTTTGTGACTGTGGGGGCAGAGTTATCCTCTGAGCTGGTATTAAAGGTAGGGTTGTGTGAGTATTGAGATCTGAGATCTCTTGAGACCAGGGTAGGGCAGGAAGGCAGGTAGGAACTGGGTGCTTCAGCAAGGCTGATTGTTGATTGACTTAACCTAGTTAATTCGTCAATCCAGTTGTCATTGGGTTTTGTGGCTGTGGGGGCAGAGTTATCCTCTCAGCTGCTATTAAAGGTAGGGTTGTGTGAGTCTTGAGATCTCAGATCTCCTGAGACCAGCTGATGGGGAGGAAGGCAGGTAGGAACAGGGTGCTTCAGCATGGCAGACTGTTGATTGATTTAACCTAGTTAATCTGTTAATCCAGTGGTCTTTGGCTTAATTGGCTTTTGTGGCTGTGGGGGCGGAGTTATCCTCCGAGCTGGTGTTAAAGGTAGGGATGTGTGACTCTTGAGATTTGAGCTCTCCTGAGATAAGCTGAAGCACAGGAAGGCAGGTAGGAACTGGGTGCTTAAGGAAGGCTGATTGTTGACTGATGTAACCTAGTTATTCCGATAATCCAGTTGTCTTTGGCTTAATTGGGTTTTGTGGCTGTGTGGGCAGAGTTATCCTCTGAGCTGGTATTAAATGTAGGTTTGTGTTAGTCTTGAGATCTGAGATCTCCTGAGACCAAGGAAGGGCAGGAAGGCAGGTAGGAACTGGGTGCTTCAGCAAGGCTGATTGTTGATTGGCTTAACCTTGTTAATCCTTTAATACAGTTGTCTTTTCCTTAATTGGCTTTTGTGGTTGTGGGGGCGGAGTTATCCTCCAAGCTGGTATTAAAGGTAGGATTGTGTGACTCTTGAGACCTGAGATCTCCTAAGACCAGCTGAAGCAGAGGAACCCATTAAGGAACTGGGTGCTTCAGCAGGGCTGATTGTCGATTGACTCAACCTCCTTAATCCATTAATCCAGTTGTCTTTGGCTTAATTTGCTTTTGTGGCTGTGGGGACAGAGTTATCCTCCCAGCTGGTATTAAATGTAGGGTTGTGTGAGTCTTGAGATCTGAGATCTCCTGAGACCAGGGAAGTGCAGGAACGCAGGTAAGATCTGGGTGCTTCAGCAAGGCTGATTGTTGATTGGCTTAACCTTGTTAATCTGTGAATCCAGTTGTCTTTGGCTTAATTGGCTTTTGTGGCTGTGGGGTCAGAGTTATCCTCTGAGCTGGTATTAAAGGTAGGGTTGTGTGAGTCTTGAGATCTGAGATCTCCTGAGATCAGGGAAGGGCAGGAAGGCAGGTATGTTCTGGGTGTTTCAGCAAGGCTGATTGTTGATTGACTTAACCTAGTTAATGCGTTAATACAGTTGTCTTTGACTTAATTGCCTTTTGTGGCTGTGGGGGTGGAGTTATCCTCCCAGGGGGTATTAAATTTAGTCTTGTGTGAGTCTTGAGATCTGAGATCTCCTGAGACCAGCTGAAGCACAGTAACGCAGGTATGAACTGGGTGCTTCAGCAAGGCTGATTGTTGATTGACAACATAGTTAATCTGTTAATACTGTTGTCTTTTGCTTGATTGGCTTTTGTGGCTGTGGGGGCAGAGTCATCCTCCCAGCTGGTATTAAAGGTAGGGTTGTGTGAGTCTTGAGATCTCAGATCTCCTGAGACCAGCTGATGGGGAGGAAGGCAGGTAGGAACTGGGTGCTTCAGCAAGGCAGATTATTGCTTGATTTAACCTAGTTAATCCATTAATCCAGTTGTCTTTGGTCTAATTGCCTTTTGTGGCTGTTGGGGCGGAGTTATCCTCCCAGTGGGTATTAAATTTAGGCTTGTGTGAGTCTTGAGATCTGAGATCTCCTGAGACCAGCTGAAGGGGAGGTAGGGATGTAGGAATTGGGTGCTTCAGCAAGGCAGATTGTTGATTGACTTAACCTAGTTAATCCATTAATCCAGTGGTCTTTGGTCTAATTGCCTTTTGTGGCTGTTGGGTCGGAGTTATCCTCCCAGCTGGTATTAAAGGTAGGATTGTGTGACTCTTGAGATCTGAGATCTCCTCAGATCAGCTGAAGCACAGGAAGGCAGGTAGGAACAGGGTGCTTCAGCAAGGCAGATTGTTGATCAACCTAACCTAGTTAATCCTTTAATCTATTTGTCTTTGGCTTACTGGGCTTTTGTGGCTGTGGGGTGGAGTTATCCTCCCAGATGGTATTAAAGGTAGGGTTGTGTGGCTGAAGGTCTTAAGGGATAACTTTGTTCCTTGCCCTCAGAGGTTAACTATGTCCCAGGAGACTACACATCCAGGAATCTCTTGAAATGTCCTGCAAATGTGAATCACCAGTCTTCCTGTGCAGGGAGGTCTTCAAGATCCACTAATGAGACTTCAGCCAGTGTCAAGTCTATAAACTGGAAAGTCTGCTCATGCTTCAAAAAGGGAAGCCTTGTCTAGCAAGACCTGACTTTGTCCTCGAGCAGATAGAACTAGTGATTGAAAAGCCAAAAGGAGCCATGGGCTCCCCCTCCCCACATCAAAAAAAAAATCCCAAGTGACCCTTGAGGACCAGATCCTCAACTGACCTTTAGAAAATAAAAACCGTGGTTAATCTTGGCTAACTTTGTGGCCTTAAGCATCCAAAAGGAAAGCATAACCAGAAATAAATAATTAGTAAGGTCTGAGAAATTGCACTTCAGGTATAAAACTTGAGATCTTAGTAAAAAGACAAAAAGTTAAAAAAAAAAAAGGAGAGAAAATAAAGCACAGTTGTTTTGCCTGTTTTACTGGCAAGTGCAGCTACCCTGTAGCTGCCACTGCTTTTGCCATTCCTCAAAGACATGAGACACAGCTTTTCAAACTTCCAATATGGACTGAAGACTCATGTCTTTCCAAGAATCCTCCAAACCTTCAGTGCCAGGTGGGGACTGCTGAGACATCCAACTTGTGGACTGAGCTACTACTGGGGTTTCAGCCTCTTCAGAGTATAGACTGCCATTGTTGGACTACTCAGGCTGTATCATGGAGACGAGTACAGGAAGATCAAGACAGGACATGGGGCATACTGGACCTCATTTGGTGACCATGGGAAGGGAAAGCCCCAGTGTGGAGCACAAGGGCAGAACTAATGGTGGTTTGGGCTTGCCAAGGAGGAGACTTCAAACATGACATCTTTCAGCCTAATAAAGAAAAAAGAAATCATAAGCTGAAGATGCTAAAACCTGTGATATATGTGGTATGCATATATGCATATTTTGGAGTGATGCATATTAGATGGAATAACAACAACAACAACAGCAAGAAGACTGGGTCAAAGAACTGATGGAAATGGCAAAATTCTGCTCAAAACAGTAAACTTCTGCATCGAGAATTTTGAGAGAGACTGAGAAAAAGATGAAAAACATGTTTGGCAGAATGCATGAGCTCTGGTGGGGTGGGGGTCAGGGAGGGGGGCACGAGTCTATATTTGATTTGAAAACTTGTATAAAATGCACAAAGCTTCAATAAAAATTGGTTTAAAAAAAAGACTTCAGTACCAGGGGTGGGTGTTTCCCCTAGGAGCTGTTGGCCAGGAAGTCTCTGGAGGCTCTCAGACAAATGCTATTGCCTCTAATGTTGGTTGCACACAGGAAGCAGATGGTAAGACCCTATTGCTGAAGGCATGGCATGATGTGAGCATTGGAAAGAGAGATCATGCTGGGGCCCAGCTGAGGACTCCCTGCTACCGGACAACTGGCCTTCAGAGTGCTGGAGAGTGCTATGCCGATTGCTAGGAAGAAACGGTCCCCAAATTTCTACTGTAGACCTCAGGTGGTGCACTATCATATGACAAATAAGGTGTTTCGGCTGGTGCTATAGTGGCAGTCTTGTACAACCAGCAAAATTCCAATTGGATTTATGGCCTGCTCCCTGGGGAAGAATGAACACCTGATATTGTAGGCTAGGTTGACCCTCTAGTGGCAGGGGACATTACAGACCCCAATAGAAAAGCCATTGCCATTATTTTGTTAAAGGGCTGTGATGCCCCTGCTAAGACACCATCCAAGCATTTATTGTGTCCATAACGTGACTTGGTAAATGTTTGTTTAGATGCTTGTATTCTTTCTATTTGTGTTTTATTAGTAGGAAAAATAGCCCTGAAATGAGCCAGCAGTCCACTGGAAACAGAACACGGACAGACCCAAGAACTAGATGACTCAACACAGAGAAAAAGTAAATCACCCTACCTTTCTCTCATCCCCCAAGGCCCATGGACTTTTATGGATGAGGCAGAAGGACAGATTGTAAGGGCTGAAAAAGAAAGGGGGTGGGGGGTGGGATAACTTAAACTTTCTTTCAAATGGACTGGCCATCAGCCAGCAGACATCAGACCTCTCTGGAGAGACTGCAGCTACTGAAGAGAGGTGGAGCTACGGATCCAGTGCCCCTCCCACTGGCCAGCCCATGGAGGGGGAGGGGCTAAGAGCTCATAAGTGGAGAGGGCTGATAAGCTTGGGGCTCTTCTGTGCTGCAGGCGCAGTGACTCACTGGATTCCTGGGGGTTGCAGCCAGGATCAATATGAGAGGAGCACCTACGGGGCCTTGTCAGTGAAGTTTCCCCCATTTGCTCTGTAGGAACATCTCCACTAAACTCCCCTTAAATAGAAGTTTTTAGAAACTCAGTTCTAGGTCTCTCTCTGGGCCTGAAGTGGGAGATGGGAAGCGGGTCGCCAAAATTGCTCCCGAAGCATCTACACTCTGTTCTCCCCGGAAGGAAAACGTTGTTGAGACAACTTCTGATTGTGGGAGCAACTGAGCAGCTTCCTCGGGTTCTTTCCCCTGAGATGTCCCTGCACGAGCAAGTGAAACCTGGAGCTGTGAGCCAGGTCAATTCCTTCTCCCCTAAGATGCGTTTGTCAGGATTAAAAAAAAATTTTTTTTGATGCTTTGTGTATTTCATATATCATTTTCCAATTCAGTTCAGGCATATTTCCCTTTCCCTTCCACCCCCACCCCATCCCACCCCATCCCAGATCATGCATACTGTCATAACTGTCCTGCATCTTTCAGGGTTTTTTTTTCAATTTTTAGCAATAAGTGATATTTTATGAGTACAAGCATCCTTCATGTAAAACCAATTTGCAGGCTGTTGTGCCCAAACCCACACAGCCCCACCATCCAGCATGGGGGGGGGGCTTGTATGTTCAGTCAAGTTGATCAAATGAGTGTCCAGACTATATTGCTGTAGTTTGTTATAAGCCACAGTAAGACCCTGTCATATTTAACAGGAAAAAAATGTAATTCATGGATTAACATACCATCCAAACATATGTGTCTATACCAAAGTAACCTACCATAACTATTAGTGCTGTTTAAATACCTATATATCTAATTGCTTGTGCTTCATTAGTAGGATCGAAAGGTTATTCCTGGACAAACTGTCAGTCCATGAAAGGAAACAGCCAGAAATGACCAGAGTCCAAGACAACAGCTCCAGAAAAAGTAGATTGTTTTGTTTCTCATCCACCTGTGCCCCTTTTCTAAGCCTAGTTTGTCGGGATTTTTATCACAGTAACAGAAAAAGAAGCCATGACAGTGTCTGGTAACTATGTCTGAAGGGTTCATTTTTCCTATGCCATATTTATCCTGGTAAGAATGCCAACAGACACAGGTTTGCATCCCAGCAAAGTCCCTGGTAATGGGCAAAACAATGGGGGAGCATGGTAAAAATCAAGTCTATTGTCATTTGTTGTCATACTAGTATCCTCCCTGAAACAGAGAAAAAGAATGCAAGGTAATGTAAATTCATCTGGTCATCCATAAGACCTCCCTGAAGGCATCTCTTCCGTGTAAATGTGAGAAAACCTCATGGTTCAAACCAGAACTTGCTGATTCAGTTTCTCTAGTTGGTCCAGTCGATCCCAATCCATCCTCACTTGTGCTGGGAATACAGGCAGGCCACCATGCCCACCCCAATTTTACATGGGTTGAATCCAAGAAAGGTGAATGGGGAGAGAGAGAGAGAGAGAGAGAGAGAGAGAGAGAGAGAGAGAGAGAGAGAGAATTTCCAAGTAGCTCTCAAATAGTAAATAATTGTGCTTATTATGAGAAAATGTTTCCTGAAGCTCAAGAAACTCTTGGAAATCGATCTAGCTGTGTGTGAAACCACGTGGACTCCAGGTTGTGCTAAGGATTAAACCCAAAGCTGCTGCAGGGCAAGCTCTACAAACTCACCTACATCCCAGCTAGGCACCTGTCTTTCTCTTTTACCATATTACACTTTGAGACACCATGACATTTTAGCCCAAAATCACATGCCATCTCTAAACATGAAGGGCTTGTTCTCATATAATCTAAGACTATTTTATTCTAGACAAATTACAGGCATGTTGAAGGGAACAGAGGAACAGTCTACATAATGGTCACTTCTGGATTCTTCTTTATAATGTTGATTAACGACTATACTAAGTCAAATGGAAACCATGCGAAGACTGTTCATGTCTTTTAGCCTCCATTCTGGGCAGGGGCCTTAGCTTTCTATCATAAGCACTAGTAATGAGCAGCTAAGAAAACCTACTAGAGTCTCTTAGAATGAAGCACACCTTTGAAATTGGTTCCCGCTTCCAGAAAACAGGATGAGATTCTTCCTTGGCACTTTCTGACCTACCACTCAGCTTCTGAATTCTGAGCTTTCTCTGATCTTTGCATCTCATGACTCTTTTCCCCAGAGGACATGAAGGGACTTAGAACTCCTACAACTCTGCTGTTTCCCACATCCCAGGTGGCACCTCAGTGAGCACTGGGGCTTTCTTCCCCACTTGGAGTCAAATACCTGTTATTAATGTTCACACCCTCTGGCCCATGTCTGCATCTTAACACTGAGAGGAGTTCAGTATTCACCCACTTTGATTATGGCAGGGCCCAAAACAGCAGTTTCATTTACCTTTTTTTGAGGCCCTAAGTGTCAGATCCTGTATAAATGTTAGCTACTGTGACAGTATAACTAGCGAAGTATGAGGAGAAATTAAGAAATATGGGGCTCACTGGAGAAAAACAGCCCACAGGGCTCACTGGAGAATCAGAAAATCATGAAAACAGTGCTTCCAGGGACTCTAGTCTTGATGGTGGGGCCACCAACAGAAAGAGCTGAAATTCAGTGCTTTGATTTACCTGGATCTGGGACACAATGCTACTACTAGAATACTACTACTAGAACGCTTGGGATTCTTCAGAGGATAATGGATTTATTAAAGAAATTGGATCTTCATTGCAGGAGGTAGGATGCAAGAGAGGTACAATGGACATTACAAGTATTAGGTGATCTTTTTGCACTGGAGGAGCAGGAGATGGCATCTCTAGGACAGCAGCTCTAGATGTCAACCAGAAGCTCAAGGAGGAGAAAAGGAGATGCCATGTCTTGTCACAAAGACACTGCTATGCAACTTATGGAGAAATTATGTAGTCAGGACATTCATTCCTATTTACAAGTGAGACATTATGAAGACCTGCCCGAGTATCTTGGTTTTATAAGAAATAATGCCCTACCACTTGGTATCCACCTTCCATGCCCCATATGAGTTTCTCCTCACTGGCAAATGTTAACCCAGAACAAATAAGGATTTGGGGGGGGGGTTCTTGGAAATAGTTCTGTTGTATTCTAAATGTTTGAATAAGTGCAACTCCCTTATGAATAAGGGCTGACTAGAAGAACTTTATGAAGGGACAGAGTGTTTAAGATTAAAGGCAAGGGCTAGAGAAAGGGCTAGGTGGTTAAGAGCAGTGTGGCTGGTCTTGCAGAGCACCTGGGTGCAATTCCCAGCACTCACATGGTGGCTAACAACTGTCTGTAACTCCAAGGATCTGACACCCTCTTCTGACTTCCATGGGCATTGTACAACATGGTGACATTGGTGTACTTACAAAGACTTGCCAGGTGTGGTGGCACATGCCTTTAATCCTAGCACTCGGGAGGCAGAGGCAGGCGGATCTTTGTGAGTTCAAAGCCAGCCTGGTCTACAAAGTGAGTTCCAGGACAGCTGGGACTACAGGGAAACCCTGTCTCTAAAAGACCAAAAAACAAAACAAACAAACAAAAAAACCCAAAGACTCATACAGATGAAATTGAAAAAAGATTAAAAGGAAAAAGAAATTGTACCTGAGCATGTGATCTAGTGAATAAAACATTATTTCCCATCCAAGGGTACATGAACAATTTTGTCTTGTATGTTATAGCTGTGTCTCTATATAAGTAGCTACCATCTATATATTTATTATGTATCTATATCATCTATGCATTTATATATATATATTTTTTAATTTTTTTATTTATTTTTGTATGTTTATGAATGTACTGTCTGCATGTAGGTTTGTGCACTCGTGTCGTGCAATGCCTCGGAGGTCAGAAGAGGGTCTCGGATTCCCCTGGAACTGGAGTTCTCCTGGAATTGGAGTTACAGACGGATCTTAGCTGCCATGTGGGTGCTGGGGATTGAACCCAGGTCCTCTGCAAGAGCGGTCGGTGCTCTAAACCGCTAGGCTATCTCTCCAGCCCTGCATTTATATATTTATGTGTGTCTATAACTTTACTTTCTATATTTACCACTTATCTACTTATTTATCCATCTGTGTATTTATGATCTATGTACCAATGCACCTATGTATATGCATCTATGTATGAATCTATCAATCATTATCTATCTATCTGTCTATCATCTATCTATATTCTGATTAATAATTAAGTAGATAACTGAGTAGGTGTAGATTCCATGTTTCCCATAGCTGGTATGGGAGTGTACAGAGAAGCATTGAGAAGAAGTTGAAATGATCTATGTAGCTATGGATTAGATTTGGTGACATCATCAATTGGTTCATAAGCTTGGAAAATACTGGCATATAGGAAGTTGTCTCTAACATTAATTATTTTTTGGTAAAGTAGAACTTTTGTAAAAATATCGCCTCCTGAATAGCAATAAAATAAAGAATTCTCTTAAAGTTAGCAAATAGATCCAATTCCCTCTGATCCTCAATACACTATAGACTCAACATTTCTACATCTCCCTGAGTTATATATTCCTTGCCATACCATTCTGGATGTTTCTGCTGAATATTAGCCAGGATGGCTTCCATAGCAAAGTCAAACTCAATGATAGTGGAACCCCCAGTTTGGTACACATTATTGAAGCCAGCAGTATGCATGGCCAACAACGTGCCTTTAGAATCAAACACTGGTGATCCAGAAGACCCACCAAAAAATGTGTGTCACAGGTAAGAAAGTTGTCATTGTTAATACTGTGTGGGAAACTTCTTTTGGTGTGCATATATATAGACTTTAGAATTAAACACTGGTGATCCAGAAGACCCTCCAAAAAATTTGTGTCATAGGTAAAAAGTTGTCATTATTAATATTGTGTGGGAAACTTCTTTTGGTGTGCATATATATATAGACTTTAGAATCAAACACTGGTGATCCAGAAGACCCACCAAAAAAATTCGTGTCATAGGTAAGAAAGTTGTCATTGTTAATATTGTGTGGGAAACTTCTTTTGGTGTGCATATATATAGACTTTAGAATCAAACACTGGTGATCCAGAAGACCCACCAAAAAAATTTGTGTCATAGGTAAAAAGTTGTCATTATTAATATTGTGTGGGAAACTTCTTTTGGTGTGCATATATATAGACTTTAGAATCAAACACTGGTGATCCAGAAGACCCACCAAAAAAATTTCTGTCATAGGTAAGAAAGTTGTCATTGTTAATATTGTGTGGGAAACTTCTTTTGGTGTGCATATATATAGAATGCATAGGATTACTCCAACCTGGTTCTTCCTCAACACCTTCCTGAAATTTCTTTTCTCCCTCACCTAGGGGCACCACAGCACACTCATCAGTAGATTTTTTGTCTCCATTCGGATGGCCAATAATGTATATCAACCCACTAGATGGTACAGTGCCAATTCTGTTACTTAGGCTCATGGGTACTTGTCCGTTTTCCTTTCGTTTCAGGACAGCATAGTCAAGAGTTTCATTGGCTATCTCAAAACAAGGTTCAGTGAAGAAGGAGCTGTCTTCTCTTGCTGGGAACTCTTCATAGTCAAATATCACCTTTACACACTGACTAATTATGGCTGCCCACTTACTTGGCTCTACACCTTCTCCCACAATGTCACTGATTACGTGTAGACAGGTGAAAATCTACAATTCTGTGAAAACAAAGCAGGTGGCACAGGCTTCATTTCCACTATTGTTCCACCTTAGAAACCCCACGGAGTCACTGAGCTCTGAAAGAAGTTTGTGCACTTTAACTGGCATAGAGTTGTCTGTTAGTTTCCTGAAGTTTGTTCTATGTAAGTCACATAAGGAAGTTCCCTTCGTTATTAGTTTACTTTCTTCCATGATATATGTTCTGATTTTTTTATGTTCTCTTTTCAATGAGGAGTGCTCATTCACAATGTGTTCATAGGTCTTACTTTTCTGCAGCTCAGAATTCTGAGTCATTGCTCCTGCTTTCCTATGGCTCTTCTTCTTTTCAAGCTGAACCTGGTGGAGCTTGTCCTCTAACACCTCAATGGGCTGTGTGTTTTCTGTGATGGTGCCATCTTTCCCTTGAATGTCCTTAAGGGACTCTCCTTTGAAGTCATACACACAGAGTTGTGTCCCTTATTTGTGAAGTTCCTGACACTTCAGAATTTTGGCACTTCTGTTCCTAACCTTGCAGCCAGCAGAGGACTGTTTCTGCTGGCCAAACACTACATTATTTTCTTTCTTCTTATATTTACTTCTGCAAAATGTAATTCCCCTGCAACTGATCTTTGGGCAACAACCGAAGGGTATGCTAAAGTTTGTGTACCACTCAATTCTTTCCTTGTTACACACCAACATTTCTTTGTCTCAGTATCCTTCTCAAAATATTAGTGAATAGAATTAAAGATTTTAGCTCTATTTAATTTAATCCAAACTATAAGCTCAGCTCTTACCATGCCATTCCCATAAGCTCTTCAAATTACATATGGTGCATTTTTCCAACTATGAGAAGGGAAGAGCTCAACTGTAACCCAGATGATTAAAATTCTACCAGCTTTCCTGTAGATATTTCTGGTCATGTAAATTATTTGGAGTAATATACCATTTTTATCTTTATAAGATGGGTTGCAATAATGAGCTTCTTCACAGACTTGAAAAACATCCTTAAATTCCTCCTGTAGAGGAACTGGTTAGGTTCCCAGTGCCCACGCGAAGACTGACAACCACCCACAACTCAATTCTAGGGGGCCCAACAGCTTCATCTCATCTGCTTGGGGCTTGCACAACACAGATGCACTTACATATATGCAGACAATACACTCATACACCTAAAATAAAATAATGAATTAAAAATTTCAAAAAGCCTCTTTAACATGGCTGAAATACTGATGACAACTTCCATCTAAATTTCTTCAAACAAAATAGAATAAAGTAGATGAGATATTTTAGTGTACGCTATATTCTCAATGAACAATGAAACAGTTTCTTGGTAGAAAGAACTGTGCACCTTGGCCAAGGATGGTCAAGTGTATTACAGGTGGTATTTATATAGACATACCTGAGAAAAATAGTCATTGATTTTCATGTTTTTTCTTTCATCAAATCCAATCTTCTGTGACCTGTTGTTCTTACAGCTCATGATGGATTGGAGATGAAACAGATGTTCAGCTGAAACACTAATTTCAAAATAATTCAAGTTATGACAGTAGCTTCATAGGTTTTATACACTGAGCAGAGGAAAAGCATGACCTGGGCCCTTTTTTCCACCTTTCCTCTTCAGCTCTGGCCCTATATGCCCTAGGATGCTCTATGTTAACATGCAGATGGTTTGTCGATAAAATATAATAACCCAAACAAAAATGCGGTCTTTTACAGTGCATTATGTGTCTGGATCTGCATCAAAATTTAGCAGAAATTATCTCTAATTTCTAGCATCTACAAGAGCCATAGAAAGCAGGTTCTGCTGGGTGTGGTGATGCACAATTTTGATCCAAGCACTGAGGAGGCAAATGCAATGGCATATCTGTGAGTTCCAGGCCACCTGGAGCTACAAGGAAGACCCTGTCTTAAAACAAATAAGCAAACAGAAAAAAAATCTGTCAGATTTTGTTTAAGGAAATGTGTATCTTTTACAGGGAAAGTGAAAAATCCACAGTTTGAATCAGAACTAGAATTCAAATACTGATATAAATGGCCCATAAAAAAAGCTTGTATTTAAGGGATTTTGAACTCTGTTCTACTTACATTAATGTTAAAATATAGTCTTCCTTTAAGATGGTGATGGTCAGAAATGGTAAGTTTACAAGGAAGAGAAACATGTAGAAAAAAATGTGTGGTACCTTGAAAACAAAAGAAAATAGGAGATGTCAAAAAGTAATCTGGAACATTTATCTGAAATGATGGTTAAGAACCTTAGTTATTATTTGGGCTTTTTGTTTGAAGATTTATTTTTCTTTGCATCTCTCCTTTGCAGTCTCTGCAAAAAAGAAGGAATACTTTAAATCAGATATTAAAACCTTTAACAATGCTAACCGCTAGAAGGCTGAGGGGCCCAGGCCAACCTCTCCTCAATACATCAGCTTCTAAACAGTTTGTGGAATAAGGCAGAACCTCTGAAGGTCAGTTATCATGACCTGTACCAGGAATAAATAGAGTAGGCAGTGACCTGCTAAGGCTCACTCTAGGTACTTTTCATGAAGTGCCTCACATAACTCTTGCAACCTTGTTACAAGGGTATTATCAGCCCTTCTTTACCTGTAAATATCTTGAATTATTTCTAGAGACGCAAAACTTTTATTCTAGATGATAAAGTTCCATAGAGTATCCCTTGCAAATTTCTATTAAGAACATGTATTAATAGAAAAGAAAAAACAGGAAGGGGATAGAAGAGAATGGTACAGTGAACTTCCAAATATCTATCATGTGGAAAATAATTCTATCTCTTTCCTGAAAATTTCAATATTCTACTTTTCTGAGACAAAGACCCATGTAGCTCAGGTTGACTTGAGACACTGAACTTCTTTTTTATTTTTTTGTCATTCTTTTGAGAGACACTGAACTTCTAATCCTTTCCTCTCTACTTTTCTTTTTCTTTCTCTCTTTTTGTTTTGTTTTGTTTCATTTCGTTTTTTATTTTTTTGAGACAGGGAATCTCTGTAGTCCCAGCTGTCCTGGAACTCACTATGTAGACCAGGCTGGCCTTGAACTCACAGAGATCCACCTGCCTCTGCCTCCCAAGGGCTAGGATTAAAGGCGTGCACCACCACACCCAGCCTCCTCTTTACTTTTCAACTACCAGGAAAACAGATGTGTGCAAACAGATATTTGGTGTATGTGGCACTAGGGATCAAGCCCAGCCTTACCTCATCTTTTAAAAGAACTTTCAGGGGCTGGAAAGATCATTCAATAGTTAAGAGCACTGACTGCTCTTGCAGAGGACTTGGGCTCGATTCCCAGTACCCACATGGTGGCATGGTGGTGCATGCCTTTAATCCCAGCACTCAGGAGGCAGAGGCAGGCTGATCTCTGTGAGTTCAAGGTCAGCCTGGTCTACACAGTGAGCTCCAGGCCAGCTAGGACTAAAGAGAGACCCTGTCACAAAAAACAAAGAAACAACAAAAAAGAACTTTGAGATTTAATTTAATTTAATTTTATATGTATCTGGGTTTTACCTGTGAGTATGTTTGTGTACCACATACATTGAATGCCTGTAAAGACCAGAAGAAGCCTTCAGACACCCTGGAACTGGAGTTACAGGTAGAACTTAGCTGCCATGTAGGTGCTAGGAACTAATCCCAGGTCCTCTGTAAAATGAACCAGTGCATTTTAACCACTGAGCCATTTCTACAGCCCTACATGTTTTTTTTTTATAATATTAGACACTATGAGATTGTTTTTAAAAAATCTTAATTATTTTCCATCTCTAATTTAAGGGGTTTTCTCATATAATCACATTTCACATCAAAGTACAACTGAGATACATGTCTCAACCATCCTGTGGGGGACCCACTCACCCTAACAGCTCACTGAACTAGTGTGACTTCCTTACGCTCAGAAGGTGTGCCACTCTCCAGCTCCAGGCTCAAGTCTGTCCTTACAGAAGGAAATACCCACAATCCTCCGGAGTCACAGAGAGTACAGTCAAAACAGTGTGGCCACTTCAGGGGGCATTGGTCATAAAAGAAGCACTGAAGGGGAGTGTGGAAGGAGGGTTACAGCCCTGGGAAGTTACTGCATCTCTGCAGCATTTGTCTGTTTGTTCTTTCCTTTCATTTATTCCATTTTACTCCTTAGATTTTTTGCTAGTTTGCAAAATAATGGGCTTCACGATGGCATCCAACGGACCGACCATTTTCTTTCTCTTGCCAATGTGGCAGGTCACTTCTCTTCCAAAACATCCACCTACCTCACTCCACATCAATTTCTATAAATTTTTGTATCCCTGGACAATGGAAAAGTCATAAGAATGATTGTTCCAGACTCTCAGGTATCTGCAGAATGAGTATTGCAACACATTTTCATTTCAGACAGCCTGGCCAGTCTAAAACCAATCCTGATATTCATCAGAAGGAAGACCAGTGATTGACACTTGAGAGTCCACACCTGTGCTCTGTGACCTTGTTTTACACAAGTACATAATACACAAACCTACAAATATAAACAAATACAGAAATATTGACAGAGATAAATGACAGTGTTGCTGGTAAAACGAAGAGTGATTTATTTTGCCAAAGCATAAAACCTTTTCAAAACCTGGTCATATAATCAGAAGGATTCTTTAAAAGGTGTCTTCTGGCAGGGGAGATACCATGATCACGAAGGTGGTTTTCCCAGGGCGAGGCTTATCCATTGCACTCCGGATGTGCTGACCCCTGCGATTTCCCCAAATGTGGGAAACTCGACTGCATAATTTGTGGTAGTGGGGGACTGCGTTCGCGCTCTCCCCTGTAAAAATAAATAAATAAATAAATAAATAAATAAATAAATAAATAAATAAATAAAAGGTGTCTTCACCTCTAGAAAGAAAATAAACTTCACACCTATGCAGCAAATGAACAAGAAACTAAAACAAGGAACAAAACATCTTTCTCACCTCTGAAGACCTGGGCTGACCATTTGTTTCTACCAGAGGTTGCTGGTTACATCAACCTTTGAAGATGATAAAGTCAAAGTCTGTTTCCTGGAAATTTGTTGATAAAATAAAGCTCAGCTTATTCCTATTGGTAGAAAAAAGGAAAATCACTTGACAGAAATTTGACATTTTTGAGTAAAGAGAAAGGCTGTGGACAGATACAAGGAAGCACTTTGAGATCCTGAGGCCCGGGCTAAGTCACTCTTTAATTCGGGAGACTGGTAACAAATGACGATAAACCAAACCTAGGATTTTGAGGCCAGGGTTCAAAAAGATCTCAAACTGTACGTTAGTAAGTTAGTAGCTGGATCGTCGAAGAGGCCCCTTCAACCCCACCAGGTTTACACAGCCACAGCCAGCACCTTATCTACTCACTCTCCACCAGCTTGAGGTTTTTCTGTACCATTTTATGTCTGATAAATACTCCCCAGACTCATGGTTGTTCCCAGAACAAAAGGAGGAACCCACCTGGGATGATCTTCTCTTCCAGACCGAGCTGCTGAGAGCGTGAGCTGACAGGCAGGAGCCCTCTCCCTCAAGGTGCGGAATTCTCGCACTGAAAGGAAAGAGCGTGCTGGACACATGGAGGTAAAGTCCAGGGAGCTACTCTATTGGACACCTATAGAAGTGCCCAACGGCCACTGGAATTGCTGAGAATGAGTTGGCAGGGAAACAGGGTGTGTTACAGCTGCTCAGGTCCTTGCTTCTCAGCCAACCTAAATGAGTCAAAACTTATTCAAGTTCTATTTCCGGCATATTCCTAGGCAAATAGCCCCAGGTCACGAGTGGGCTGGTGCTGATTCTACAGGGTGGGCATAGATTCGAAAGTAAAACTCTATCAAAACTCTAACACTGATCAATGATGAGTTGTTCCTGCTGCTGCTACAACCCTGGGTGTCTAGGAAGCTGGTGCTAAACTCGGACACTAAGGGTAACCAACCCTGAGGTTGGGATGTCTATGTTGTCACTTTGTAGTGGCTTAGCTGTTCTGGAGATGGAGCGCAGCAAGAATGACCTCCACTTCCACCTTTCAAAGAAGGCAAGTGCACCTATTGGAGGAATCCGATTTATATTCAGAAATTAGCTTCAAATTACTTGTCAGAGATTTTCAGGTTGAGGTGTTCAAATCTCTGAGCATTGTGAGAAGGGGATAGAGACTGGGTATAGCTGGGTTTGTGACTGCTGAGGGAGATGACCTGGAATATTTCACTTCCGGTGGAAATAGAAGCTAGTCTAGATGACGTGAAAGGAAACAAATCTTGTGAGTAAATGAGAGTCACTCTGCCAGTTATGAAAATGCATCATTCTAAGCATTTAGGATTACAAATACCTATTTTTTCAAGGTAAGGTGTATATGAGTTAAGCATTTTAAGCACACGTTTAGAAATTTTCAAATTTTTAGGTGAGGGATAAAAGTTCCAAATTCTAGCCATTTTACGCTGTGCGTGTTAGGCAAGTGATTCAACTGAGCCACATCTCCACCCCTCTGATCTTTATGTTTTGTGACAGGATGTCCAGGCTAGACTTTGTAACACAGACTAGCTTAAACTGCCGTCGTCAGCCTCCTGAGTAACTGATCACAGACCTGTGGCAGGAGACCCATTTGACGGCACCATCATAGGTTGGAATGATGATTTTGAAGTGAGAACTCTTTAGTGGTTATTTTTCTTTTTATTGTGTCAATCATTTGTGTCTTCATTCAATAATTTACACAAGCCCCCATTTTTCCTATTTAATATTGCAAAGAATAAAATGAATAGAATGCCTAGATTAGGCAAATTTAATAAAATCTTGAAGTGTATTTCATCATTTATAAAAATTTCTGGTAACATGTCAGTTGGAAATCTGGCAGATTTCAGCTGTGGGGAACATAAAGACCCAGAATAATAAGAAATATCAGATGGAAGTGCTCACCAACCATAGTGTGGCAAGAACATTCTTTGGTAAGCATTATGAGTAAAAGCACAGAGCTCGGTACTCATCCTCCTAATGGCCTGGAAACCTTCCTAAGTGTTGGTAGAGAGAAATTGGTGAGAACAGGAGGTAGAAACTAGTCAGGCAGTTTAGGGCTAAGGAATTCAGTTCTTTTTTAATTTTTTTTTTTTTTTTTTTTGGTCTTTTGAGACAGGGTCTCCCTTTAGCCCCAGTTGTCCTGGAACTCACTCTGTAGACCAGGCTGGACTTTAACTCACAAAGATCCACCTGCCTCTGCCTCCTGAGTGCTAGGATTAAAGCCATGCACCACCACGCCCAGCTGATTTTTTAATTTTTATTTTATTTTATTTTTTTTAATTTTTTTTTCATTTTATTTATTTCGGTATGTGTATCAATGTACCGTCTGCGTGCAGGTTTGTGCGCCCGTGTCGTGCAATGCCGCGGAGGTCAGAAGAGGGTCTCTGATTCCCCTGGAACTGGAGTTCTCCTGGAATTGGAATTCCAGACGGCTCTCGGCCGCCATGTGGGTGCTGGGGATCGAACCCGGGTCCTCTGTAAGAGCAGTCGGCGCTCTTAACCACTAGGCCATCTCTCCAGCCCCTTAATTTTTATTTTTAACAAGTTTTATTGAATATGTCTTTAAATCAAATAATATTAAAACTATATACACTTAGTTGTCTTTATGCTAATTGTGACTTCTAAAGTCTCCTTAAACATTACATTATCAAATATCAGTCTGTTGTTCCTTAAAGAATCACAGAGGTGGGCTGGAGAGATGGCCTAGTGGTTGGGATCACTGACTGCTCTTGCTGAGGACCCAGGTTTGATTCCCAGCACCCACATGGCGGCTGGGAACCGTCTTTAACTCCAGTTCCGGGGGAATCCAATGCCCTCTTCTGACCTCCACGGCATTGCATGACACAGGTGCACCAACCGACATGTGGGCAGTACACTCATACACATAAAAAATAATAAATAAAAGAGAAAAAAATCGCAGAGGTAAGTTATGAGGTCTCTGGTGACAAAATCTTTTTTTTTCATTTAATCTTCAGAGTAACCTTTTTTTTTTAGTATTTTTTTCTGTATTTTTTCTTTTCCCAGAAAAACAGAAACAATACAAAATAACAATAACCAAACAAAGCAACAAGAACAAAAAAGGGGGGGATTTCCATTTCTTATTCTGGCGAAGTAATCAATCTGTGGGACTTGGTACGTACTTCTTTTTTTTTCCCTTCTCTCTTTCTTTTCTTTCTACTTTTCCTGCTCTTTCGAGGCTACTAGAAGGATATGCGTTTACTGGCTGGTCCAGTAAAGTGAGTTTCCCAGCTGAGTTCTCAGCTGAGAAAAAGTCTGGTTAATTTGGGGAGATCTCATCCCTAAACTGCCTAATCAATTTCCAGCTCCTATTTAGTTATGTTACCTTCTGAAAAGGGTCACCCCAATCGCCATAAGTGAATTGGGACCCTGCTGCCACTCTGGCTTCTTCCATGCTGAAAAGGGATGTTGGGTGTGGCAACTGGGGTATCACCCATTCAGAGGGTCAATATAAAAGACCCCTGTGCTGGATAGCTTTAGTGTCAACTTGACACACCTCAATTGGGGAATTGGCTCCATTGGATTGGCCTGTGGCCACATCTGTGGAGTATTGTCTTGATGGTCGAGCAGTGTGGGAGGGCCCAGCCCACAATGAGTAGTGCCACCCTGGGCAGGTTGTTGTGTACTGTATAAGAAGGCAGGCTGAGCATGAGCCAGGGGAGCAAGCCAATGAACAGCATTCCTCCATGGCCTGTGTTTCAGCTCCTGCCTCCAGGTTCCTGCCCTGAGTTCTTGCCTTGGGCTCCCTGAGTGATGAACTGTGACCCAGGAGATGTGAGCTGAATAAACCCTTTCCTCCCCAAGTTGGTGTTAGTCAGAGTGTTTTGTCACAGCAGTGGAAGACAAACTAGGACAGAAATTGGTACAAGAATAGTGGAGTATTGCTGTGACAGACCTGACCTTGGTGTTTTAGGGAAGGATTGTGGAGGCATTTGGAACTTTGAGCTGGGAAGATCATTGAATGGCTAAAGATCATTGCTGTGGAGCTTGGAGCAGTTTTGCTGAAGGGGTTGTAGAAGATGAAGGCCTGGCTTGTGAAGTTTCTAGTTTCAAAGGGGATCAGAGATCATCAGGACTGTGTAATCTGTGGGTTCTGGTCAGCTGGGGCTGAAGAATCAGCTGTAAGTAACAAGAGACCAGAACCTGAAGTGAAATCTTTGTTGTACTGGGACAATTGAGGCTCTTTAGCTGGGGCTGAAAACTCAGCTGTAAGTAACAAGAGACCAGCATCACTGTGGTGAAATCTTCTGGGAAGAATTTTTTCAGGGTCAGCACACAGAACCTTTGTTCCAGAAGGGGCCTGAGCCTCCATCTCAAGCCATAAGCAGGACTTGGTAGTGTGTAAGAGTCTCCTATATGGTTCTGGTGTTGAAATTTGAGGTGGTCACAGAGAGCAGCTGAGGCTTGGCACTGTGAGAGGTCAGGAAAGACCATTGGTGGAAATGCACCTTGGTTGCAGTGAAGACCCCAGGATTTCAGGGGTCATGGAGAGAGACTGAGGCTTTGTACCAGGAGAGGTCAGAAGAGACCATTGGTGAAGGTGCTGCCTCAGTTTCAGTGGTGACCCCAGCTTTTTGGAGATTCCAGGACCATGGGACGACCACCAAGAGCAGCAGCAGGTGTGGAATGGAGTAAGCCTGGGTCTGCAAGATGAGCTGTGTGTGCCGTGGATGGCCGAGTCAGAGAGGGGGAGCTGTCGAAACCCTTTGGAGCCCAGAAGATCATGAGTGAATCCCAGGTGTCCATCCTTGAGCTACTTTGCTGGACTTAGGTTTTGTTTGAGAGTGCCTGATTCTTCCCTTTGAAATAAGACAGTACTTGTTTTGGATTTTACAGTAGCCCACAGTTAAAAGACTTTTTTTTTTTTTTTTTTTTTTCAATATAGACTGAACTTTTAAGTGTTTGGACATTTTAAGGACTGTGGGGCTTTTAAGGTTGTACTGTCTTAGGTTGTGATTAATGTTAACATCATACTTTGGGGACAAGAACTGGAAAGGTGGTGGTTTAATAGTGATGTGTTTTGTGTGTCAAGTTGACAAAGGGTCAATTGTGCTGGATAGCTTTATTGTCAACTTGACACACCTGAGTTGAGGGAGCCTCAATTGGGGAATTGGCTCCATTGGATTGGCCTGTGGCCACATCTGTGGAGTATTGTCTTGATGGTCGAGCAGTGTGGGAGGGCCCAGCCCACAATGAGTAGTGCCACCCTGGGCAGGTTGTTGTGTACAGTAGAGGAAGGCAGGCTGGGCATGAGCCAGTGGAGCAAGCCAGTGAACAGCATTCCTCCATGGCCTGTGCTTCAGATCCTGCCTCCAGGTTCCTGTCCTTCCTGCCTTGGGATCCCTGAGTGATGAATTGTGACCTGGGAGCTGTAAGCTGAATAAACCCTTTCCTCCCCAAGTTGGTGTCAGTCAGAGTGTTTTGTCACAGCAATGGAAGACAAACCAGAACAACCCCCAAGCATAACTATAAAGGGAAAAAAATCCTTGACTGGTGTCCGTGAAAGTAAAATGAAGGCAGGATTAGTTAGGTACCTAAACTAGGCAGGAGACCAGGAGAAGTAAGAACAGGGTGAATTCCAATGTCCAACCTAAAAGCTAGACCAGGGGTTTCAAAACATCCATTTATTAGGTTTCTCCTTCTGTTCATTTGGCTATGATGTCTGGACTCAGGATCTGTTTTACAGGCTTTTTAATAGTCAGGATATGAGTTTCCACTTAGATTGTTGCTAGAAAGAGGAAATTTTATTATTGAGCATGAATTAACAATAGTGGACTTGTCCTTTGGCTGCAGTTGAACCTACTCTGTTAATCAAGGCCAAGATCTAAGGTTCTTATGCCTGTTTAACATTATTTCATATAACTGTATGCCCAATATGTGGAGGCACAATTTTTGAGGCTTTAAAAGAAATATTTTGAGTGTTTATCTTTTGGTTATACTTTCCTTTTGGGTGCTTAAGTCTACACAGTTATCCCAGATTAACCAAACTTTGTTTTCTCAAGGTCATTTTAGGTTCTGGTCATCAGGGGCTCTCCAGTTTTGTTTTGTTTTTTTTGGGGGGGGGTGGGAGGCAGAAGGGCCTGTCTCCTTCTGGCCATTATTAACCAGTTCCATTTACCAAGTAGAAGGTCAGGTCTTGCTAGACAGGGCTTCCCTTTGTAGCACAAGGCAACTTTCCTCTATATTGAGCTTCCTCTTTATAGACTAGACATTGGCTAGGGTTCTGTTGGTGGATCTCCAAGACCTCCCTACACAGGAAGCCTGGTGACTCACAATTACAGAACATTTTTTTGGTCTTTTTGAGACAGGGTCTCCCTGTAGCCCTAGCTGTCCTGGAACTCACTCTGTAGACCAGGCTGGCCTTGAACTCACAAAGATCTGCCTGCCTCTGCCTCCCAATTGCTAGCATTAAAGGCGTGTGCCACCGGCTTTACAGAACATTTTAAGAGATGCTTCTATATAAAATCCCCTGGGACCAATTGATCTCAGAGGGCAAGAAACAAAATTGTCCCTTAAATCCCTTTGCCAAATTGGTATGGGCCTTAGGTATGGGCATTAAGCATCCAAAAAAGAGAAGTTACACTAATCTGTACTTTTAATTACTGTATCATATTTAGATAAATCTTGAAGAAAAGCCCAAGAAGCCTTGTGTAAACATTGACTGGAAGAAATTTAACACCATAGGATAAGCAGGGAAAGCCAATAAGAGAAATTTAAACAATTTTAGGCATATCTTAAATATAAACCATTTACTACAAACATAAGCATTCTCTTTACTTTTCCAAACCTCATATCCTGGTTTGTAGTATTATAATAACAGGGAAAATACCTGTTGACTAGAATTAAGCCGAAAAAAATTTACCAGGTCCATCCAAACTGTCTCCTTCTGGGGTGCATGCCACTATTTCAGGGAAATAAACCTAGCTTTTCTTGAGTCAAGTTATCTTGAAATGGGCAGAACAGATATCAAAAGTAACACATAATAGAGACCAAAAAATATCTTTCAGTAGTCAAAGATAACCCATTACTTGTCTATACCCTTTAATCCAAATCTACAACTGGAAGTCCACTACAAAGCACGAATGAACTGAAAACCAACCCCAACCCTGTGTGGTTATAATCCCATTTACAGCATTAGTAAACTGGTTTTAATGTTTATACCATTCCACTCTAGAAACATTTAACCACTTTAATCCATTATATGTTCTTATTTTCTACTAAACTTTGCAATGTTTATTCCCATCCAGTTGAGTGGGGCAGTTTCCCCAAACACATCAACACAAAATAAAAACCTTAAAGTGACCCTACAGGCTCTTGCCAACCAAATCTTTCCAGATATTCAGAAACGCAACACATAGGCCTGGCAAAATAAAATGCCTGTCTATCTGCCCCAAAGATGTTCCATCTAGTGACAAAACATCCCCCCCACAAAATGCAGCCAAAGGCTTTGAATTCTATTTTATCTAGTATTAGCATAACGACTCCTCCTTCTTTCTCAGTGCCAATTACTTGTATTATTTTTTTATCCTCCTTGGGATACTATCTATCTTTAAAGGTGAGGTAAGTTTCTGGGAGACAGGAAAAAAAAGATAGGTTTTGTTTCTTAATCCGTTCCTCTAGTCTCTGTCTCTTAATTGGAGAATTCAGTCTATTGACATTTAAAACTGTTGTTGAGAGAATTAAATTGTTTCCAAACATTTTGATTTCCAGTACAGTCTTACCCAAGGTTTTTATTTCCTTTGTGGTAGTATTTGTTTTCTAGAGTTGATTGGTTATAGTCATCCCTACCCTCTGCTCTTTGTATTGATTGAAGTATTCCCTGCAGGCCTGACTTATTGGAGTGGAATTCTTTCAACTTATTTATATCATGGAACATTTTCCTTTCTCCTTCAATTATAATAGACATTTTTGCTGGATAAAGTACTCTGGGTTGGCATCTATAGTCTTTTAGAACTGGGAATATTTTAGACCAGGTTCTTCTGGCTTTTATTGTATGTATTGAGAAATCAGCTGTAATTTGGATAGGTTTTCCTTTGTAGGTAACTCATTGCTTTTCTTTTGCAGCCCTCAGTATCCTTTCTTTGCTTTGAACATCTAGTGTTTTTACTATGATATGGCGTGGAGAAATTTTTTTTCTGGTTCTGTCTGCTTGGTGTTATATATACTTCTAGTACTTGTATATGTATCTCTCACTTTAATTTGGGAAAATTTTCCTCTCAAACTCTATTGAAGACCTGAGCCATATCATCATCCTGTGAGTTTTCTCCCTCTTCTTTCCCTATAATTCATAGGTTTTGTCTTTTTCATGGTATCCCACAGTTCCTAATTATTCCATTATTGTGTTTTTTTTAAATTTTCATAATCTTTACTTGATTTATCCAATTCTTTCATATTTCTTCCAATCTTGATATTCTATTTTTTCCTTCATCCTTTCTATTATTAAGAGTTTCTCCCCTGAGAAATTGTACTTCAGGTATAAAACTTGAGATCTTATTAAAAAGACAAAGTAAAAAAAAAAAAAAGAGCACAGTTGTTTTGCCTGTCTTACTGGCAAGTGCAGATACTCTGAGGCTGCCACTGCTTTTGATATCCTTCAAAGACATGAGACACAGCCTTTTAACCTTCCAATATGGACTGAAGACTCATGTCTCTCCAAGAATCCTCCAAACCTTCAGTGCCAGATGAGGACTGCTGAGACATCCAGCCTGTGGACTGAACTACTACTGGGATTTCAGCCTCTTCAGAGTATTGATTGCCATTTTTGGACTACCCAGGCTGTATCACAGAGACCAGTACAGTAGGACCAAGACAGGATGCGGTGCTTTCTAGACCTCATTTGGTGTCCATGGGAAGGGAAAACCCCAGTGTGGAGTACAAGGGCAGGACTGATGGTTGTTTGGGCTTGCCAAGGAGGAGACTTCAAACATGACATCTTTCAGCCTAATTTTAAAAAATCATAAGCTGAAGATGCTAAAAGATATATGTGGCATGCATATATGCATATTTTGGAGTAATGTAGATTGGAAGGAACAACAAGAACAATAACAAAAAAGACTGGGTCAAAGAACTGATGGAAACTTCTGCATTGAGAATTTTGAGAGAGACAGAAAAAGATGAAAAATGTTTGGCAGAATGCATGAGCTCTGGAGGGATGGGGTGGACAAAGAAGTGGGAATGGGTCTAGATTTGATTGGAAATTTTGTATGAAATGCACAAAGCTTCAATAAAAATTGGCTTTGAAAAAAAAGAAAAAAAAAGAAAAGAACTTCAAAAGAAAATATGAAAAGTTTAAGTTAGATTTGCAGTATTTGGGAAAAAAAGTGTTCTAAAACACAATTATGCTGATTAAACTCAAAACAATGACATAAGCTTGAAATAGCCATGGCATCTGTCATGTTTGGGTGGACTAATATAAGTTATGTATTAACATATTACATATAGCAGTACAAGTTCACTGAGTTGTTTTTAACAAGATCACAGTTTTCATCCTTTTTACTGTGTTTATTGATTCAGATCAATAAATATTTAATGAAAAAAAGTTTCTCTCATCCTTTCCAAGTTGTTTGTGGAATGCTGCATTTCTTTTTTCATTTCACCTTGAAATTTCTTCAATGTTTCTATATATTTTGTAATTTCATTCCACAATTTATTGTTGTCCTCTTTGAGTTTATCCTTACTTTTAGATTCCAGACTTCCTTGTTTATAAGCTCCTTAAATTCCCTCAACTCCTTAATTTCTCTAATCATATTCATAATTGTTATTTTGAGATCTGTATCCTGAGTTATAGCCAAGGGGTCTTCATTAGAGGGTACTTGAATAGGGGTATTAGTGTTTGGTGAAGATCCACCTGAGTCTTTCTTTCATTGAGCTTTAGGCATTTGGGTGGCTTCTGTTGGGAGTGGTTCTAACGTGAAGCTTAGGTGTTTATTGAGCTGACACTGATGTTGGTTATATTCTTCAGGTGTTTGTTGACTTCTTAATTGATGTACAGTTGTGGACACATTAGGCTCCAAAAATCTCAACTCTATCCTAACACTGTACAGACCAACACCCCTCACCCAACCAGCAAATGGTTTGCCCAATGGACTAAGCCAGGTAACACCCAAGCTGGCCCGAAACCCCCAGGCCCGCAAAACCCACACTCTGAGGGCCCCAACACTCCCAGTCCTGTAGGCTGGAAGGTCACAACACTTCTGCTACAATGCAGCCAGAGTCCCCCACATCTAATTGGGGTGAACCCCCAATCATCCACCTGGTGAGATGTACTCATGGAACCACTGTACATACCCTTAATATACCCGCTGATCCTCCAGGGCCAGGTCCCAAGGTCCGTACCTGGGTTCAGTGGAAGAAAGGCTCAGCTGACATGAGGTTTTCCCTGTTGTCTCCTGATGCCCCTTGGATGATGTCTGTAGTGCTAAAATGTAGTCCAGAAGGATCCAAACACCCTCGGACCTCTAATGCTTCCCAATGCCCTTGGGGTTCCCTGAGTCCCCCTCCCCAACTTTTCCCTTAGCTGCTCATTATTCACCCACTACCTCAGGAGCCGCCATTTTGGACTGGTCACAAAACCTCAATCGATCATCAATCAATCAATCAATCAATCAATTCGTAACTTTGTTACCATTTTCTTTCTTTTTGATGAAAACATTTAAAATCAATCTTCTTAGAATGTTTCAATCATACACTACAAAATTGTTCATTATGAGTACCATGATGTACATTAGATTCTCAGGGTTTACTCTAAAATTTTGTAGCTTTTACCAATAATTTCTTTTTTTTTTTAATTTTTTTTTATTATTTAATTTTGTATGTGTATGAATGTACTGTCTGCATGCAGGTCTGTGCACCCGTGTCGTGCAATGCCGCGGAGGTCAGAAGAGGGTCTCGGATTCCCCTGGAACTGGAGTTCTCCTGGAATTGGAGTTACAGACGGTTCTTAGCCACCATGTGGGTGCTGGGGATCGAACCCGGGTCCTCTGCAAGAGCGTCAGTGCTCTTAACCGCTAGGCTATCTCTCCAGCCCCACCAATAATTTCTAATTTCCTGCTTCTCCTGTAATAAGCCATCCCCATATAGCCCTGCTTTATGTGTGCTTTGTTATAAAGACACCATATCCTTATTCAGTACATTGTTACTTCATTAGCATCAAATTCACAGCTAAGAGCTTGTGCTTTATGCTTTGAATAAAGCTTATAAAATGGTGTGTTTTCTCCTTGAAGCATATCACAGCCTTCTTGCTCTCAGAACTCTAAACAAAACTTCAACTTTGTGCTTTGGGAGAATCTATCCCAGCCTTTAATGTTTGTGATTCTACTCTTAGCTTTTTTAATGCTCCTTACATACAGCAAATTTACAAAGTCTGAATTTAAACTGTAGTTTAATTGCAAAGCAAATTTAGGGATTCACAGTTTAACCATAGGCATGTGTACAGGTAGAAAATGTAACTTTACATTCCTAAATTACATAGTAGTTAATGTATATTTTAATGTACTTAAAAAAAAAGAGATTTGCTCTTTCTCGTAAATCTTAGAACTGAGTAAAATAGAGACATATACTTTGTGGAGAGCGGGTGTGGCGACAGTCCCAAGAAGGTGCCCAGGACTTTAGCCAAGTCTTATGACTAACACCCGAGTCTTATGACTCACACCTGATTCCCTCCTACCTCAAAGTAAAGCCACGCTCACCATTTGAGCTGCGCAGGTGCACCCTGTATACAAGATCAGGCCAGATGATACCAATAGACTGAGGCCACGCAACCTGGGCTGGGAAGGTGGATAAATAGAGGGACTTTCTGGTCTTGGGGGGAGGAAGAACAAGAAGAAGAAAAAAGGAAGTAAAAATACTGTAAAAGGCCTGAATAAACCGTATTGAGAAGAATGAGCTAGAGGTGCTTTATTTCTGCTGGTCGGAATTAAAGGCATCAATACTTCAAGCTATATCTATAGCGATAATGGTCTATGTAATATTATCTTTACTGACCAATTACCTACTTTGATTTACACATAAGGATTTGGTGTTAGGAACTACAGATGAGGGATAACATACATCCTTTGCTTTCTGAGACTGTGTTATCTCACCTAGCATAACAGCTTCCAGTCCCATCCATTTGCCTACAAACTTCATGATGTTGTCCTTCTTCACCACTGCATAGAACTCCATTGTATAAATGTACATCTTCATTATCCACTCCTCAGTTGAAACACCTGGGCTGCTTCCAGCTCTTCACTATTGTGAAAAGAGCAGCAATAAACATGGCTGCTGCACACATGTCTCTCTTATAGGATGAATCCTTTGGGTATATATGTAAGATATGTATAATTGGGTCAGATGGTAGGTTCATTCTTAGTCTTTTAAGAGTTTTCCACACTGCTTTCCATAGGAATTGCATGAGTTTGCAATCCCACCAGCAGTGAATGTGTCTTCTCCTTTCTCCACACCCTCTCCAGCATTTGTTGTCATTTGTTTTCTTGATCATAAAGTAAGATAATTTTATTTTACCAGTGTAAGATAAAAGCTCAAAGTAGTTTTAATTTTCATTTCCTTAATAAGCAAAGATGATGAATACTTTTTATGATGTTTCTTTTTTTTAATTTATTTTTATTGATGCTTTGTGTATTTCATACATCATTTTCCAATTCAGTTCAGGCATATATCCCCTTCCCTTCCCCCCCACCCCACCCCTACCCATCGCAGATCGTGCATTCTGCCGTAAGTTTTCTGCATCTTTCTCTGCTTTTTTGTTTTGTTTTGTTTTCATTTTTTTTTAACAATAGGTGATAATTTGTGAGTACAAGCATCCTTCATGTAAAACCAATTTGCAAGCAGTTGTGCCCAAACCCACACAGCTCATGGGTCCCACCATCCTGAAAGGGGGGGCTTGTACGTTCAATCAAGTTGATCAAATGAGTGTCCAGTCTATATCTTGACCATCTTTACTTCTCTTGAGAAGTCTCTGTTCAGATTTTTAGCCCATCTTTTAATTAATTGGGTCATTTGTTATTTGTTTTCTTGGTCCTTTTTTTGAGTAATTTGTATTCTCTTGATGTTAATCTCTGTCAGATGTGTCACTGGTGAAGATTCCTTCCCACTCTGTGGGTTTTTCTTCACTTCTTTGATTGTTTCTATTGTTGTACAGAAGTGTTTTCATTTAATGAGGTCCCACTTATTGATTGTGGACCTTAATTCCTGCACAACTGCTATCTGATTTAGAAAGTATTTTCCTACATCTATATCTTGTAAGTTACTGCCAAAGTTTTCTTCTAACATTTTCAGGGTTTCAGGTTTCACATCGAGGTCTTTAACCCATTTAGAATTGACTTTTGTATAAGGTGAAAGGTGGAGGTTTAATTTCATTATTCTTTAGGTGGTGATCTAGCTTTGCCAGCACCATTTGCTGAAGATGCTACTTACTTTCACTGAGTATTTTTGGGTCATTTGTCAAATACCAGGTGGCTGAAATCATTTGTACTAAAGTTTGGGTCTTCAATTTTATTCCATTCATCTATGGGTCTATTTTCATGCCAGTGCCATGGTGTTTTTATGTCTCTAAGACTGTGGTAGAAATTGAAATCTGGTATAGTAATTACCCCTACCTTACTTTTTTTTTCTTGCTCAGGGTTGATTGGCTATCTGAAGTCTTTTGTGTTTCCATATGAATTTTAGGATTTTTTTTCTAATTCTGTGAAAAAAGGCATGGGGATTTTGACTGGGATTGCATCAAATCTATATATTAGTTTGGGAAGGATGGTCATTTTTACTATATCAATTCTTCTGATCCATGAGCATGGGGGTTTCTTACATCTTCTGGTGTTTTCTTCAATCTCCTTCAAAGATTTAAAATCTTCATTGTAGAGGTATTTATTGGCTTAATTAGGTTTATTCTGAGATCTTTTCTTTTATTTTAAGGCTTCCATGAACTCATCCAATTGCTTATTATTGGCATATGGAAATGCTACTGATTTTTGTAGATTACTTTTTTTTTTGTCTTTTCGAGACAGGGTCTCCCCATAGTCCCAGCTCTCCTGGAACTCACTCTGTAGACCAGGCTGACCTTGAACTCACACAGATCCGCCTGCCTCTGCCTCCCAAGTGCTAGGATTAAAGGCATGTGCCACCATGCCCGGCTTATAGATTACTTTTGTAAACTGTCACTTTACTTCAAACTGTTAATCATTTCTAGGAGTATTCTAATGGGATTTTTGGCAGCCCTTAGATGTAATATCATTTCATCTACACAAGGGATAGTTTGACCTCCTCTTTTCTAATTAGTACCCTTTAATTTCCTTCTCTTGTCTTTTTGCTCTAGCAAGAGTTTCAAGCACTATATTGAAAAGGAGTGGAGATAGTGGGCATCCTTGTCAGGTTCCTGATTTTAATAGGAATGCTTATAATTTTTCTCCATTTAGGATGATGATAGCTGTGGGTTTGTTTTATATAGCTTTAATTTTGTTGAGGAATGTTCCCTCCACTCCAATTCCCTCTAGGACTTTAGACATAAAGGCATGTTGCATTTTATCAAAGGCTTTTGCTACATCAATTGAGATGCCTAGTGGGTTTTTATCTTTGAGTTCATTTATATAATTTATGACATTTATTGATTTACATATGCTGAACCATCCCTGCATCTCTGGGATAAAACCAACTTGATCATTTTGGATAACATTTTTGATATGTACCTGTTCACAGTTTCCAAATTTATTGAGAATTTTGCATCTATATTCATTAAATTAGAAGGAATTTGGGAGATTTTCCTCTGCTTCTATCTTTTTGAATAACTTAAATAATATTGGTTGTAGGGCCTCTTTAAATGTCTTATAGAATTCTGGACTTTTTATAGTTGGGAAGTTTTGAATCACAGTTTCAATGTCCTAACATGTTATGGGTCTCTTTAAACTGTTTGTCTCTTCATGGTTAAGCTTTGGTGAGTCCCAGGATTTCAGATATTCATCCATTTCTTTGAGGTTTACAAATTTAATACAGTATAGATTTTTAAAGTATTCCCATATAATGTTCTGGATCTGTTTATTTATCGTTTCCCCTTTCTCCTCTAACTTGGAGTTGCTCTTTCTTTTGGTTAGTAGGGCTAAGTGTCGGTTTGTCTTGTTAATCCTTTCAAAAAAACAGCTCTTGGACACATTAATTCTTTGTACTATTTTCCCTGTTTCTATTTCATTAATCTCTGCTCTGATTTTTGTTATTTCTTCCTGTCTGTTGCATTCGGAATTCACTTGTTTTTGTCTTTCAAGTGCTTTGAGCTCCAATGTTGTCATTTATTTGTGCTATATTTTTTTAATTTTTTTATTATTTATTTTTGTATGTGTATGAATGTACTGTCTGCATGTAGGTCTGTGCACCCATGTCGTGCAATGCTGTGGAGGTCAGAAGAGGGTCTCAGATTCCCCTGGAACTGGAGTTCTCCTGGAACTGGAGTTACAGATGGTTCTCAGCCACCATGTGGGTGCTGGGGATTGAACCCGGGTCCTCTGCAAGTGCAGTTGGTGCTCGTAACCACTAGGCTATCTCTCCAGCCCTTTTTGTGTGTGTGTGTGCTCTATTTTTTAATGTAGACACTTAGAGCTATAAATTTGCCTTTTAGGACTTCTTTTAAAGTGTCCCTGAGGTTTTGTTGTGTAGTTTCTCCCTTGATCCATTCATTGTTCAGGAGTGTGTTATTGAATCTCCACAAGTTCCTGTAGTTAAAAGGGCTTCTTCTGGTGTTAATATTATGATTTATTGCATTGTGGTCTGATAGAATACATGGAATTGTTTCAAGTTTTTGTATTTGTTAAGGTTTGTTGTGTGCCCCAGCATGTGGTCAATTTTGGAGAATGTTCCATAGGTTGCTGAATAGAAAACATATTCTTTGGTGTTTGAGTGGACTACTTGGTAGATGTCTATTAGGTGTATTTGGTTTATTGTATTGTTCAGTTCAGATGTCTCTCTTTCTATTCTTTTTCCTTTTGACCTGTCTAATGGACATGGTGGACATGTCCATTAGATCAAAATGGACATGAAGTCACTACTAGTGTGTTGGAGTTAATCTGTATCTTAAAGACCTGTAGAATTGTGTCTATGAAGTTCAGTGCACCAAAGTTTGATGTGTATAAATTCACATCTGTGATAACTTCTTGGTTAATTGTTCCTTTGATAAGAATGAAGTGACCCTCTTCATCTCTTCTGATTAGTTTTAGTTTGAAGTCTGTTTTGTTTGGTATTAGAATAGCAAGTTCTGAAATTGTATGAGCTGAGCTCAAGTTTGAGACTTCAGTTTTGTTCCATTCGTCAGCAGATCTGTTTTTGTGCCAGTACTGTGCTGTCTTTATGACTATGGCCCTGTAATATAGCTTGAAGTCTGGTAGAACAATTCCTCCATATTGCATTTTTCATTCAGGGTTGCTTTAGCTATTTGGGGTCTTTTGTTTTTCCATACGAATTTATGGATTTTTTTCCCCAAGTCTGTGAAGAAGCTCATGGGGATTTTGATTGGGATTGCATTGAATCTGTATATCAAGTTGGGTAAAATGGACATTTTTACTATATTAATTTTCCCAATCCATGAGCATGGGAGATCTTTCCATCTTTTGATGTCATTTTCAATCTCCTTCTTCGGGGGTTTAAAATTTTTGTTGTAAAGTTCATTGGTATCTTTGGTTAGGTTTGTTCCCAGGTATTTTATTATTTTTGAGGCTATTGTGAGTGGGAAGGTCTTCTTATATTCCTTCTCCACTTGTTTATTGTTGGAGTAAAGAAAGGCTACTTAAATCCATCCGGGCCTGGGCATTTTTTGGTTGGGAGGCTACTTATTACATCTTTGATTTCTTCCTGTACTATTGGTCTGTTTAGGCTGTCGATCTCTTCTTGGTTGAGCTTTGGTGATTCCCAGGATTTCAGATATTCATCCATTTCTTCTAGGTTTTCAAACTTAGTAGAATATAAGTTTTTGAAGTAGTCCCGTATGATTGTCTGGATCTTTTCATTGTCTGTTGTGATATTTCCCCTTTCATCACAGATTCTATTGATTTGGAGTTGTTCCCTCTTTCTTTTGGTTAGCTGGGCTAGAGGTCTGTCTATCTTGTTTATTCTCTCAAAGAACCAACTTTTGGATTTATTGATTTTTTTGTATGGTTTTCTTTGTTTCTATTTCATTGATCTCTGCTCTGATTTTTGTTATTTCTTCTTGTCTGCTCCGTTTAGGGTTCATTTGTTGTTGTCTCTCAAGTATTTTTAGCTGCAGTGTTAGATCGTTCAGATGCATGACCTGGGATGGAGTGGGGGGGGGAGGGAAAGGGAAATAAGCCTGACCTGAATTGGAAAAAATGTATGAAATGCACAAAGCATCAATAAAAACTAATTTAAAAAATAAATAAATAAATAAATAAATAAATAAAAAATAAAAAGCTCTTAGAGAATATCCCAACACCAAAAAAAAAAAAAAAAGGCTACTGATTTTTCTAGGTTAATTTTGTATCCCACCACTTTACTGAAACTCTTAATCATTTCTAGAGTATTTCTGGTGGATTTTTTTAGCATCCCATAGGAAAACTATCATATTATCTGCAAAAAGGTATAGATTAACTTCTTATTATCCCATTACTACTCCTTTAATTTCCTTCTCTTGTCTTATTGCTCTAGCAAGTTTTTCAAGACTATGTTAAATAGGAGTGGTGATAAGAGGCAGCCTTGCCAGGTTCCCACCTTTAAGGGAAATAATTGCAATTTTTCTCCATTTAGGATGATGTTGGCAGTGAGTTTATCTTATTTGACAAAGGGACAAAAAAAACCCTCAGTGGAGGAAGGACAGCATATTCAGCAAATGGTGCTGGCAAAACTGGATCACCATTTGTAGAAGAACAAAATTAAACCCCTACCTCCCACCCTGTACAAAAATCAACTCCGACTGGATCAAAGATCTCAATGTAAAACCCAAAACCCTGAAGGTGATAGAAGAAAAATTTGGTAATGACCTACAAGACATAGGTGTAGGAAAAGTCTTTCTAAATCAGACAGCAGCTGCACAGGAAATAAGGCCAACAGTTGACAAACGGGACTTCATCAAACTCAAAAGCTTCTGTACAGAGACAGAAACAATCAAGGAAGTGAAGAGGAAATCTTCACTAGTGATTCATCTGACAGAGCATTAACATCAAGAATATATAGACTACTCAAAAAGCAAAGAATTAAGAAAACAAACGACCTACTCAAAAGATGGAGTAAAGAGCTGAACAGAAACTTCACCAGTGAGGAAGTAAAGATGGCTGAGAAACATCTTAAAAAGTGTTCAACATCATTAATAATTAAGGAAATTAAAACCACTCTCGGATATCATCTCACTCTGATAAGACTGGCTAAGATCAAGAACACAAAAGATACCAAATGCTGGAGAGGTTGTAGGGAAAGGGGAACACTGATCCACTGCTGGTGGGAATGTAAACTTGGACAACCACTGTGGGAAGCAGTGTGGAGAACGCTTAAAAAACTCAAAATGTGCCTACCATCTGACCCAGCCACACCACTCCTGGGTATATACCCACAAGACTTATCCTACTGCAAAGATACATGCACATCCATGTTTATTGCAGCTCTCTTCATAATAGCAAAGAGCTGGAACCAACCCAAATGCCCCTCAACAGACAAGTGGATGACAAAAACGTGGTACATCTACACAATGGACTACTACTCAGCAGTAAAGAAACATGACATCATTTGCAAGTAAATGGATGGAACTCGAAGCCATTATGATAAGTAACACAGTCCCAGAAAAACAAGTGGCGAATGCTCTCCCTCATTTGTGGATGCTATCACCAAATCCCCAGATGAAAGGCAAGCTGAATAACATTATTGTTATATTTCTGTTTATCTGAAAGCAACTATGTTGTTATAATGTAAATCTCTTAATGGGCTCTAGAATAGATCCACCACTTACTCTCAGACTCTGTAATTACTGTATATGAATGGAAAGTATATATGCATATTTTAGAGTAATATAAAATTAAAGGAGGAAAATGTGAATTCCTAAACATAAAAAAGACTGAAAGAAAGACATGCAGGATAGTTATGGTAGAATGCATGATCTAGGGTGGGGTGGGGGAAAGGAAAGGGGAATATGTGTAAACTGAGCTAAGAAATGATATCTGAAATACACAAAACATCAATAAAAGCATAAAAAAGATAAAAAGAATAGCAAGTTCTGTTTGTTTTTTAGTGCCATTTGCTTGGAATATTTTTTCCATCCTTTCACCTTCAGATGGTCTTTGTCCTTGAAGGTGAGATAAGTTTCTTGCAGACAACAAAAAGATGGATTTTGTTTTTTATCCCATTCTAATATTCTATGTATCTTGATTGGAGAGTTCAGTACATTGATATTTAAAGTTATTATTGAGAGATGTATATTTCTTCCCATCATTTTGGTTTCTGGTCCGTTCTTGTTCTAGGTTTGTTTGTATTTTCACAGTAATAGGTGCATTAAATATATTCTTTTGCTGCTTCGGTAGGCCTTCCACTCTTTGTATTGCTTCAAGTATTTTCTGAAGGGCTAGATTTCTGGATATGAAGGCATTCAAACTGTATATGTCATGAAAGATTTTCCTTTCTCTTTCAACTATAATAGATATTTCTGCTGGGTAAAGTATTCTGGGTTGGCATCTTTAGTTATTTAGAACTGGGAAAACTTTGGTTCAAGCTCTTCTAGCTTTCATCATTTGCATTGAAAAATCAGCTGTAATTCTGATGGGTTTTCCTTTATATGTGATCCGTTGTTTTTCTTCTGCAGCTTTCAGTATTCTCTCTTTGTTTTGAACATCTAGTGTTTTTACTATGACATGGTATGGGAAATTTATTTTCTGGTTCTGTCTATTTGGTGTTTTATGTACTTCCTGTGTTTGTATGCATATGCTTTCCTTAATTTGGGAAAATTTTCTTCTATAATCCTGTTGAAGATCTGATCAATACTATTATTCATCTTTGCTTGAGTGTTTTAATTCTTCCATGTTGTCTCCCAGTATTGATATTCTATTTTCTACTTCATTCATTCTGTTATAGAGGCTTTTCCTCATACTTTCCAAATGGCTTACTGAATGTTACACTTCCTTTTTCATTTCAGCCTGAGTTTAGTTCAGCGTTTCTATATCTTTTGTGAACTCATTCCAAAGTTTATCAGCATCTTCTTTTAATTTATCTCTATATTCTTTTGGTTCTTTGATTTGTTTGTGAGTTCTTTAAATTCTTTGAATTATTTGATCATGTTTATTATAGTTTTTTCAGATCTGTGTCCTGAGTTACATCTAGGGGCTCCTCATTATAGGAGTCTTCTACAGGACTGGTAGTATTTGGTGGTGCCTTATTATTTGAGTTGTGATTTTGGCATTTGGATTTCTCTTGTTGTTTGTGATTCTAGTATGAAGCTCAAGTGTTTCTTTGTTGAATTGAAGTCTGGTTTTGCTTGTATTCTTCAGGTATCTTCATTGTCTTATTAGGTATGCAAGGGTGGTTGGTGTAAGCTTCAAGTTCTCCCTTCTGAGTTTGTACAGGAGAGACCAACCACCCATTGCCCAGCCAATCAGGATCTCCTCCAGAGGCCTGAAACAGGCAATAGTCAGGCAGGGTTGAACCCCCACAACACGTGGGGGCAGAGGACAGAGGAAAATGAATAAAAGAAGAGAGAAAGAGAAGCCTGGACCTATGAGCCTAACAGTACTGGTCTTTAACTGACAAGCAGTGAAAATTAAGGAGGAACTTCAGAGAGTGTTAACTCTTTAGAGAGGAAGAGCCTACCTTGCCCTTTAAGACTGGAGCAAACTGTGTTCCCTACCACAGCTCTGCTCTGAAGCCTTTGAAGCAAACCATCTGCATCTTTGCAGGAATGAAAGAATAGAGGATAGATAATCACCAAGAAACTGGACCTTCATCTGATACTTACACAGGATTAGACATGTCTGACATCCCTGGGGACTGTTTTTGCCTTGAAAGGAACATGCCTGAATATTCCTTTAAAAACTATGTATGTCATTGGTCCTATGTGGTAAGGAGTCTTGGGTCAAGAATATCTTTGGCTGAGTGATGGATGTTGGACTATTTTTCTGTTGTCCAACCCATAAAAAAGGACACAGGCCTCCCACAGTTAGAAAAAGGTGGAATGTTCAAATACTAATGTCAGATCTGTGTTTGAGCAGGGACACATTCATGAGTTCTTGAAAGAAGCTTCCCACCCCAGCAGAGCAAGCTGGATTCTGTATATAAGTTCGAACCAACAGTGTTCTGGAGACACAGAGAAAGACACCATGGTCTCTACCTGGGCCATGTATTACAGAAAAGTTGACTTTAAAGATGGACTTGGTGGATGAAGGGAAATGGTTTGATGGACAAGAGCTCAAAGGCCATCCCAGGAACAAAGGTCTCTGGGCACAGACTACAGATGAGGTTCTGGGTGTCCTATTTTACACTGCTGAAGTGCAGCTGGGATTTCTTTTCCTGTCCTCAGGTGAATTCACATCTCATTCCCCACTGCATAAAGCTGCCTCTATTTGTTTTTTTATTTTTTATTTTTTAATATTTTTATTTACTTTTCACATGTGTATGAATGTACTGTCTGCATGTGGGTCTGTGCACCCATGTCATGCAATGTCACGGAGGTCAGAAGAGGGTGTCAGATTCCCCTGGAACTGGAGTTAAAGATGGTTTACAGCCACCATGTGGGTGCTGGGGATCGAACCCGGGTCCTCTACAAGAGCAGTCACTGCTCTTAACCGCTAGGCTATCTCTCCAGCCCCAGCTGCCTCTATTTGTAAGAGAACTGAGATGTGGTCTCTAAATTCCCAGTCACTACCAGCATCTAAAACTTCCTCTATAGATGTGTAGTCTTTCTCTTCCTGCTCAGCTCTCTGGACAGGAAGGCCACCATGCCCAGGATTCAGAGGCTTCAAAGAGGAGGCCACCTCCAAGTATGACTTTCCCCCCCTCTTTTCACAGATTAAGGAACAGGTTCACCTGCTGGTGCCGCAGGGCTGATTAAGCATGGGAAACTGGCAAGCCCTGAGGCAGCCTGAGGGATTTTAACTCCAGAGTATCGCAGTGTCTGAGATGACTTTGAACAAGTTCCCTTCTCTTTGGGGTCAAGAATTCACTTTCCATACTTCTAAGTTAAAGAGGCTTCTAGTTTGTTATTTAAAAATACTGATACCGTCCAAACATCTGTGTCTATACCAAAGTACCCTACCATAACAATTAATACTGTTTAAATACCTGTATATCTAATTGCTTGTGCTTCATTAGTAGGATTGAAAGGTTATTCCTGAACAAACTGTCAGGCTTCTAGTTTGTTATTTAAAATACTGATGCCATCCAAACATCTGTGTCTATACCAAAGTAACCTACCATAACAATTAATACTGTTTAAATGCCTATATATCTAATTGCTTGTGCTTCATTAGTAGGATTGAAAGGTTATTCCTGGACAAACTATCAGCCCATGAAAGGAAACATCCAGAATTGACCAGAGTCCAAGACAACAGCTCCAGAGAAAGTAGAATGTTTTGCTTCTCGTCCACCTGTGCCCCTTTTCTAAGCCTAGGGAACAATCTGCAAAAGAGGGGGCATGGTAGAATGTAAGGGCTGCGATTGGGGTGAATGGTGAAACTACAGCAGTATAGTCTGGACACTTATTTAATCAACTTGATTGAACATACAAGCCCCCACTGCTGGATGGTGGGACCCATGGGCCATGTGGGTTTGGGCATAGCTGCTTGCAAATTGGTTTTACATGAAGGATGCTTGTACTCATAACTTATTACTTATTGTTAAAAAAAGAAAAAAAAATAAAGAAGTAATAAAAAAGATAAAAATACTGATTCTGGGAATCTACATCAGGATACCAACTCTGCAGGTCTGTGAGGCCCAGTAGTTCCTACAGGCATAAACACGGCTGCTTAGGGAAAGAGTGCCTCTGGCTGTGCAGTGCATCAGAATCCACTTAGACTTCCACCAAGCAAACTTCCCAAAGCTCTTGGTTTAGTCCTCACTGTTTCTTGCAGATGGTGCCAGGGGATATGTCTTCTGGTAAAAAGGAGTAGCAAGGAGTTGGCAGAAGTGGGGCAGGTGAGGACCAACACCCAGCAATGTCAACAGTAGTGTTTGTTTCAGTCCCTGGGCTGAAGAGCTTCCCATCCCTTGAGAAGTCTACATTTGTGGCTCTGGATGAAGGGGCAAAGTGATGTCTCATGGAGTGTTTTCTGTGAGTTATGCCAGGTTGCTGTAACTCATACTGGCTAAATCAATCCTTGTCAACTCACCTTACTCTCAGTAGCCAAGACCTGTTGTTATCTTGCTTGTCTCTATGCGATTTGGCTTGTGTGTATCACTTTGGGTTCCAGATTTTTTTCTTTTTTAGGCTAATGAGCATTTTTTGCCTGCATCTATGAAAGTGCTCCTGTACATGCAATGCCTGTAGAAGTCAGAAGAGGCCATGGTATCCCACGGAACTGGAGACACATATGCTTATCAACCATCGTGTAGTTAGGTGCTGGGAACTGAACCTGGGTCCTCTGCAAAAGCAGTCAGTGCTCTTAACTATTGAGCATCTCTCCAGATCCAGGGTTCTAGCAGTTTTGGGAAAGGCATTGAGGCAAAGCCAGTGTTCCTCCTTTCATTTTCCTGCTAGCCATTCCTAGTGTGAATAGTGAAAAGCTTCTGGGTGGAGGGAGAGGGAATGAGAGAACAGGGTAAGAGGTGCAGGGACTGTTTACCTGGTGCCAGGCACTGTGCCGGACATTTTCCATTCAGTTACCTGTTGAACTGGTGTCAGGCACAGTGAGGGGCATTTTCCATTCAATTCATTTTCTGTTTTACAAATTGGGAAACAAATTAGTCACTGGAGGACAGTCTTTGGCCAACGTTAACTCAGGTCAGACACATTGGACAAGGTCCTTTATTGTGCCGAGCCTGCCTTTGAAGTGTTTGAATGCATTCTGGTCCTGGGGACCAAATCAGTTTATGTCCTTTGAAGAATCTCTGTGCTTGTTATTCAGGCTGACTATTCTACATTCTTCAGTTTTAAGGTTATGATTACTTATCCCACTGTGTCTCAGTCACAACTTTGTAACAGACATCCCAATGATCAAGCCTGATGCTTCAACTTTTTCCTTCTCTGAGGGTGAGATTCTTGGAGAAATTCCAATTCCAAAGTGGAGAATTCCCAAATAGTTTCATTGCCTCCAGACATGCCAGTTACATTTCCCAAAATTTTAACACTTCATTGTTAAGGTGGAAATATGTTGTCTATGTCTGACACACATATCATAAACAGAATGCAAGCAGGAACCAAGGTGAGAACACATTCAGTTAGTGTCAGGTAGCTGTGTGTAAGAATTTCTCCCATAACCTCTGGGTTTCATTTGTTTTGGAGGTGCTGGCAGAGTGACTCTGTTTTGTTGCTGCTTTGAGACAGGGTGTAAATATGATCAAGTAGTTTAAACATGTATGAAATTGTCAAAGAATTCAGAAAAGTTTGTGGGGGGAATTAGAGCAGTTTGAGAGATGGCTCAGTTAAATGCCACATTGCCCTTCTGTTAGGTCTGGGTTTCCCAGAATCCCAAGGAACACACAGACATCCACTTCCTCCAGAGGCTGTCAATCTTATGATTGACAATCTTATGTCAATCTTATGACCTCTTCCCCCTTTACCTGAGGTCCCACCCAGTGGCTATAAGGGGGCATGACTCAGTAGCCATCTTGCTAGCTGCCCCACCATGTACCAACAGGTAGACAGTCCTGGCCATTCCTGAAGTTAATATGTTCTTGGAGTGACTAACCCTCATGTGCCTATCGTTTACCTGGGATTTGTGCAGATATCTGAGATAATGGTGCCTTGAATGCATTTGGGGAGTTCAAGACGGCATTCTCAGGAGTTCAAGATACTTTGGGTCAGGTGTGATTGATGCTCACGGGATCTCCCCTCAAAAACCAACAACATTTTTTATTGCAACCCCCTGGATATTGCCAGTATTGTATTTCTCAGGAGAATCATCTTCCACGTTTTCCAGTGAAGTACCACTTCCATATCCTCTCTCCCGTGCTCTGTCTCTCTGCTCTCTCCCACTCTTTCTTTCTCCCTCTCTCTCTCTCTGCATCTTCTGCCTTCCATGCTCTCTTCCTCCTCTCTCCATTTTTCCCCCTCAGACTTACTCCACCATTTTCAACACAGGGAGACTTCCAGGCTCTCTTGCTGTGTTCCTGAGTCTGTCCTGGTGTCCAGATGGCACACTGCACTCTCAGGATGCTGAGACTGCAGGCCTTAGTGTGCCCTCCTGAAACTGACACCTCCCCAGCCCCCAACTCCCCAGACTCGGAGTTCATAAGCAGGTGGGTCCTGTTCCATAATCATGAGTTTAAGAAAAGAGGATTCCTTAATTCTCAGTAGTACTTCTAGGTTGAGTTTTCTCCTGTCCCTCTGTTCCACAACTCTGTGCTTCCCTCCTCCACTCCACATAACTAAATGGCTCTGATGTGTTTCAATGTCTCTCCCTCTCTTATGACCTCCCTGTGATCTAAAGACATTTCTAGAGTAAAGGATTGCAACCTTAAATCCAGGCTTTTATTCCCCCCGCCCTTTTTTTTTTTTTTTGGTCTGTCAAGACAGGGTCTCCCTGTATCTCCAGCTGTCCTGGAACTCACTCTGTAGACAGGCTGGCCTTGAACTCCCAAAGATCCACCTGCCTCTGCCTCCCAAGTACTAGGATTAAAGGAGTTCTCTCGGCCTTCCCACAGCTCTTTAAAACAGAAAATGGTGGAGCAGGCTGCTCCTGCACAATGCCCCGTTTCCATGGCAGCTGTGCTAGACCACACCCACTCCTCCCCAGCCATCTTAGTAACCAAGTGCACAGATACATTTACTGTTTCCTTGGCAGCTAGACCACACCCACTCCTTCCCAAACCTCATCTTGATCCACCAAGTGTCATGGGTCCTTACTGGGAACTGTTAGACTTGCATTGGACCCTGATAGCTTATAACAACTAATGGCATGTTCTAATGCTTTTACAATTTATTTAATGACATATTCTGATCCTTTAACAATTTTGGTTTTGGGGTTTTTATATTGGATTATTATAAAAAAGCAATTGAGTCTAAATTAAATGTATTTTATGTCAGCTTAGCCGTGTTTTTGTTTTTACCAGATTTCATCTGTTTCAAAATAAAATCATTTTTCCATTTCTACTTTTGTATGGGTATAGTTAATGTTTTTATAGGGTTATTGCTTAAGGTTTTTACATTATGTGCTTCCTTTTCACAAATGCTGTTTTTTAATATATTTTTGTTTATGAGACTTTTACATATTTTTAAGGGATTATTTTAGATTTTGCATTTTGACCAAACTCCCCCCTTCATCAGTGTTCTCCATAAAACCCATTTTATTCAGAAATCCACTTTTAGTTTCTGCTTTGGATATAAGGATCTGCCTCTGAGATCAAGTAGGTGTGTACACCACACCTTCTGAAACTGGCCTCAGGCAGCAAGATTGCACCAAGCTTCTTCCCCTTAAGGAAAGGACTTTTGATTTTTGCACTAACAATAAATTAATTCTCATTAAATTAGCAGGTAACCCCAGCACCTGTTGGAGACAGGCAAGGCATGCTGTGTGTGCCAGATTGGCACCCAGACCCATCATAGTGAGATGCCAGGTAGCTGTCCCCACTTAAAAGGACTGTTAGTTTAATTAGAATAGGCATTTAGTGAAATCAACCCATTTAAAGGACAACAGTAATTTAATGGAGTTAACTAAAAAATGTCTTAAACTCTAAATGATTGTGTGTGAATGTGACAATGAAAATTAATGTTTCTATAGCACTGCACAGCCTTGGACATCTTTAGAATAAAGTATGAGTAGGTCAGGGAAATGAGAACTTTCTGTACCTTGACATCAAGTTATTCTGGACACTGACATTTAGCTATGAGATTTTACAACAAAAGATATCCCCCACTGTCCAGATTTAAAGGATGCAATTCAGTCATGTGTTTATGTTAATTATTTTCCATGTGTCTGAGATTCATGTCATCCACGTTCTCTTGTGTGTTGATTTCTGTCAAAACAAAGTGGCCACTTCAAGTTTCTTTGATTATATATTGTGCAGAAAAAAAAAACACATTAAATTTACTTCTGGCATGCTTCTTAAAATTTTTCAAAGGTCTAATTTGAACCCAAGTTCCTAAGTTCCTACACTGGCTAGCTGAAGATTTTATTTGTTATCTGTTAGACTGAATTCGATCTCCAAATTAAACTTTTAAGGTGATTTTGTTTATTTACAAGTGTTCTGACTTCAGGTTGTTTTTCTTGTTTTCAGATCCCTGGAGACATGATTTTTGACCCTTATAGGTTCACTAACAGGTGTTTTTTCTTCTAATTTAACAGGCTCTGACAGCTATGCCACTGTTCCTCTGGCCAGAGACCAATTAAAAATCCCTGGATTCATTCATACTCTGGTACCTGGACAGTGGTACATGGCTTCCCCTGGATACCTATATACTGCATTCTCTTCCCTCCAATAAAACAGCCTAAAATGCTTTGGGCATTGTCAATTGCTGAATTGTCTTGGTTTTGTACTGCCTTGGTAGGACTGAATGTCTCCTGACACCTCATTCTTTAGCTTCTCCCTTTGTGAAAGTGTCTTTAATTATCATATTGTAACTTTATTTATGGCTAACCTTCAGTGCAAATTGGATATATGATTCTGTTTTCCATTACTTGTTAAAGTAGTTCAGTAAGTTCATAGTTTTAGAATTAAAGGTATAAGACATCAATGACAGCATGATAAGGAAACTGTATTAGCCTTGGTAATGCAATTAGGGCTGCATGCTTTAAATGACATTTCTAATGGTGTTTTCTTCAAATGAAAGCGCTTATTATGTGTATGATAGCAATGTATGTGCCTCTCCTTAGTACAAGCTTTATAAACTGCCATCACCAAAATTAATTATTAGAACCTTCTGTATATGTATGAAGTACTGCTTACTTTTAAGAACTCCATAATGTAGTTATAGCATATACAAGAAATTGTATTCCACAGCTGGAGATTTCCAGTATTATGCATCCTTTGGACAGTCTATAAAAGTTAATTTTACAACCAAAATTCAAGTCCATCCCTTTGCATGTACTACACACCTTGTTACATCTCAGATTAAATGGACATATATAAATATTGAGTTACTCATACATATTAAAAATATTTTCTATATCTCTGTTACACTTTGCACATACAACTTTTAATATTTCTAAGAAAAATTAGATTTTACTTCTGGGGACTACATGGCATAGTCCGAATTAAACCAATTTTGGTGAGCTTGATTTAAGTATTTCCTGTCTGCTGTAGGTATGTGATAATGCCCTCCCCCACCCCCTTTTCCTTCTCAAAGCTATAGTTCAAAATTTGGGGACAAGAGACACGGCCTTCATTTGAGATTGTCCTAGTAGGTATTGTTTTTAGCCTCTTTATTATTTTGGATTTGTTTCCTGGGCCATGTTAATCTTTTCTTTTCATAGTTTAAAACCATTCTACTTTGAGTACCTAAATGGTACTTTATCGACCTTAAGAAACAAATTGTAGTTTTTACTGGATATTTTAATGTCAACTTGACACACCTGGGCTAACAAACCTCAATAATTGCTTTCATTGGACTGGCCGGAGTCCATATTAAAGGATAGCTTCTTAATACTAAAATGATGTGGGAAAACATAGCCCATTGTGTGCAATACCATTCTGGGACAGATATTTCTGCATTGTACAATATAGTAGGCTGAACATGAACCAGCAACACACACCAGTAAGCAACATCCTTTCCTTGCCTGTGCTGCAGTTACTACCTCCAGGCTTGTGTCATGAGCTTTTACAATTAGTCAGAGTGTTTTATCACAGCCATTAAGAATTTATTAAGAATGCTCAAGTCAATGTTCAAGCTTTATTTACATGTTATATAGTAATGAAAATACCAAATTCATATAACTGACCCTCTTTGGAGATTTAACAAACATACTTAAAGCTCTAACCTGATTTGGCCAGAGGGATTTGAAGGGACAATCTTTTGGACCTTACCCTCTAAGGTAGACTTAAGTCCTAGGGTCCTGCATGGGTACCTCTCTACATGTCCTTTGGCAGCGAATCACCAGTCACCCCTGGCCAGGGAGGTCTTGAAGATTCACTTAAAGGGACTTCATCCAGCCAGTGTCCAGTCAAGGGAGGAAAGTCAATATAGAAGAGAAATTCCTCACACTTCAAACGGAAGCCCAGGTCAAGCAAGATCTGACTTTGTCCTCACATAGTTGGAACTCATAAAAAGAGCCAGGTGCAAGGCCTGAGTGACCCTTAGGACCAGAACCTCAACTGACCTTAACACCAAAGCTAATTTAATTTATCTGAGCTAACTGTATGGTTTTAAACACCCCAACAGGAAACCAATAAAAAAAAATACCGTAACTTATACCTTGTTTCCAGAGAGATAGATGAGAGATTTACTGTGCCATGCTAGAAAACACCACCTTTTATATTCTCATGGTTCTGCTGGCTCTCATTCTGGAGCCCTGTGTACTAAAACTTTTTCCAATTTCTCAGAATACAGTACAGGTCCTCTGTTCCTCTGGAGACTCTAGACAGGGACACTCCAATTGCTAATGCACCCAGTAGGCCCCCTGTTGGTACTGGGAAGTCTGTGCACTGGTACACTCATAAGACTTAACCAGCTTGTCTTTCACTAACTACTGACCACTCTTGATCTGGACCCAAAACACGAGGCACCCAGAGCAGCCAAGATGGAGACCAGACTCTAACCCTCCAGCACGACACCCATCCCCTAGAGACTTCATCCCCCCTCAGGTCTGAAGCTGATAGAGAAGAGAAAACAGCGCCCCATTCCCTTTTGATAATCAAAAGGCTGGAATGTTAGATCTGTGTTTCCCAGAATTCCAAGGTACGCACAAATGTCCACTTCCTCCAGAGGCTGTCAATCTTATGACCTCTTCTCCTTTACCTGAGGTCCCACTCAGTGGCTATAACGGAGCAGTGTGACTCAGCCTCCATCTTGCTGGCTGCCCCACCATGTACCAACAGGTAGACAGTCCTGGAAATTCCTGCAGTAAATATGCTCCCGGAGTGACTAAGCCTCATGTGCTTGTCTTTTATCTTGGGTTTGCACCATTTTACATCTAACAGGATTAAGGACATGTGAAAACACTGGATGATCGCTTAGTGAAAAATAAATTTTAATCCTGCATACCAGTTATGAAACAAAGTACACAAGTCTTTATATAAAACTGGGTATAATGGTGCACACATGTGATCCTAGTTCCCGGGAGGCTGAGACTGAAGGATTGATCAGGAATGGGGAGTCAGCGTGAGCTCCACAGTGAGCTCAAGGCTAGTGTGAGACCCTGCTTCAAAAAACAGTAAAGGTCATTTCTAAATCTGTATATAACACAATAGAATCAAATAAAATGAATCTTAGAATGAATACCTCAGGGGGTGGAATAGTGATTTTTTCATCCATTATTCATTAGTCAGATGATAGTAAATTTTCATTCATAATAGTTATTAGTTTTGCCATTAAAATATGTGACATGTTCTTAAAAGCTTTTTATATTTTCATTCTCTCTCTCTCTCTCTCTCTCTCTCTCTCTCTCTCTCTCTCTCTCTCTGTAGGTGTATATGACATAGTGCATGTGTAGAGATCAGAGGCCAGCTTTGTGGAGTCAATTCTGCCCTTCCATTTTCATGCGTCTCATATCATCCAAAGGTGATCTCCTTCACGCTCTGAGCCATCTTGGTGGTCCACTAAAGGCGATTCTTCCTAAGTCTTTAACATTCCTTTTTGGTGAAAACTCACTTGAAGTGCAAGTGTTTGGGCACAACTGTAGATCACTGCCAGTCTGATTTAAGACTAGGTAGCAGCATCCCCAGGCTTAGAAATGCATCCAAGCATGAAACTGTCCTTGAAACTTGGAATCTGAGTTTGAAAACCAACAAACAATGTTGTTTCACATTTGCTTTGAATGAAGCCTGCAGGAAATTAGATTTGTGCATGTTTTCAGAATAGTGTGAAGCTGTTGAGAGACGCTCTCAGACCTGAGATCAAATAACACTTTCCTTTATTATTATTATGATTATATAATTTTGTACAAGATTATGGTACTAATCAAATCTAGACCCATGTCCCCTACCTTACCCCACCACCCACCAGAGCTCATGCATTCTGCCAAACATGCTTTTCAACTCTTTCTCAGTCTTTCTCAAAATTCTCCATGTGGAAGTTGACTATTTTGAGCAGAAGTTCACCGTTTCAGTCAGTTCTTTGATGCAGTCCTTTCTGTTGTTATTGTTGTTGTTTCCAATATTCATCACTCCCAGCTACTTGGACAAATGGTCAAGGGGCCATGCACAAGAAATACTTACAACTAGGTAATTGGCACTAGCATCCACAGATGAGGGATACCATCCGTCCTTTGTTTTTCTGGGACTGTGTTACTTCACTCAGCATATCTTCTAGCTCCAGCCATTTACCTGCAAAGCTCATGATGTCATCTTTCTTTACTGCTTCATAGAACTCCATTGTGTAGATGTACCACATTTTCTCTATCCACTCATCAGTTGAGGGGCATCAGGATTGGTTCCAGCTCCTTGCTATTGTGAAGAGAGCTGAAATAAGCATGGCTGTGCATGTATCTCTGCGGTAGGATGAGTCTTGTGGGTTCATGCCTAGGAGTGGTATGGTGGGTTGGGTGGCAAGCTCATTCCAAGTCTTCCAAGGGTTCTCAAATAACACTTTCAATGAAGGCTAAGAATTAATAAGAGCAACATCATTTATGAATAAAAAACAGTTATGGGATACATAAATCCAGGAATGCCTCTCAATTGGCTGCAGAGATTCTCATTCTAGAACAACATTTGGGCACAGAAAGAGCAGCCATGAGGAGGGTGATAGAAATTGGCATTATTGGGGGCTGGAGAGATGGCCTAGCGGTTAAGAGCGCTGACTGCTCTTGCAGAGGACCCAGGTTCGATCCCCAGCACCCACATGGCGGCTGAGAACCGTCTTTAACTCTAGTTCCAGGGGAATCCGATGCCCGCTTCTGACCTCCATGGCACCGCACGACACGGGTGTACAAACCTACATGCAGACAATACATTCATACACATAAAATAAATAAAATAAAATAAAATGTAAAAAAAATTAAAAAAATAAATTGGCATTATGCCTTTGTTGTGCACACGCCTTTAATCCCAGCACTGGGGGGGGGGGCAGAGACAGGCAGATCTGGTCTACATAGTGAGCTCTAGGCCAGCTTGGACTATAGAGAGACCCTGTCTCAAAAAGCCCCCCCCCCAGCATCAAAAAAAGAAATGGGCAGCATGCCAGCATCAAATCCAGACATCAAACCACCATTTATCACTCTGCTGCAGCTGGGAAAAAGATGAAGATTCTGAAGATGAAGAGATGCCATGAAGAGGAAATACACTTTGTACCTGTACTTTATTGTTGGGACTATTAAAGAAAACCTCTTGTAACCAGAAATTGACTGTGGTTTCTGTTCTTGTCCCAGATGTTCATTGATTATTGAACTACTTAACACATCTGCTACATAATATGCAGCTGTTGATCTGACACCATTTTGTTCATACAGTCCACCACAAGCAGTTTGATTTCAGCTGGCAACAATAAACCTTCACTGTCTTACCTCACTGGTTGATCATGTCATAATTTAGTTTGTAGGGATCTCTATGCCTTTCTTTTCTATAAGATTTCATATTGGCTCATTATACTCCTGACATTATGTTCATTCTACTTAGTAAGAACCAGCCATTGCTGTAGACCTAATGGCAAGACATTTCCATGTCAGTAGGGTTGATCTTAATGAAAAATGGCTCAAATTCTAGAGTTATATCATTGATCCATGGTTCAAAGTGTCTGATGGAATTCTAGAGTATAAAAATTAAACTCGCAGATGGAGCCCATGATCCCAGCACTCAAGAAACCGAGATGGAACACAGGATACTAGCACTCAAGATGCCAAGATGGAGCCAGTGATCCCAGGACTCAAGACACAGACATGGAGCCTGTGATCCCAGCACTCAACATGCTGAGATAGAAACTGTGATCCCAGCATTCAATACACTGAGATGGAGCCCGGTATCCTAGGACTCAATAAGCTGAGATGGGGCTGGTGATCCCAGCACTCAAGATGCTGAGATGGAGCTGGTGTTCCCACCACTCAAGATGCTGAGATGGAGCCCAGGATCCCAGTACTCAAGATGCTGAGATGGAGTTGTTCATCCCAGCACTCAAGACGCTGAGATGAAGCCTGTGATCCCGGCACTCAAGAAGCTGAGATGAAGCCCATGATCCCAGCACTCAAGAAGCTGAGATGGAGATGGTGATCCCAGCACTCAAGACACTGCGATGGAGCCCGGGATCCTAAGACTTAAGATGCAGAGACGGAGCTGGTGATCCCAGCACTCAAGATGCCTAGATGGAGCCTGGGATCCCAGGACTCAAGATGCTGAGATGGAGCCCAGGATCCCAGGTCTCAAGACACTGAGATGAAGTTGTTCATCCCAGCGCTCAAGATGCTGAGATGAAACCCATGATCCCAGCACTCAAGAGATGCTAAGATGGAGCCAGTGATCCCAGGACTCAAGACACTGCAGTGGAGCCCAGGATCCTAGGATTCAAGATGCAGAGATGGAGCTGGTGATCCCAGCACTCAAGACGCCTAGATGGAGCGTGGGATCCCAGCACTCAAGATGCTGAGATGAAGCCCATGATCCCAGCACTCAAGAAGCTGAGATGGACCTGGTGATCCCAGCACTCAAGAGGCTGAGATGGAGCCCATGATCCCAGCACTCAAGATGCTGAGATGGAGCACAGGATGCCAGCACTCAAGATGCTGAGATGGAGCTGGTGATCCCAGAATTTTTGGAGAAAAATAATTTAAAGGGAACAACAGTAACAAAAAGACTTGCTCAAAGAACTTATCCAAACAGTAAATTTCCACATCAAAAAGTTAAAAAACAAGATTTGAGAAAAAGATACAAGACAGGACTTAACATGTAAGACAGAATGCATGAGTAGGGGGGGCATTGATGGGGGAAGGGCAAAAACTTGATTAAAAATATTGTAGGGAATGCACAAAAGCTTAATAAAAATTAAGGGAAAAATTAAAAATTTTAAAAAAGAAAGAAAGAAGAAATAAAAAATTAAACTAAAATAGAAATAGATTTCCTACAATCCTGTATAGACCATTTTCCCTTCCAGCACCTGATTGGATTGGTTTGTTTAATTGGTTCCCTAAAAGACCAGTTTAAGAAAACATATAACTGAGCCAGGTCTGGTGACTTAGGCTTATTAGTCTAGATACCTGGATGTGTGATACAAGAAGACAACTACTTCTCCACCTGCTTGGGCTATGAAGTGAGTTCAAGTCCAGACTGGGCAGCTTAGCTAGACTATAGTCACTGGAGAGATGGTTCAGTGGTTAAGAGAACATAGCTGGTCTCACAGAGGAAACCAAGGTTCAGTCCCCAGAACCCATATGGCAGCTAACAACTATCAATAACTCCAGTTCAGGGGACCCAATGCCCTCTTTTGACCACTACTGACCTTGTGTGCATGCAGTGCAACTTACATACATATAGGCAAGACACTCATACACAAAATTCTTTAAAAAGTAAGGCCGGGCGTGGTGGCACACGCCTTTAATCCTAGCACTTGGGAGGCAGAGGCAGGTGGATCTTTGTGAGTTCAAGGCCAGCCTGGTCTACAGAATGAGTTCCAGGACAGCTGGAGCTACAGGGAGACCCTGTCTCTAAATGACAAAAAAAAAAAATAAGTATATGCATACCTGAATACCATTCACCAAAAATCACTGCCAGGGAGGGGGAAGTTCCTTTGGAGTTGGTCAGGTAGTCCCCAAATGATACAGACTGTTATCACAGCCCTTGGTGGCCTCCCAGACCTTGAAGGTAAGACCATATTGATTAAGACAGGACATACTTCAGACACAGGACTTGGAACAATTGAGTTACAACTGACCCAAATGTCTCCTCCCTAAAAACTAGCTCTCATAATATCAGAAGATACTATGCAAGCTGTCAAGGGAGAAAATTAATCAGTGATCCTACCCAGCTGTAAAGCTTATGAAGCACAACAATTAATGGCTCAGGAAATTATCTCTCTTAGTGGAGTAGTGACACTTTTATCTTTGGGGTAATCAACAAGTATCTAAATGGACTTAAGGTCTGCTCAATAGGATGGAGCTCATGAGGTACTATAAACATAGCCAAGTCCACATGGCTGGGAGGTGATACACTCTAGAGAATAACCTCCTTCTGTCTATTTCCTCAACCAACATAATTTCTTACTCTGTCCTAAATGTGTATCCTTATATTTACAAACATACCTCACATATCTAATCAAAGAAGCTGCTTTTTGCCAGAGATGGAAAGGATTACAAAGTTCCACAACTTGGAACATGGAGAATAAGCTTCTGTGATGTGTCCAGTCCTAAGTGACACATTTATAATGTAAAAATTCCATTTTTAAATAAGGCTCAAGGAATATCAGGAAGAGGAGATGGATTGAAGGTAAGAGCTAAAGGGACAAGACACCTGCTTCCAGCGAGTGCATTCTAGACATTACAGAGAAGCTACACCCAGGAACTCGCCACAGTATGGTAGTCTAATGAGATCTGCATAGTGGAAAAGCCAGTTGTCCTGGTGGATGGGAGACACTTCACAGGGTCCCATCTCAAGATGAAGAGCTACAGTCAATGGATACTGAGGGAGGGAGAATCAGTTTTCTCCACCCTGAGAGCTTATCTAATCTCAAGTGGGCAGCCCTAAATGCAGGTACACATGGTCAGGATTAAATAGACTCAGTGGCTATATATGCATAGTTATGTGTAATATATATATATCTATATCTCTATCATATATATATATATATATATATATAAACATGTTAATAGTCAAAGAAGAGGACAAGAAACCAGGAGGGAGTAGGGGGATATGGGAGGAAGTGGGGGGGGAGGGGGACTGGGAGGGTTGGAAATAGTGCAAGGACAGTATTCACAAATGAAATTCTCAAAGATAAAATAAAAATAAATAAATAAAATACTAAATATATAAGTAAATACATAGATCAGGCTTCGGCCAGTGGTACAGTGCTTGCTTAGTTAGCATGCATACTGCTCTGAGTTTAATCTCTAAGGCCTTGGGATGAAAAGAAATAAAAACAAATAAGAAAAGAGATAGTTCTGCTGCTTCGGTTTCTCTAAACAAAGGTTAGGTTGGTGTCTAGGCCATCGTCAAGATCAGTGTAGACCCCATGCTGTCACTTGTAATTTTTGCCCTATGTTTATCCAAAGATTTGTCCTGTCAGATCTTTGGGGAACACACACTTGGTTATAAAACTTCTGGCTGTATGGCGGCAGTGGCTGCAGCCTAAGCAGCAGGCGCTGCAGCTATTGCCTCAAGCTCGCTCTAGGTGCCCCCACCAGGCTCCTCATCCTGTCTTCTGAAAGGTGCAGGGCGGACCCGGGCAGTAGAGGCCCAGTGGTAGCGGCTGGGGTGAAGGCGCGGGGCAGCAGTCCACTTCAGCCTCTTCAGGGACAATCTGCAGTCCCAGAGCCCCAGAAGAGAGGACGTGGCCGACCCAGGCAGCAGCAGCAAGAGAACCCGTGAGCCTTCTCCTAAGAGACCCAGAGGAAGACCTAAAGGCAGCAAAAACAGGAGGACCTCAAAAGCAGCTAAAAAGAAAGTGGAAGCCACTGCAGACAAATCGGCCAAGAGGCAGACTGAGGAAATGGCCACAGCAAGTCGTTCAGAAGCCGGCTCAGGAGGAGACTGAAGAGACATCCTCGCAAGAGTCTGCTGAAGAGGATTAGGGGACAGCGACATTCAGTTTCTACCGCAGCAGCAGTTGGACTTTTCGAAGACACTGCAGTGACCACTTATTCTCTACTGGGATGGTCTTTCCACTTTCCAAGGGGTGGAGCCAGGGTAGGGCGGGCGAGGAGTTGGGGCGGGGTGGGAGAAATCACATAACCTTGCAAAGGGCTGTATTAATCACTTTCTTTGTAATCCATTCACTGTCCCGGGTTTAGCGAAAAACTGCTGTAAACATAGGGGACACAGTTTAAACAATGCAACTTTTAATGACTTTTCTTTCCTTTTCTTTTCTTTTTCCTTAACCTACTAATACTTTGTGGATCTGATAAGTAAGGGTGGGCGGCTGAGAAAAACTCTTAATCAGTAACTGCATGCAAACCAGAAACGTGTCACCCTGGTGACACAGGGCATTCATATAGGAATAGTGCTGTGTGTGCTGTGTGTGACGTTTACACAGTTCAGATGCCACCCTACAGGGCTTGTAGTGAACCCTCTGTTTAGGACCCCAAAGATAAGGGCTAGATGCTACTCTTCTTTTCATATAATCTTGTAGACACTTGATCTTATTTTATTTTATTTTTACTTTTTATTTCTAAATGAGACAAATGCTGATGTACCCATTATTCAGCTAGCAAACCAGGATAAGTTATGTTCATTTTTCAAAACAGGAAGTAAGCAAATAAATAAATCCACTCCTATTTATGGATCTCACACATATCCGCATGAATTATCAACTCATAAGCACTTCATTTTCAGAGATTTTCACAGCCAAAAGGCATTTAGCAATAACACTTTTCAGGCTCAAAGCATGGAAGGATACTAGTAAAGTCAAAATATCCTTATAATTTAATGGAAAGGTAAAAAAAAAAAAAACCCTGATAAATTCACCCAAATGATGAGGTAGAAGGAGCAAGATCTAAATTTCTTTTGCAGTATAGTTAAAGGACAATTTTTTTTTCCTTTTTTTTTTATTTTTTTATTTTTAAGGGATTCTACAATACAATGACACAGTTGTTTGCAGATAACAATGATCTTACTCAGTATGTCATACAATTAAGTAATTGGTGCATTTTACAAGTATCTATGTCCAAATTTTGAACAATCCAAGGTTCCCATAGTCCAGTTGGAGAAGCTTGTATGCACAGGCATGTTGATCAATCAGGTGTCCAGACTATATTCCTATAGTCTCATGATTCACCCCTATCTCTCCACAGCCCTTACAATCTACCACACCTCCTCTTCCGCAGTTTGTTCCCTAGGCTTTGGGAAACCACTCCCAAACTGTAAACTAGAGCCAATTGTTACGGTGGTAATTTCCTATAAAACAGGCACAAGTATTAACTGATTGATAGGCAATAGGAACTGTGAAAGGATATTTCTCTATCTAGACCAAATTCATAAGTAAAGTGTTTATAATTGTGTAATTTAAGCAAATATGGGGCTGGAAGAGATGAGCCTAGCGGTTAAGGAGCACCGACCTCTTGCAGAGGACCCGGGTTCGATCCCAGCACCCACATGGCGGCTAAGAACCGTTTGTAAACTCAATTCCCAGGAGAACTCCAGTTCCAGGGGAATCGAGACCCGCTTCTGACCTCCGCGGCATTGCACGACAACGGGTGCACACCTGCATATGCAGATCAGTACATTCATACACATACAAAATAACATAAATAATAAATAAATAAATAAATAAATAAATAAAATAATGAAAAAAAAATTAAGCAAAATAATTACTACAGGAAAGCCTCTGACATCAGCAATGAATTATTCTGCCTAGGAGATGTTGGCTAGGGGATCAAAACCGCCCCCCCCAAATTATAAAGGCCTTTTGCCTATAAATGGGATATATGCAAGGAGAAAGGCAGTAAGTCCCTGTTGTCGAAGACCTGGTGTGAGCATGAAAATTGTTATGAGACATCACGCTAGGTACAACTGGCCTCTGAAATGCTAGAGAGCGTTACCAAAGGCCACTACAGCAATACAGCAAAATATTGGTCTCCCGGAGACAACAAGACTCCTCCGAAAATATCAGCTACACCTCAAAGCCTGGAGATACAGTGCAACAGTGGCCAGCCAAGTGTCTATATATACCCAAAACATTTGTGCATTAGCTCTCTCCTTGGAGGAATAACTCACAGCGGATGCCACAAGCTTATTGCCTCTGTGGTTAGGCGATGTTATAAGCCACAATAAGAACTTGTCACCCTTTATAGAGAAACCACAGTTTGCAGTTTAGCATACCATCCAAGCATCTGTGTCTATGCTCACAGCTTAGCTTGACACAATAAGTGGTACTGCTTAAATGCCTGTACATCCAATAGCTTGAGCTTTGTTAGTATGACTGAAAAGGGTATCACTGTGAAAGCTGTCAATCCGTGAAAGGACAATATTTTTTTTTAATTTTATTTATTTCCGTATGTGTATGAATGTATTGTTTGCATGCAAGTCTGTGCACCCGTGACATGCAATGCCGCGGAGGTCAGAAGAGGGCGTCGGACTCCCCTGGAACTGGAGTTCTCCTGGAATTGGAGTTTCAGACGGTTTTTGGCCGCCATGTGGGTGCTGGGGATCGAACCCGGGTCCTCTGCAAGAGCGGTCGGCGCTCTAATATTTTTAAAAACAAGAAAAAGCGGTCCATCTCTCTCTTTCCTTCTCTCTGTTTTTTTCTCTCTCCATTGTGTATTGTTTTCATCACAAACCTAAATACCACTTACCTCAGTTGAAGCCTGTGTGTTACTTGAAGTAATATGTTTTGTTTTGACATGAGATGATTGGCCGAGGTGCTTTATCTTGGTTCTGTTCACCATCTCTGCCTTCAAACTGCACTTTTAGCCAGAGATGCAATAACTCCCACTACTCAAAACTACCTCTGAACACTACAGTGAATTGACAATCCCATACTTTTGACCATGCTGCTAGATACAAGCACTGCAGGAGAGAAAAACCCAGTGGGCAGGTGATTCCGTCATCCCAGTTCTCACAGAAGAATTCCCTGACTCTGTCTCAGCATGGCTATGCATGTTTCTATGATATTTTTAAACCACATTTTACAAATGTTTGTTTCAGCTTCTCTGCTAGATTGCTATATTAACTTGAAACATTTTTGAATCAAGTCGCTCCTAGATCCTTAAGGATAATTTTCCTTAGTAACAGTACATTTTATCATAACACACACACACACACACACACACACACACACACACACACACACACAATTTGTCTGTAGTGTTTAAATATTAGCCTCCAACTCTGTACCTAAAACATTAGTCTAATTGACTTGCAAGCAGCTACCTCCAGACTTTGAAAGGAATGAACTGGTAGCTTGCAGCATTCTTTGTCCTCTTCCTCCATGTCTGAAGGAGTTCAAACTGCAGCTACCCTCAGCAAAACTACTTTGTGAAAGACATTTGACAGAAAAGAATGCACTTTTACAGACTTTTGCAAAAATAAATGAATAAATCAAGCCAACCTTCAAAGAAACTTGAAGCTTTGTAGGTGAGCTGCAACCAGCTCAGCTTTTGCCTAATGCAAAAAAAAAAAAAAAAATCCAGGTTTTAAAGATTAGTTTCCCATAAGAACATGTTTGACAGATATTTTTCATGTATTTTTGTAATATGTCTCAAGCAGATTTATTTTGAATGCTTCTTGTGTAGAGTTTTTAATGCCTTTCTCTCTTGGTGAGTGTGCTGACTTTTACCACATTGTTATCCACGGGACCAGGAGGTAGTTTCTCATGATGGCTTATGTCAGTATGACTTCTAAAAGTGAAGCCAAATGAAACTTAAAATCATCTCTTTTCAGGGTTTCTCAGGTTGGCAAGACTCGGAGCACGGAGCAATTTTCATCTCTGATGAAGTTGCTCTTTTATTTCCTGTACATTGTACAATCAAAACACACTACTACCTCTAAGTTCCAGCATACCTCATTTTTCATACTGAAAAAAGAAAAAAAATGGCTTTTGGCCAATGGAACAGTGAGAACATCATAATATATATATATATATAATAATATATATATATAGTTTATTTTGTGGGAGATAAATTTTAAAGGACTGTTCTTCGCTGTTGTTGGTCATGGCAAAGTAAGACTGGACATTTATTTTGTCTGCCATTTCTGCAAGTTAGGTGTGTTTACAGGAGAAAAGTATCATGATGTTTAATTGCAGCTCCCTTTCTCCTTGTTCCCTTGAGCACCTTCTAACTTTATTTTTGTTCTTCATGTAGAATTGCTGTCTGTGATTGTACTTAGAATTGCTTGTTTATTGAAAATATTTTTCTAGTGGATTATCACTGTCTGTTCTGCACAATAAACATAGCAGCCTCTGTGAAAACAAAACAAAACAAAACAAAACAAAACTTCTGACTGTAGTGGGTCTTTGTGTTCTCCAGGGTCGAACTCATCTGGCAGGTTTCTGGCTGACATATGACTGGGCATTTATTTTTGGCCTTTTTGACTGGGCAGTTTTATAAATGTGGAGATTGCTTTATGGCCTTTCTGACTTTGGCTGTCCTACATATTCTATTCTTTACAGTATTAAACAGAAAGATGAGAGCTTTATATAAATTACTGAATGAAGACACAAATGAAAGTTAAAATGAAGGGAAAAATAAGAAATGATAAGTTTTTACTTCAAAATCATCAGATGACCCAGGGAGGATTAGAAAGGTACTTGCAAATGGGCTTGGTGATACAGGCCTGTATCCAGCTACCAGGGAGGAAGCTAAGGTGGGATGACTCCAACTTCAGTGGCAGCCTGGTCTACAGCATGAGTTGAAAGTCAGTCTTGAGATGCTGTCTCAATATAAAAGTCAAAAGGGCTGGAAATATGGCCTGGCTTGTAGAATGCTCTGGAAATATGGCTGGGCGATAGAATGACTGCCTGGCTTGTAGAATGCTCTGAGTTCCACAGTGATAAAAACAGAAAAAAGAATAAAAGGAAAGTACTCTTGAAAAAAATCATGCCAATAATTTAGATAATAGGAGCATGATTCCTCAAAGTCAAATGATGATTCTTTTTCATTTGTTTGTTTGTTTGCTTTTATGAGACAGGGTCTCCCTGTAGCTCCAGCCAGCCTGGAACTTGCTATGTAGACCATGCTGCCCTTGAACTCTCAGAAATCCTCCTGCCTCTGCCTCCCCAGTTCTGGGACTAAAGGTGTGTGCCACCACACACAATTTTTAATTAGAAAAATTTTCACCCTCCCTCCCTACATTCCTCTCTCCTCTTTCTTCTTTCTTTCTTTCTTTCTTTCTTTCTTTCTTTCTTTCTTTCTTTCTTTCTTCCTTTTTAACCACTTCTTCCATCCCTTTTTCTCATTAATAAAATAATATAACTTTACAATAGTCTCAGGAAAAAAAAGAAAAAATTTTTAAAAATCAGATAGATGTGAAAGATACCTATTACTACTCAAATCAACACTGAGTATTTTTTTTCACACTGGCCTTTAAAAAATTTGAAGCCATTTCAAGTCTCACTTAAAATGCCAAGTTTATTCAAGCATGTACAGAGTTTGGTATTTGTAGTTCTAAATTCTGGGGATGATGTGTTTTCATAACTCATGAAGTGATTATTGTTTTCTAACAAGATAATGGAGACACATTCCATTGCAGTTAAGGGAAAATCAAATCATTTGGTATTCTTAATTTGTTTCTTTTTATGCTACCTGCAACTTCAGCTATTCTTGTCACAAGCCACAAAATATTCCAGTTTTTCCTCTTCTTTTCTATACCTTAGTGTATCACTCAGTGTTCTCCAGAGGAACAGACCTGATAGAATGAATATACATTAAAAAAAAAAAGACTTGTTAGATTGGCTTACACAATATGGTCTGAGTGGTCCAACAATGGCTGTCTTCACACTGGAGAGGCTGAGAAACAGGAACTACCCTATTAGTGAGGCTGGATGCCTCATCAGTCCCTGTCTGGGACTGAAGGCCTGGAGGATTCCTGGAGAGTGACTGGTCTTCAGTCCAAAGAAGCTGAGTTCTGATGTCAGGGAAGGGATGTCACAGCAACACCAACAGGCAGTGGTAACAGGCTAGACACACTTGCTAACAAGATGTAAGTGCAAGTCTGCAGAAAAACAAAAGCCTTTGTACTGAACCTCCTTGCATCTGGACAGCAATAGAAGGTCCTGCCTACATTAAGGAGGTTCTTCAGACACATAATCAAGAAAATCCCTCATAGATTTGCTCAGAAGCTGTTCTCACTTGACAACCAAGATTAACCATACACTTAGCAAGTACTAGCATTACTCTGACAGATATGAAAAGTACTCAGTCTCCATCTCTTGCTTCTCATGATGTTCAGAGTTAGGAACACCAAAAGCTAGATATGAGCTACAACTACTTTGCAATTAATATGTTCCTCTAAGTAGATGTACTTGCATTTTATATGGAAATGGAAATCAAGTGGAGGCCATTTTTCTTCTGCTCCATCTTCTGACTACCTCAGTCACAGAGAGGTGGGTATGTAGAAACAGAAGTGCTGGTTAATGTCAGTGTGTAGCCACCAGCTTAATAGACATTCAGAAGTGTAACAGCTGCAGCTCAGTCCTGCAGTCTGGTATGTGCTGTGGTCTTCTCAGAAGGTAATGTAATGGTAACTCTTAACTTGTGAATTGCAGCTTGGAGTATATTATAGAGCATATTATTTCCAATGTTGCATCCTGAAACCACTGCTCTTATCAGCCTAGAGATGTCTAGCCCCCCTTCCATTGTGTGGAGTCTTTCACTTAGATGGATCTTTGATTTACTCTCCTTGACAATTAGCAGCTAGTTTGACAATAAGAATATGTAACAGTTAGAACCATTAATATGACTCTGAGATCTTGTTTGGAAACCCAGAACTTTATATCTACCACAAACAATATAGAAACAACAGCCGACTTGAGAAAAATGGTCCCTGAAACAAGAAAAGAGGACATTTGTCTTACTCATATATACAATATTCTGTGCCCTAGAAATTCCAGCCTTAGTAGTAGGTTTCTTCAATCAGGTTCCCACACCAAGCAAAAATGACTGCTAACTTGCTAGTCAACACAGCTGTGTTCCACCAGGGGTAGGTAAGAGGGAAGTATGCGAACACACACACACACACACACTCATCCTCTTCCCCTTTGTTAGTGATGTAAGGACTTATTTATTGTTCTTTGTTTTAACTTTACTCAATCTCAAAATGTTATCATTTCAATAATATTTGTGTTTTGATGACCTAATTCATGGTTTTTCCTTTAAATCTTGTTGTAGTTTTAAAGTTTACTTGTTATTTTAATTTTATGTGCATAAGTGTATTGCCTGAATGTGCGTATGTGCACCCATGTTGTTCAGTGCCATGAAGGTCAGAAGAGGGCATCAGATTCCCTGGAACTGGAGTTACAGACAATTGTTAGCCTCCATGTAGATGATGGGAATTGAACTCCAGTCTTCTGCAAGAGCAGCCAGTGCTCTTAATTGCTGAGTCAGTTCTACATCTCAAATCTTGTAATTTTAACATTTTATCCCTATCCAGACAGACAAATGACAAGTACTTAACAGCATACTTGAGATTTACATTTCTGGAGTGGACAACATCTTCTTTACCAAAGCTGACAGCATTTTCTGCCAATGATGTACATTTGTAAAATTGATTTATTGGGCCATCAAGATGGTTCAGCTAGTGAAACCATTTGCTACCAAACTTGAAGACCCCATGGACCCACATGGTAGGAGGGAATTTACTCTTGAAGTTGTCCCCTGACCTCCACATCCCAGAAGTGGCTCACATGCACCTGTGACACACAAATAAATAAATGCAATACAATTTTCAAAAATTGGGGTGGGCTAGATGGCTCAGGTGTTAAGAGCACTGGTTGCTCTTGCAGAGGACCTAGGTTGGGTTCCCAGCACCCAAATCTCAGGTAACAACAGTCCATAACTCCAGTTCCAAGGTGTGCTGGATAGCTTTAGTGTCAACTTGACACACCTGGGTTGAGGGAGCCTCAATTGAGGAATTGGCTCCATTGGATTGGCTTGTGGTCACATCTGTGGAGTATTGTCTTGATTGTCAAGCAGTGCGGGGAGGGCCCAGCCCACAATGAGTGGTGCCACCCTGGGCAGGTTGTTGTGTACAGTATAAGAAGGCAGGCTGGGCATGAGCCAGGGGAGCAAGCCAGTGAACAGCATTCCTCCATGGCCTATGCTTCAGCTCCTGCCTCCAGGTTCCTGCCCTGAGTTCCTGCCTTGGGCTCCCTAAATGATGAACTATGATCCAGGAGATGTAAGCTGAATAAACCCTTTCCTTCCCAAGTTGGTGTCAGTCAGAGTGTTTTGTCACAGCAATGGAAGACAAACTAGAACAGAAATTGGTACCAGAGAGTGAAGCATTGCTGTGACAGACCTGACCTTGGTGTTTTGGGGAAGGATTGTGGAAGCATTTGGGCTAGAAAAATCATTGAATGCCTAAAGATTGTGGTTGTGGAACTTGGAACAGTTTTGCTGAAAGAGTTGTAGACAATGGAGGCCTGGCTTGTGAAGTTTCTAGTTTCAAAGGGAAGCAGAGATCATCAGGACTGTTTAATCTATGGGTTCTGGTGAGGTGGAGCTGAAGAATCAGCTGTAAGTAACAAGAGACCAGAACCTGAAGTGAAATCTTTGTTGTACTGGGACAATTGATGCTGGTTAACTGGGGCTGAAAACTCAGCTGTAAATAACAAGAGACCAGCATCACTGTGGTGAAATCTTCTGGGAAGAATTTCTTCAGGGTCAGTACACAGAAGCTTTGTTCCAGAAGGGGCCTGAGCCTCCATCTCAAGCCATAAGTGGACTTGGTAGTGTGTGTCTCCTATATGATTCTGGTGTTGAAATTTGAGGTGGTCACAGAGAGCAGCCGAGGCTTGGCACTGTGAGAGGTCAGGAAAGACCTTTGGTGGAAGAGCACCTCGGTTGCAGTGAAGACCCCAGGATTGCAGGGGTCATGGAGAGAAGTTGAGGCTTTGCACGAGGAGAGGTCAGAAGAGACCATTGGTGAAGGGGCTGCCTCAGTTTCAGTAGCGACCCCAGCTTTTTGGAGATGCCAGGACCTTGAGACGACCACCAAGAGCGCAGAGTGTGTGAATGGAGCTCGGCTGGGCCTGTGCCACCGAGGCAGTCCAGAGAGGGGGAGCTGCAGAAACCCTTTGGGCCCAGAAGATCATGAGTGATCCGGTGTCAGCCTGAGCTACTTTGCTGGACTTAGGTTTTTGTTTTGAGAGTGCTGATTCTTCCTCTTTGAAATAGAGCGTACTCTTTTGGATTTTAAGCAGCCCACATTAAGAGGACTTTATGCTATTTTTTTTTTTTTAAGCGTTTGGACATTCTAAGTTCGTGGGGCTTTTAAGGATTGTAACTGTCTTAGGTTGTATTAATGTTAACATCATACTTTGGGAGATAAAAACTGGAAAGTTTTGATGGTTTAATAGTGGATGTGTTGTTTTGTGTGTGTCAAGTTACAAGGGTCAATTGTGCTAGGATATTTTAGTGTCCAACTTGACAGACCTGGGTTGAGGGAGCCTCAATGGGGGGAATTTTGGCTTCAATGTGGATTGGTTGTGGCACATCTGTGGAGTATTGTCTTGATTGTCAAGCAGTGTGGAAGGGCCCAGCCCACAAATGGTGGTGGCCACCCTGGGCAGGTGTTATTGTACAGTATAAGAAGGGCAGGCTGGGCATGAGCACGGGTGAGCAAGCCGTGAACAGCATTCCATCCATGGCCGTGTGCTTCAGCGCCTGCCCTCCAGGTTCCTGCCCTGAGTTCCTGCCTTGGGCTCCCTAAGTGATGAACTTGCCCCGGAGATGTAAGCTGAATAAACCCCTTTCCTCCCACCACTTGGTGTCCAGTCAGAGTGGTTTTGTCACAGCAATGAAGACAAACTAGAACAACACAGGGTCCATATCTCTCTTCTGGTCTCCACTAGGCGTTTGTAGATCCAGATGCAATTTCACGTACCGACAGACAATACATTCATACATATAAAATAAAAATGATAAAAATACACAGAAGATTAAGGCTTTAAAAAGAAAGCAAAATCTAAGCTTAGTTCCTTTAAATCATCCTACAAGTAAAAAGAAAGTGTAAATGTGATGTTGTGTATTTCAGAAAAAATATATAACCAGTTGTAACTTAACCCATTACAATTATGAACAAAACAATTAACATTTTATTCCCAAGTAATTCATATGTATGTTGGACCAGTTAAATCCCTAGGGGGATGTTCTACAGATTAGGTAGCATGGGGTGATGATCGCGGGCATCGGTGGGCACCAAACGTGGCAGTTGACGTACGCTGTAAATAATTTAACGAATAAACATTGCTCATTGCTAGAGACGGTAGATTCTCTGGGAGTAATATTTAACTTAATTCTTGGTGATAAAAGTGTTAAGGGCAAGAGTTTGAGTACGCTAAATAATACAGTTGCACTGTCTTTTAGATAAGGGAGTGGCTGATAAGTTATTTTGGTTTAGCAACCTTAATTGTGGGGCTACAATAAGAGTTACAACTTAGTTTATTGAAAGGACACAACCTGTGGCATCCACCTCCGCGTCTGCCACACCCACTCAGTAAGCCTGTGTAAACAATAGGAGAAATCATATTAAGGCAGTCGGGGAGCAGTGTCCTTTAAGGGGCTGACCCCCTGAGGTCCCTGGCAGAAGCTCAGCTAAGATCACTCCAGAGATTGAGATACTTTCCTAGGATATTACGTTTTCTGGTGTTGGACTTAGCAATAACACTGAGCACAAAAGATCTTTTCTTAAAGCCAGCTTATAGATATAAAACAAACTGTTTGAATGTGCTAGTACTGGCAATTAAAATGCCTCTTGGGCACAGGGCTTTTTTCTAGCAGCAAGAATTTTCTGCAGACCCAAAGTAAAAAACAGACCTTTATCCTTAACAAACAATATAATACAAGCTGTTAATATATATGGCAAGATTAAAACAAAAATTCCCCTTAAAACCTAAAAATAAAAGAATTCATTTTTCCTCTGGTCCTAGACAAAGAGGTAGATAAGACAGTCCTTTTGTTAAAGCCTGGATTATAACACTCCCAGTAAAGCAAAACAGAGGCTAAGTCTCCTTACAACAGCCACTTATCTGACAAAAAAAAGCTGCGTTAGCTGGAGCAAACATGAGACAGCTCTTGGTTCTCATAAAAATTTTAAACCTTAGATAGCAATAGAGTTAAAAAAAACTATAGCTAACGTAGGAGCAGTGTGAGAATAAGAGTGTTTTTCTTCATAGAAACTTAAGTGACTATTAATTTTAGGATGTATTTACTCTAGTCTCAGAATGGAGACATAAGACCAATATTTGCTGTTAAAGAACTTTGTATTTACTACTCTGTGAGCTATGAGTTTTCAATTATGACTTGTAAACTATTGATGTTCCTTTTTCTTCTTAGATGTTATTTCCTCAATAGAAGTTGTCTTAAGATTTCTACATTTTTCTTCAAAGAAAGTTTGGGTGTGTCGGGCGGGTGAACCAAACTTTGTGGTTTTAGGGGTTGGTCCGGGGTGGGGGGTGGCGCGTGCGGTGGCGTGCGGGTGGGGCTCTGAGGCGTGATGTGTCGTATGTTAATGTGGAAATAAATTTTGACTTTTTTACCTACCTATGTAATTCTAAGCTTTGCTAAATCTTTTGTTCTGCCTTCTCCCAAAGACCACTATATAATCACTGCCCCAGTTCAATAAAGTTGCTGTAGATTTGGAAAACTTCTCTTAGTTTTCATTTCTGCACACCGTCCAAACTTCCCCTGTGTTCTTCCTGCCAAGAAGACTCCCAGAAACCCACGACCCCAGAGGAGGGCTAGCCGGTAGCAGGCAGCCAGTAACAGTCGGCACCACCCAATACAAACTATAAATAAACAACTAGCAATTTATATTCCCAGTCAGTTCAAATGTCGTATCTTAGCTCTTTTTTTTTTGCAACAGATCCTTCATATAAAAACCAAATGTGCAGCAGTTGTGCCCCAGCCACCAGCCCAAGGCGCCACCATCAGCTGGAGAGGCTGGTGAATTGGCAATCAAGAAGGGAATCAAATAAGTGTCCAGACTATATTGTCCTAGTTTTACCATTCACCCCTACTCAGCAGCCCATACAATATACCACTCCCCCCAGCTTCCACAGATGGTTCCTTAGGCTTGAGATGGGGCACAGGTGGACAAGAAGCCAAACAGTCTACTTAAGCTGTCTGGAGATGTCGTTTGGGACTCTAATCAGTTCTTGGCTGTTTCCTTTCATGAGCGGACCGATTGCCCAGGGACAGGGTTGTCAATCCTGCTAATGAAGCATAAGCGATTAGATATATAGGTAGTTAACATTGCTCGTACTATGGTAGGTTACTTTGGTAAGACACAGATGTTTGCATAGTGTGTTAATCCTGGATTACTTTTTTTTTCCTGACAGAGATGACAAGAAGGGCCTTAATGTGGCATATAAATCTCCTAACACTAGAAGGTATAAGCTTGTGGCGAAATACACGAGTTATTCCTCTGAGGAGAAAGCTATAATCGAAAATAAAGTTGGGATAGGACAGACAGATGCTGCCACTGCTGCACAGTAGCTCCAAGCAATTGGGGTGTATCGGATGTTGGAGGGGATTTGCTTGACTCAAGGAGACCACAATTGCTTTTATTGGGATTAGTGGCCGTTGGTACCACTCTCTGGCATCCCAGAGAAACCAACTAGTAAATACAGCACAGTGTGATCTCGATACAATCCGCCCATGGTTACATCAGGTTATGACAGCAGGCGGACCTTACCACCGGGGCTTTTCGTTGCAGATTCCCAGTTTACGGGCAATAGACCTAACCTTTTGTGGGGGGCCTTGGGTCCCCTAGCTAGCGATGCAGTCAATGAGAAACAGTTTTGGTAAATTTAATGGAAATATGCCTTGGCTCCTGTTTATGGGTATGTGTAACACCAACTTGGCATCGTATAGGTCAACAACTAAAAACCGAAAAAAAAAAAAAAGAGGGAGGTAGAGGATGGGTACTATCCTTTCTGGGATACAATGGAAAACTCTGTGTTTCCAACCTATTGATAAATATTCAATGTTTTCCTATCTTGAACTAACAATGGGAGGAGAATTTATGTTCCCACAGGTAAAAATCCCAATCTAAATGCCTGAAAACATACAACTTATGGCTGTGCAGGAGGAACTGGGGGAATGCAGCAGAGAGGTTGACCCATCTAACATTAAGGAATGAGGAACCCAGACTGCCTGAATCACGGACACTGAGCATCTCTCTGAATATATTGGGGTTGCTGTTTATATGGACCCTAATAATGATTTTTACCTTCCAGGAGCTGAGAAGACCTTCCTAACCTCTCCCTTTTTTTGGGAAAAGAAAACAGATGGTAACGAAACCACATCCGTAACTGTAAACTAGAGCCACTGTACAGTGCTAATTTCCTATAAACAGGCATAAGTATTAACTGATTGATAGGCAGATGAGCCACTGTGAAAGGGATTTTCTCTATTAAGCCAAATTCAATAGTAAAGTGTTTTATAAGTTGTGTAATTAACGGAAAAAGTACGAACTACAATGGAAAAAAGCCAATTATACTATAGGAAGCTTATCTGCAATGAATTATTCTGCTCGAGAAGTTGCTAGGGGATTCAAACCCACCCACCCCACCCCCGCCCCAAATTATAAAGGCTTTGACTATAAGTGGGATATCGAAGGAGTAAGGCAGTAAGTCCTGTTGTCAAAGACCTGGTGTAGGGCATGAAAATGTTATGAAGACGTCACTTGCTAGTGTAAACGGCCTCTGCAAATGCAGAAGCATTACTAAAGGCCACTAAAGCAATACACAAAATATAATGAGGTCTCCCTAGAGACAAGCAAGACTCCTCCGTCATATCAGCTACACTCAACAGCCTGGAGCATACTTGCAACAGTGGGCAGCCAAGTGTCTATATATAATCCCAAATCTATTTGTCTGATGGCTCCTCTCCTTGGAGGAATAAACTACACAGCAGGATGCCACAAGCTTTGTGTCCTTGCTGGTGGTTGGGCGATGTTGGATGAGGCCACAGTAAAAACTTGTCAACCCTTTATAGAGAACCACAGTTTGCGGATTAGCATGCATCCAGCATCTGTGTCTATGCTCACAGCTTAGCTTGACATAATAAGTGTAGTACTGCTTAAATAAGCTTACATCCAATAACTGAGCTTTGTTACGATGACTAAAAAGGGTATCACTGGTGAAACTGGTCAACACCATGAAGGAGGAACAATCTGAACATACTGGAGTCCTCAGAAATGACAACTCCAAAGAAATTAGACTGTTTTCTTCTCACCCACTTGTGCCCCTTTCCCAAAGCCCAGGGAACAAACTGCGGAAGAGGAGGCGTGGTAGATTGTAAGGGCTGTGGAGAGATAGGGGTGAATCATGAGACTACAGGAATATAGTCTGGACTCCTGATTGATCAACATGTCTGTGCATACAAGCTTCTCCAACTGGTCTATGGGAACCTTGGGTTGTTCAAAATGTGGACATAGATACTTGCAAAATGCACCAATTACCTGATTGTATGACATAATGAATGACATCAATGCTAGCTGCAAACAACTGTGTCATTGTATTGTAGAATCCCTTAAAAAATAAATTAATTAAAAATAAAAAAAGAAAGCAAAATCAATTCATGACAAGAGTTTTGCTCTGCAGGCCCCTGCAACTTTGGCCTAATTGTTAAGTCCAGAATCCTGCCCCCGCAGGAGATGTTGCCCCTTAGAAAGCGTCCATAGCCCCACCCTCCATCCCAGTCACCAACTTCATCCTTGTCCCTCACCCACCCGGCTTCAGTGTCTTCTTGATGCAGCAGATGGCGCTGAAGGAACCCTAGTCTTGGTGGGAAATACCAGGTCCTGAACTCTCCACCCCACCCTAGTCCTGGTTCCTTCTAGGCTTTCCACCTTTTATCCCCCATTTTCAATTAATTTGCAATCTCTCCTGCATCCTCCTGGGAGCAGTTCAAATATTTCTGAATAGAGGATCCTGGAGAGTAGAGACCCACATCCACCCAGGGGCAGCCTGGTTGTAAGGTATGGTCCTGCTGGAGGCAACAGACAAGTGGTCAGACCAGCTAGAGCCAGGCAGAGCCGACAGCCACTTCTGCATTCTGGGTGAGGTAAACCCAACAGCCAATGAACTTCTGCAGAGTAGGTGTCGGTCCAGGAAGAAAAGACCATTTCCTGTTGAACAAAGGCCAATTGCTAGTCTGGTTTCGTTTTTGAAAAGGAGCGGGATTCCAGAAGCCAGAGGCAGAGTTCTACAGGAGCAGCCGGTGCTGGTAACCACTTAGCTCCAGAGAGAAGGTCTGCTTTGGTGAGTTAACCCTTCAGTTCTGGGGCAGAATTGAAATATGAGGAGGAATTGTTGGTGGTGGAATTAGGCAGAGAAACCTCAAGGGGAGGACCAGCAGAGAGACAGACCTGTGCACCTGCGTGCTGCGGTTCTCAAAGGGTTCAGGGAAGTGGGATTCCACTTGCACACTGTCCGCAGTTCTTGAAGAATTAAAAACACATCCAAAGAGAATGATTTCTTTAGTAGGGCTCTGATAGTAAAACTAATCTTTGTGAATCCCTTCATCCACTTCATGAAAATGCTTTATAAGATTAACTGGATCGTCCTGGGTACAGCAAATACTCACCAATCCTTTTTTTTTGGGGGGGGCAGGGTCTTCTTGTGTCCCCAGCTGGCATAGAACTCAACATATAGACCAGACTGGCCTTGATCTCACAGAGATCCTCTTGCCTCTGCCTCTGTAGTGAGGGGACTAAAGGTGTGTACCACCGTGTCTGCCAAATTTTTCTACTTTTTAATTCTTCCCCTACTAGACTCATGTCAGAGAAAGCAAACAAAGCAAATTTAAATAAGGTAAAAAAAAATCCTAATTATATATAATATCTGATTTTAACTAAATAGTGATTTGTTATTCAATAGAATGCTATTAAAGGTGTATATCACCAATACATTTTCTTGATTGGTTTTTCTTCACAGTATAAACATACACGGAGTTAGTGACAAATGCTGACCTTCTCAGGCATCTCCACTGTTTTGCAGAGGGAAGGCATCCACACTCACATGCTGGCTACTACATTAACCTGACTTGTTTGCCCACTTTTTTCATCAACATAAATGTACTATCCCAGTGATATTCTGCCAGGGACTAGAAAGTTCCAATTGTGTTTGCTATTTATTCCAGTAGTTTCCTCAAAGATCCAACTGCTCTTCATAGACAATATCAAAAATGCTTTACATCTGAAGATATTTTTGAACCCTGTCCTCAAGTATCCACCAATCCTAAACTGTAACCAATGGTAACCAATCCTTTACATTAAACACTGGCTTAGAAAGGACTTCAGGGCCAGGCATGGTGATGCATGCCTTTAATCCCAGCACTTGGGAGGCAGAGGCAGGTGAATCTCTGTGAGTTTAAGGCCAGCCTGGTCTACATAGTGAGTTCCAGGACAGTTGGAACTACAGGGAGACTTTGTCTCAAAAAGACCAAAAAAAAAAAAAAAAATTACTTCAGAATCCTTCAATATGCATGTGTGCATGTGTGATTTGTGTGTGTGTGTGTGTGTATGCATGTGTGTGTGTGTGTGTGTGTGTGTGTAGGTAGGTAGGTAGGTTAGAGGGCAACTTGCAGGATTAGGTTCTCTCTTCCAGCATATGTGTCCCAGGAATTGAACTCAGGTCATCAGGCTTGGCAGCAGCCACTGAGCCATCTCATGGTCCTGTAAGCTTTGCTTTGTTTTATTGGCAGGTTCCAAGGGCCTACAGTTGACATCAACTTCCTACTGAGAACCTGCCCACTGCTACTGCTGAAAGTTCCCTGCATTTTTCTCTGCAGTAAGCCTCTACCCCCAGGGGTGAGAAAGGAGACACTCTATTATCTTTCTTAGTTTTGTTTTCAGTTTCTTTGCCTTGTGCTTCACAAATACTGGGCTAATTTGGTTATTAGGGGTAAAGAAACCTGATAAGAAATTCTTTGGACTCCAGGATCAGAGTTTGAAAAGGCTTTATGTTCAGAAGAAAAAAAAATCAGCAACATTGTAATTTGCCTCTATCCTTATTTTCCTTGTATTTGTGTAAAACCCTTTCATAGAAAAGAGGCATGGACTCGGGCGCCTGGTTCCTGGGCTTGCCTTAGGATGATGCTTACATTTTGTGTTATAGATTTGCAAGGCTGTTTAAAAGGTAAAGCAGAAGCCAGGTGTAGTGGCATAGGATTTTAACCCTAGCACTCTGGAAGTTCAAGGCCAGCCTGGTCTACATAGGGAGTTCCAGAGCTATGGGGATACTCTGTCTCAAAAAGAACAATAACAACAACAACAAAACAAAACAGTAAAGTAGGGACCAGAGGCCCTGGAACAGCCAATTCTTCCCTCTTCCACAGTTTCCCAAAAAAGGAAAGAACTGAGGGACTAGAAGGTGGAGGCCTGTCGGTGGGAGGGTTAGAGAGAGGAGGTCTAGCAGGGTTGGAAGTGAAAGAAAATAAACAGTTAACTGTCATAATGAAACTCGTAATTTTGTATGCTAAAATAAAATGTAATAAAATAGATAAAAGAAATAAAAAATAAACACATGGATTGCTCGTGAGACAGTGGTTTCCCAAGTTGGGACACACTTCCAAACCCTGCTTTCAGTGCTTCCCTTTTTGCTTCATCCTAGCTAACTTGGGTGCACTGTCATTTTGGACTTACTATGTTGAATAAGGGAATCATGGAGGCTTCCTGCAGTAAGGGAAGACTGACCTGGGCAGTGAATGTGAGTGTAACAGGTGCTGTCTGTGAACGAGGGGATGTGGCAGGTCTAAGTGCATGCTGTGTACCCAGAGTTCACTGGAGCCTACAGGGCTGCAAAGTCCTTGAGGCTGAAGGCAAAAGTGCCATCCGTCTGAGGACCCAGAAAGCCTAGGTTTATTTTTAAAATCTGCTCCTTGCCCCTGTGTGCTGGAGCTAATGACATGGTGGTGTAGGAAGAGGCTTAGATCAGCTTTGATCTTCATGGATGGAAAGTCTTTCTGAGGGAAAGGTAAGTGCTACAGTGTCGGGTCAATGTCTTTGAGTCATGCGTGACCACTTTCCACATGCTGTCCTTCCCTTCTTGGCTCAGCTCCAGGACTTGCCTCCTGCCTGCAGGCCGGCAGTCTCTGGGCTCTGCTCCCGCAAGAAGGGGGGAGGGAAAAGCGCAGGAGATCACCCAAGGAATGGAACGAACACTCACACACACACACACACACACACACACATATGCGTGGAGAGTCAGGGAGGATAGGAACTCCATTTATTTTCTGTCAGTGAGGTCTATATATTCAAGACTACTGTGCTTTGGGAAAGGAAGTGGGGAGCAAGTGGAAGGGAGGGGTCAGCCAACTTGGTTCTAATCTGGGGGCTGCAGAGCTCCGGTTTGTGCAACAGGTAACAAGAGGTGTGACATTTTGCTCAATGCCTCAAGGGAAGGGGCCTGGAACTTTGCAGAGGTAGGGCGAAGCAAGAATCATAGTAATATCCCGAATCTTCTGCTACAGATAACTCTGGAAGCCCACAGAGATATCAGATAACTGGAGATCTCCTGGGACAGGCATTACAAGTTCTCGCTTCAAGCCACACACAAAGTTTCATTCCCACACTACAGAACATGCCACGTGGCTATCTAGCATGGAAAAGACCTTAAGAGATGGCAGAAGTAGAGAGGGGAGGGAGGGAGGGAGGAGAGAGAGGGGGAAAGATAGAGAGAAAGTGAGCAAGCAAGAAGCAGAGAGGGAGGGGGAAAAGAGGAGAGAGTAGAGGAAGAATGTGGAGAGAGAAAGAGGAACCCCAGGGAACTGTCAGAGGGCTGGGAGGAAGGAAGTCCTTTGAAGGGCAGTGGAATCTTGGCTTCTTCAACTATAAAAAGACTTGGTCTTGGATAGGTAGTACACATTTTAATGTAACAAAATTTGGTATAGATAGTAGAAATGGTGTGCCAGGATGGATATAGAGTGCTTACTTTACTGGTTGGGATGTTCTGCTGTAACTGCCTATGTTTATTTTTTTTTATGTGAGTTCAAAGTATGTCTTCAACAGATACAGGAAATCCCCAAGTTGTTTTTCTGGTTTAGCAATAGCTTTCTGGTTTCAGAGATTTTTACAGCACAGTCCAGAAGTTCAATTACTCATTTACTTTCATTTTCCCATATCTGCATAGTCTAAAGAATATTCTTGTGGTTAAGCATTGATATTGATAACAGTAGTAGTGGTAATGTTCACTGAGCAGCAACTGTCACATGTAAGTGATTGTCCTGAAGACGTCACTTGCATTTTTAATATATGTGTGTACATATCTATATAAATTAAAATTTTTTTAATTTCATAAATGAGTATTATATTTACATTATTTCTACCCTTCCTGCTCATCACAAAATTCCTTCCAAGTCACCCTCCTGACTCCCCCCCAAAATTCATGATCTCTTCTTTAATTATGTATATCTATTTATATCTGTTGAGAGAGAAAAGAAAAAAAAGGAAAGAAAGTAAAGAAAGAAAGAGAAAGAAAGAAAGAAAGAAAGAAAGAAAGAAAGCTGAATACATTTAATGTTGCTTGAATATGCATGTGTTTGTGGCTGGCCACTTGGACTGGGACAGCCTATGTGGGGCTCATCCCTGGAGAAAACTGATCCTCCTTTGTCAGCATCTATTGACTGCCCATAGCTCTTCATGTAGGGATAGGGCCTTATGAAATTTCCCCCATCTACTTTGGCATGTCAACTGGTGCTGTCATTATACAGGTCTTTTTAGTAAACTATTCTGTCAACATTAATGGGTGCAGCTTCCCTGTCGCACCTTGAAAGCACTATCTCACAATAGGCATTCTGGTTGTCTGGCTCTTACAATCTTTCTTCTTCCTCTTCTCTGATGGTCCCTGAGCTTTTGGTGTAGGAATTGCTTTGTTGATGCAACAAGTTGGGGCTAGGCAACCCATCTTCATCTCTCCATTTTGACACTAAATGTCTGTAGTGGTCTCCATTTGCTGCAAACAGAAGCTCTTTTATGAGGGGTAAGATTACACTTACCTATGGATATAAGGAGAAAATGAGCCAGATAGAGATTTTGTGCTGGGTGGGGGGAGGCAAAAGAGAGGATAAAACAAAGGTTAGGTAAAGGGAAGAAGGGGCAATAAATAATGTTAAGGACATTTGAAAAGGACACAGGGTGACATTACTTTAGAAAATGACTGCAATTTCTATGCTTTCATCTTCACCAAGTTTGGTTCTGTCGCTCTTCTTGGGTTGGAGAAAAGGAAGCTGAAACTAGTTGTTCTAGTTTCCTTTCAATTGCTGTGACAAAACACTCTGACCAGTTCCAACTTGGGGAGGAAAGGGTTTATTCAGCTCAAGTCTCCTGGGTCACAGTTCATCACTGAGGGAGCCTACCATAGGAACTCAGGGCAGGAACCTGGAGGCAGGAGCTGATCCACAGACTATGGAGGAATGCTGCTTACTGGCTTGCTCTTCTGGCCCATGCCCAGCCTGCTTTCTTATACTGTACATAACAACCTGCCTGGGTTGGCACCACCCATAGTGGGCTGGGCCCTCCCGCATTGCTCTACAATCAAGACAATACTCTTCAGACCTGGCCATAGGCTAGTCCAATGGAGCCAATTCCCCAATTGAGGCTCCCTCAACCCACATGTGTCAAGTTGACACCAGAGCTATCCAGCACACTAGTTAACTAATATGGCCAACAGCATGCAGCTAGAATGTTGAAATCCTGTAGTTAAATCCAGGGACTAATATTGATGTAGTGGAAAGTTTTCATATTGATTGATTATTTTATTTAAGGTTATTGCTTCTTTTCACACACAAGAAACTAATGTCCCAAGATACTAGGTAAATTTCCTTCATAGCTCATTATTGGTACTTACTGGCAGAAAGCTAGGGCTCCTGTCCCATGACTAAGGAGTTAAGACAGTCTATGGTTGGTTTTCATTCAACTTAGTGCATCGCTTAAACAACAGTGAGAAGAAATAATCCAGGAGTGACCCTCCTGTAGACTATTCCTTTGTTCTTTTCAACAAGCTGATAATTTCTTGAATAAAAGAATATTAATGTGTATAATTAAGTCAGATGTGGTGGTACAGACTTAAATCCCAGAAGAGTAAAGAAGAATAATAGCCATTTTAAGCCCAACCTACACTATGTAGCATGACTTGTCTTTTTTTTTTTTTTTTTTTTTTTCGAGACAGGGTCTCCCTGTAGGCCCAGCTGGCCTAGAACTCACAAAGATCTGCCTGCCTCTGCCTCCCAAGTGCTAGGATTAAAGGCGTGCGCCACCACACCCGGCTATGACTTGTCTTTAAAAAAGAAAGTAAAGGTGATATCAGTACTTCAGTGGTGTTTTAATATGAATAAGTTTGCATTGTGCTAATATGAGAAAAGTCCTTACTTTTTAGAGATGGAAAGTGTTTTGAAGTTTAAGCATCAAAATATCCCTAACTGTGATCTAGTAGCTTAAAAAACAATATAGTGCTGGGGATGTAGCTTCGTTGGAATAGTGCTTGCACTTCATATACTAAGTCATGGGTTTTGTCCCCAGCACTACATAAACCAGGTGTGATGGAACACACCTGTGATCCAGGCAGTTGGAAGGTAAAAGAAGGAGAATCAAGGTCCCATGTCAGCTTGAGTTACATGAGCCTATGTTGCAGAAAAATAAAATACTTCAATTTGCCAAAAGGGACAATTATTAGCTATATAGGATAGCTATTTGGAAGTTCACTATACCATTCTCCCCTACCTTCTACCTCTTTCTTGTCTTCTATTAAAAAATGTTCTCTGCTGAAGACAACCTACTTGAGTCACAGAACAAACAAGAAATTGTCCATTTCTTGCAGTCCAAGGATGAACTCTTCTTGCTAGAACCCAGGTGGTGCCAGGCTCCACCTGTGGGAAGACACAAGCAAACCCCCTTCCCACGCAGGGGGTCTGGACCCTTCCATTGCCCCAACATTGGATCTTGCAAAATTACTAATGGTGCCTTATTATGCCCTGTTGGACAGCTCCAATGCATGTGGACTGGGATTGTCATGTCTGATTTCAAAATTGACAGCTTAATAATAAAGAGTGCTCTGCACACTGCATCATGGAGGAGAGGGGGTATAGACCTCCCCCTTCTGTTTTTGTAATTGCTCCTTTAAAGTTTTATGTACTGTATAATATGCAGGGTACAGCCATTCCAGAGGATCATGAGATTTCCATATTACTCCCATTGGACAATCACCTGGAGCAAGAATCATCCCCATTGAAGGGATGGAGGAGACAAATCTAACAGTAAAGGGTATAGAAGAGCAGCTTTGATTCTTTGAAGGACAATGCACCCTTCTTGGGTTACACTACAGAGCAAGGAAGACTCTGTAGGACCCCTCAGGCAATCATACAACAGACACCACTCCTCTGAGGAGATGTGAAGCCATGGGCACAGCCAGTTAATAGTCCCCAAAGCCTTTTGGCACTGGTTAAGGGGCAATGTCTCAGAGGAGTTTAATTATTGACATCTGAGACCAAATCAACCTAGTCTCTAGAATTGACCACAGAACTCATAGGGAAGGGTGAGTGGCATTTTCTCCTGGAAGACCTTTAAGTGGTCTCAAGGGCTGCTAAGACTAGCAGGAGTAGGGAGTCCAGGACTATTCTGTCACAGTGAGCTAGGAGAACATCATCCATGTATTGGATGACATCTCACCCTGGGATTTTTAGAAAACCTTTTCAGAACATGACCAACAAAAACCTGACTGACTTTCATGTCGTGTGGCAGGACTTTCCATTGATATCTCTCTGTGGGGGAGGAGTGGTTATTATGAGGGAAAGTAAATGTGAATCAAGGTCTGTCCTCAGGGTGTAAGGAATAGAAAAAGAAGCAATATTTAATATTAAAAAATGGCAATGTATTTGCCCACTGGTATAGCTGAGAGCCAAAGGAGTCAGAAGTTGAGTAATTCCTATCTTTTTCATTGTAGCATTAATGGTCCTAAGGTCATGGAGCATCTGAAACTTACTTTGTTACTTCTTTTGAATTATAAAGACAGGTGTGTTCCAGGGGCTAAAGGATAATTCAGTATGCCCTGAACTTATTTGATCAGCAACTAAAGACTCCAAAGCTGTAAGTTTAGATGAAAAAGCAGCAACTGTTCCACCTAGATGGGCATGGAAATCACCCATTCTAGCTTAATAGATGATGGCAGAACAGCATCTCTTAGAATTGGGGTACTGGGAGCTTTGATCTCAGACTTGGAGTCTACCACTGAATTATGAGAGACCTTATCATCCATAATTAAGATCACAAGTGAGCATCAAGGAAGTCCCTGCCTAACAAGTTATGAGGCAGGCCAGGAATAATTAGGGGCTTAATGGTCCCCTGTCCCCCATCTAAGTCTCTCCAAACTATAGGTTAGGTAGTTGTCTTAGATGCCACATTTCCTCCCACACCCTGGACCAAAGGCCCATTAGTTATTTTTCATTCTTTTGGAACTTCCTTTTCCCTAATGATGGTTTGATCCACTCCGGTATCCAATAAGCATTTAAAAAGCTTATCCTCTACATAAATTTGCCTTTGGGGTTTTCAAGTCTCTTCAAGAAGGACTGTCCAAAAGATCCCTGGTCCTTCTATTCTCATTTGATCTGACTGACAAGGCCCTGTCGACTTTTCTTGCTGGGCTGGGAGCAGCCTCCGGTGGAGTTTAAAACTTCACTAATAGGGGTGCTATCTTAGTATATTTAGAGTGACAATTCCAGGCCAAGTGGAATCCCCTTTGGCACTTTGTACAAGGTATGGAGGGCCACTTGGTGCCCCTGGGTGGAGCTGCAGCTGCAAAATGGTGGGCTGCTCACAAAGTGATCCATTTGGCCACACCCCCAACATTTGGCCACACACCCAACATTTGGGACTATCTCCTGGTGAGTGAAGGTATTTGCCAAAGACACCCTCTCAGAACCTCTCATGCCAACACTTTGAGTAGCTATTATCCAGCCCTTAAGTGGTTTAGAGCAAACTGGCAAGATGATTGTTTTATAATCCGTGTTAGTGACCTCATATGCCAGTTCCTTAATTAAGGTCTCACGTTTCCCCATGGAGACCTTCTCGTCTGCTGCCTCAGTAACTGGGGTAAGGGACTGAGTAATGTCCTTCTTTGGCTGATACCACACTTGGGAAAAGATAGCAGATCCCCCCAAGAAAGAGAGCTGTCTCCAGGCCCTTATCACTCATATTGCACAGGAGCAAACCTGGTTGAACCTCTGGGGGGCCATGGGCTTGGTCTGCCAGATCATTCCAAAACTGGCCTTCCCTCTGGAGTTGATGCTTAGAAATTTGTAATCCAGTAAGAGTGATTACACTCTGCTGGCTGTTCACATTGGTCACTAAAAAAAAACCTTCCGCTGGGCGTGGTGGTGCACCCCTTTAATCCTAGCACTTGGGAGGCAGAGGCAGGTGGATCTTTGAGAGTTCAAGGCCAGCCTGGTCTACAGAGTGAGTTCCAGGCCAGCTAGGGCTACAGGGAGACCCTGTCTCGAAAAGAACCCCCCCCAAAAAATAACCTTCCATTTTAAGAAATCACTGGGCAGTAAGACAGCTTGGGCCATGCATGTGTCTACAAACATGAGAGGTATTTTCATTTTAATCTTTGATTTGAGCTTTCAGTGTCTCAGAGACATTAATCTGTTTCTGGCCCAAACATTGGAGGAGAATAGTAACAGAGGAGAAGAGAAGACTCACAGCAGAGAGCCAGGGGGCACATTGGAGGAAAGTTTCCCAAAGTTGCTCAGCCTGAAGTAGAGGTTCACTAGAAGTTAGATTCCCCATTTTTGCAGGGGTTCGTATGTCAGAGGCTCACATAATTGCTTCAGGTCCCTGTTCAAGGGGGCCAGTTGTGGGGTTGCTGACCTCATAGTTGAATGGGCTGAAGAAGGCACACATATGGGGCTGGTGTCTCCATTGCCAATCATGCACCAGCAGGATTGATGGTCCCACGGCCAAACATTCAGCTATGGGATTGATGGCCCCACAACCAACCATGTGCACAATAACATCGGGGGATCATGTCAGGTGGTGCAAATCCATGAAATCCGTGAAATCCATTGATTCCCACACAGCCAATAGCTTAAATAGGTCTGGGGGTAGGCAGCCCCTACATAGCATGACATCACATCTCAGTGGCCAATCCTAGACCTCCATACCATCGCACACCATCCCAACTCCCGAGGCATATTCAGAAAAGGGGTGTGCTTACAAGCAAGCTGAGTCGGGACTTCTCAGTGTGTTCTAGCCAAAAGCAGAGTGTTCCTGTATCTTTTGCTCTATCTAGTGTGGCCATTCTGGAGGAAGCATGTCACTCTGGGTGGGATTAGAGAGTTTAAAAAGCCTTGGTAATCTCTAGTCACTCTCTCTGCTGTTTGTGCCTGCTTAAAGATGTGAACCTCAGCTTTCTGCTCTGTTATGTTCTGCCACCATGCCTCCCTGCCATGATGGATTCTAATTTCCCTAGAACCTTCAACTGTAAGCCCAAATAAACTCACTTTTATAGTTCCCTTGGTTGTGGTGGTTCTGTCACAAAAGAAAAGTGACTAATACAATTACTATTCTGTCCTATTAAAGGATTTGATATTTAACTTAAACTGTTCATTTTCTTTTGGGGAGAAGGCAACGAGAGATGCAGGGTAAATACCTACTTAAACAAAAACCCTAAAGCAATCACCAATCATTTGCAGAACATCTCCAACTTTATTTTTGACATCTATTTGTAATTTCTTTTGTTTTCAGGGTACAGCCCAGTTCTTTTTCTGCCCATTTCCCTGTAATATTACTATCTCTTACTGTCACCATCTTGAACAAGGACTAGATTTTAACATGTAAGTAGAATACAATTCTGAACTCCTCTGTGAGATATTTATAACTGCACTTGAATTCTCTCTCTCTGCTTCAAGTTCTGGTCTGAGACACATCATACCTGCTGTCAAAGATATACTTTTCTCCAAACAAAATCTAGTTAGAACCTGCTTTCCATGGCAGTTATGGTAGTTAATGATTAGACAACTTCTGTTAGTATAGTTCCTGAAACATAATGCTCTGATGCTATTGTGTGGCCCATTGTGGTTGTGGATATACTATCTACTTGCTAACTTAATGTCCCAGAGCATGGAAAGCCAGAGCTAAGGAGCAGGGTGGGGTATGGGAGCCCAGTTCTTCATAGTATATAACATGCATGAAGCTACTGCTACAACTTGAACCATTTCAAAATTAATGTTTCAGCTTAGCCATCTGTTTCATCTACAGCCATCCATGAGTTCTAAGAAGCCCAGGTCACAGAAGATCCCATTTAATCCAAGGAAAAATATGAAAATCAATGCATTCTTAACTAAGGTTTGTGTTTAAATACCATTTGTGGGATATAGTAATGTCTGTCCTAGCCATAGTGGATCTAGTCACAAAGTTCTTCCTAGAAATTCGTTCAGTGTTTATTGGGAGTCTAATCTTTTTTTAATTATTTTTTTATGTGTATGAGTGTACTCTCTGCATGTGGGTTGGTGCACCCGTGTCATGCAATGCCATAGAGGTCAGAAGAGGGCATCAGATTCCCCTGGAACTGGAGTTAAAGATGGTTCTTAGCCACCATATGGGTGCTGGGAATTGAACCCAGGTCCTCTGCTAGAGAAGTCGGTGCTCTTAACTGTTGAGCCATCTCTCCAGCCCCAGGAATCTAATCTTACGCACACTAAAATCTTTCTCACCCACTTAAATCTTTCTATTTTGGTGGATAGAAGTGAGGAGAGGAAGTTGTACAACTTCAGCCATATCAAACCAGCCTTAATAAAAAAAGAAAACTACTGATCCTGTCTAAAACAATAATTTTAAAAATATGAAAAGCAATGTGTCAGTAAACTGTGAGAAAAATTAATTCTTTTAATATGAAAATATCATGATCTCTTAAATCAGAACAGCTTGTATATGTTTAGTACTTTACAGTTTATAGAATGATTTTAGCGTATATTTATTCTTACCATAATTTTCTGAGGCACAGATGAAGAACTATATTAGTTCTCATTTGTTTATGAGCAAAAAGGAGAGAAATGAGTTGGTTGAGACCACAGTGAAGACACAGACAGGTTTGCTAAGACAAAGTCAGAGTTTCTGTTCTCTTATCTTGCCAAAGTATTATATCCTTCCTGAGACTAAAATGCTTCAATAGCTAAGAGGTGTCAGGCGTTGAAAATGCAACTTCAGAACTTTCTCCTTATTTCTTCCTATCCCGGTTCTAGAAAGCTAGAAGATCCAAATAGCTGCAAGATCCAATTAGCTAGAAAACCCATGACAAGTCTAGATCTCTTCATGCCGCTCTTGCTTCACAATGGAAAGCTAATAACCACACACACACAATCTCTTTTCCTTTCAAAAGTGTCAGTTCAGACACAATGGTACACTGCTGTAATCCCAAAGGCAGAGAAGAGAAGATTGAAAATTTGAGACCGGTAGGGGCTGTATACTATCTCCACAAAACAAAGCAAAAACAAGTTGAGAAAAAGTCCATATCTGTCCAAGAATCTTTGAATGGTTGGAAGACAGTTACAGTAAACCCATGGGGTGTTGATGGAGATATTTCCGACAGCATTTAGATTGAAGAGATGCTTTTGAGATTTTCGATGCATGGCCAGAGAAAATTTATATTATCTTACATTCTTTTAATCTGGTTGAGGGAGGGTATTAATGTTATTACAAATGATGACAGGCCAGAGTACAAACAAGGAGAAAAGCAACTGCACTGGATCCCAGAGACTGGGGTGGACCTCTTTCTTAATGTTCAGTGTCCTTTGTCTTAAGATTTGCTACAATATAATGATGTTAAAACATGATGACATGCTTAATTTTTACCATGTTCTACCATTGTCCTTCCCATTATCACTTAGTGACATTGTTGGGATGTGAACCTGGGTCTGTTGACATCCTTGCCAGGGTGTTTATGGCATAAGGAAAATGAACCATTCAGACATAGTTATCAGATGCTGTCATAGTTTCTTTTCCTGTTACTGTGATAAAAACTCTAACAAAAGCAACTTAGGGGAGAAGGACTTGATCTGGCGCACAGCACCAGCTTTCAGTCTATCATTCAGGGAAGTCTCAGCAGTAAGAACTTGAGAGAGCTGCCCAGTTGCATCCACAGTCTGAAGCAGAGCAAGGGATGCCTGCTGCTGCCAGTTTCCTCCCTCACAGGCCAGGATCCAAACAGGGGAATGTTGCCACAACTTTTAGGCTGGGATTTCCCAGCTCAATTAGTGTTATTAGGATAATCCCCACAGGGATGCCAAGAGGTGCATTTCCCAGAGGATTCTAGAGTTCCTCAAATTGACAATTAACATTGATTATCACAGCCACTTTGATTTTTCATTGAGTTTTGATGAATTCTACTTAATTTCTCCCATCTCTCCTCTCCTGTGTATTAAGATAAAGTGATATAAAAACGAAAGTTGTAAACCTAAGTTTGTAAACAGAATGTGTAGTCCATAGAAAATGATATGAAACAATGTGTCAGAATTTAGATGTCCACTTCCTTTATGAGTTACTTTGTGATGTATGAGAAGGCACACTGAAAGGCATTTGGGGATACAAACCTGATTCTACAGGCATATTTTATTATAACTGAACATTTGTTTAAATCTCAAGTTATGCTGTAATTCTATTCATTAGTCTGTTGAAATTGATTCTGAATTTCCCATGGGAATTCCCTGAATTGCATATTAAAAGAGAAACGAGGGACTAGACTTGTGGTTCAACTTTTAAAGTATCTAACACTTATTTTCAGATGCCTAAACAAGAGGAAAATGATTACAGTTTTTCTCCAGTAAAGGTGGAACCTAGAAAAAGACCAAGCGACCAGGAACGAAAGTTTCTGCCTAAGAAAAGTCGACCAGATCTGGCCCCTCCCAGAAACAAGACAATTAACATTACCTTGGGTGTAAACCACAAGAAACACAAAAACATGAAACATAAGCTCATAGGTAAGGAAACAGAGAGCTTATATGAAGCTCTCAAGACTCTTGATGCAGTGAATGAAGAAATACACAGTCACCAAGGCAAGGAAATGCTGGTGCGTGGTGTTGAAGGAATTGACGGGTTCATACACCTGGGCATGCCCCTCAGTTGTTTTCCAGAAGACAGCCGAGTGGTAATAACATTTTCTAAAACTGGAAGTGAGTGGAAAGAAGCTAACCCAGTGTTTGAGCCCTGTGACCTGTCATCTGCTCACTGTGTCAAATTTTACATTCATGCAGTTGGGAAGAGAAATGTCAAAATTCTGAAGCGTAGGGAACTTCACAAAGAGGGGAATAGACTCTGTGTGTATGGCTTCAAAGGAGAGACCATCAAGGACACTCTCAGAAAGGATAGCAGGTTTCTTCCCTTTGTAGAGAATGACAACTGGAAACTTGTTACTAACCTGGACACCATCATAGAAAATACTCAGCCTGTTGATGAGTTAGAGGGAAAGGTGTTTCAGGTTGATACCAAGAAGAAGAAGAAAACTAGGCCAGTAGCAGCAACTGCTCAGAATTCAGATGTAGAGAAAAATAAGTCCCATAAGCTAAAAGAATATATTGTGAATGAGTACAGCACATTGAAAATAGTACATGAAGTAATCAAAGCATACATCAAGGCAGAAAGTGAAAAAAGGAAGAAAACTTCCTTACATAATGCACATAGAACAGACTTCAGGAAACTGACAAATAACTCTACTCCAGTAAAAGTGCACAAACTTCTTTCCCAGCTCAGTGACTCAGTTGGGTATCTGTGGTGGAACAATAATGGAAACAAAGGCTGTGCCACCTGCTTTGTTTTTTCAGGATTGCACGTTTTTACCTGTCGACACGTAATCAATGACATTGTGGGGAAAGGCATAGAGGCAAGTAAATGGGCAGCCATAATTAGTCAGTGTGTAAAGGTAATATTTGACTATGAAGAGTTCCCAGCAAGAGAGGAGAGCTGCTTTTCCATTGAACCTTGGTTTGAGATATCTGATGAAACTCTTGACTATGCTGTTCTGAAACTAAAACTAAAGGAAAATGGACAAGTACCCATGGGCCTATGTAACAGAATTGGCACTACACCATCTAATGGGTTGTTACATATTATTGGCCATCCAAATGGAGACAACAAATCCACTGATGATTGTGCTGTGGTGCCTCTAGGTGAGAGAGAAAAGAAGTATCAGGAACGTGTTGAGGCAGAACCGGGTTGGAGTAATCCTATATATATGCACACCAAAAGAAGTTTCCCAGACAATATTAACAACCTCAACTTGGTTACCTATGACACCACTTTTTTTGGAGGGTCTTCTGGATCACCAGTGTTTGATTCTGAAGGTGCATTGGTGGCCATGCATACTGCTGGCTTCAATAATGTGTACCAAACTGGGGGTTCCACTATCATTGAGTTTGGCTTTACTATGGAAGCCATCATGGCTGATATTAAGCAGAAATATCAAGAATGGTATGATAAGGAATGTGTGACTAAGGGAGATGTAGAAATGTTGAGTCTAGAGTATTGAGGATCAGAGAGAATTCAGACTATTTGCTAACTTTAAGAAAACTACCTTTTCACATCTAAAACTTAAGACATTGTAAAGTTGGTAACAGTAAAGGAAAGAACTAATTTCAACAAAAGTTATTGCTACTTACACCATGGTATTTAATGTCTATATTAAAAGTAAATAATGGGATCACAAATGCCTGATATCAATTTAATGTTCTGCTAAGTACATATGGGCTCTCTCTACTTACTGCTTACATTCCTTTGAAACCTGAGGCAAGGTTTTTGGTAACCTACTTGCTGATAAATAAATCATCATGCATGCTAAGACTGGTAAATAACAATAGGGTTCCTGATCCTTAAGAATAATAGTTAATTAGCTGGGTGTGGTGGCGCATGCCTGTAATCCTAGCACTTGGGAGGCAGAGACAGGTGGATCTTTGTGAGTTCAAGGCCAGCCTGGTCTACAGAGCAAATTCCAGGACAGCTGGGGATCCAGGGAGACCCTGTCTCAAAAAGACCAAAAAAACAAAATAGTTAATTTAAAGTCATGATTACTTCTGCTCCAGAGTGCAGTTCTATCCTACAATTAGATATGTTTTATATGTAAGACATTTGACCCTAGGTAAAATATCTTTGGATTGAAGAAACAAGTATTTTGCTTTGAACAGTTGGAGAGAATTGGTCATCTAAAACCTAACCCAAGACTTGCAAGAACATCTCAAAGTTTATACTTTATAGTGGTATATTTAAAATAACTGTTCTACCTGTATATACATATATGGAAATAAATATCGAATACTTATTAAATTTTAATCAGTAGAGGTAAATCTCTTTATAAATGTTGTTAAGTATCTCAGCATTAACTAAAAGCCTCTTGCATAAGATAAAAATGGATGGTTATATACCATCCAAACATCTGTATCTATACCAAAGTAACCTACCATAACAATTAGTACTGTTTAAATACCTATATATATATATAATTGCGTGTGCTTCATTAGTAGGATTGAAAGGTTATGCCTGGACAAGCTGTCAGCCCATGAAAGAAAACAGCCAGAATTGACTAGAGACCAAGACAACAGCTCCAGAGAAAATAGACTGTTTTGCTTCTCATCCACCTGTGCCCCTTTTCTAAGCCTAGGGAACAATCTGCGGAAGATGGGGCATGGTAGAATGTAAGGGCTGCGATTGGGGTGAATGGTGAAACTACAACAATATAGACTGGACACTCATTTGATCAATTTGATTGAACATACAAGCCCCCCCCCTGCTGTGTGGGTTTGGGCACAACTGCTCGCAAATTGGTTTTACATGTAGGATGCTTGTACTCACAAATTATCACTTATTGTTAAAAAAAAATGAAAACAAAACAAAACAAAGCAAAAAACAGAGAAAGATGCAGAAAAGTTATGGCAGAACGCATGATCTGGGATGGGTAGGGGTGGGTTGTGGGGAAGGGAAGGGGATATATGCCTGAACTGAATTGGAAAATGATGTATGAAATACACAAAGCATCAATAAAAATTAAAAAAAAAATGGATGGTTATTTCCATAATAGATAATGGTAATATGCTTAAGGTAATTAGGGATACAGAATTGTTCTTAATTTTCAATCCACTCCTAACTTGTTCCAGATTCCCAGATATAGCTACTAGATTAAATGGACACAAATGTTCTCCATGTTTCTTGGTATTATACAAGTGTTAATTCTGACATTTCTTTTTCCCAAAACAAGCTAATTTGGCTCACAAAAAGCTGGGTTCTACCTCCTTGAACCAGCAGTATGCAGTCCAGAAGGTGATAGTCTAACTGAGCATGGTAAGCCATTTCAGCTTTGTTCCTGTATATAGGTATGTGATACAACTCCTGCCTTCTGGAAAACTATAAATCAGGATACGGGGGTCTGGGAAACAAGAGAGGGAAGGAATATGCCTCCTCCCTCCAGAATGCAATTTTGTGATATGGGTAAATAGAAAGCATTGGTAAATAAAGGCTTTAGTGCCAGCTGTGGGCTGCCCTACCCAGGAGCTGTTGACCAGGGATGCTCTAAAAGCCCCCAAAACAAAGGCCATTTGCTTATAATTTGGGGTGCATGCAAGAAATTGACAGTAAGATACTGAAGATACAGCATAATGTGAACTTGAGAAAAAAAATGCTGAGATCCTGCACTGCAAATCAGCAGCTGACCTTCATGCTGCCACAAAGCACTATGCAAACGACTGGAAAGAAATGGTCTCCTAAGTTTTACTACAGACTTCACCTGATGCACTTCCATGTGCCAAATAAGATGTAGTGCAATAGTGGCAGCCTGGTATGTGTCCACCCAGAAAAAAGGGGGCCAAGAAGACACAAGGGAGAAAAGACAGCATCTTCAGCAAGTGGTGTTGCCAAAACAGGATCACCACTTGTAGAAGAATGAAATTAAACCTCTACCTCTCACCCTGTACAAAAGTCAACTCCAGATGGATCAAAGACCTCAATGTGAAACCCTAAACTCTGAAGGCGATAGAAGAAAAAATTGGTGTAAACTCACGCAGCCACTATGGATAGCAGTGTGGAGAACCCTTGGAAGACTTGGAATGAACATGCCACCCGACCCAGCCATACCACTCCTGGGCATGTACCCTCAAGACTCACCCCACCGCAGAGATACATGCACGGCCTTGTTTACTTCAGCTCTCTTCACAATAGCAAGGAGATGGAACCAACCCAAATGCCCCTCAACTGATGAGTGGATAGAGAAAATGTGGTACATCTACACAATGGAGCTCTATGCAGCAGTAAAGAAAGATGACATCACGAGCTTTGCAGGAAAATGGCTGGAGCTAGAGGACATCATGCTGAGTGAAGTAACACAGTCCCAGAAAAACAAACGATGAATGGTATCCCTCATCTGTGGATGCTAGTGCCAATTACCTAGTTGATCGAAAGGTTATTCCTGGACAAACTGTCAGCCCATGAAAGGAAACAGCCAGAATTGACCAGAGTCCAAGACAACAGCTCCAGAGAAAGTAGACTGCTTTGTTTCTCATCCACCTTTGCCCCTTTTCTAAGCCTAGGGAACAATCTGCAGAAGAGGGGGCATGGTAGAATGTAAGGGCTGTGATTGGGGTGAATGGTGAAACTACAGCAATATAGTCTGGACACTCATTTAAAAAGGAGACTTCTAAATGAGCCACCAGTCCATTGCAAACAGAACTTGGAGAGACCCAAGAGTTTGATATCTCACCTCAGAGAAAAAATGGATCTGCCTATCTCTTACTGTCTCTTGCCCTTCCCTCCAAAGTCCAGGGAGTCTTGTGGAAGAGGTGGGCATATCAGATTGTAAGGGCCAAAGAAGGGGGGCACTTAGTGAATTGTGAGATCCCAGAAAAAACAGAGTGGACTTTTATTTGATCAGCATGTTTGTGTAAGCAAGCCTCTCCAAATTGACTTGGGAACCCTGGGCTGTACAACAACTGGACTCAGATGTTTGCTAATTGGTTTTGCATGGATTTACATGGATACTCCTTATGTTTATTGCTTATGGGTACTAACTGCTTAAAAAAATTAAGAAAAATAAAAATTAAAGCTGTCTATGTTTCCCCCTGAGTTCAGTTTTCTGTATTCTATGAACTATTTTTCTAATACTTGGACTATTTAAGTGAATCTGTTATTTTGTATTTTTTTGATTTCTCCTTAGATCAGTTAGACCTTATAGTTAGCTATAACTTAACAGAGTGGTTAGCTCTAACCCTAGTAGTTCTCATTTGTGGATAATGATTTCATTTGTTGTTATATTGGTATCATACCACATTTGAAAAGGAGAAAGGTTTGAAAATGAGGAATGTGACATATTGTAAAAGATGCATAGTAATGAAATGTTACTCTTTTCATTTGGAGACAATTAGTTTTATAATCTGCTCTGTGTGGTGTGGTATTAAATAGAGTTTCTATGTGTGCACTACTTTGAAATCCATAAAAAACTCAATTTAACTTGACAAAAAGAGAAAATTACTGACTGCATTGTATTTTGGTAGGCAATGATTTTTTTCCAAAAACTGTCGAGTTTACAAAAATTATTGATATTAGAGACAACTCCCTATGTCCTAGGTATTTTCTAAGCTTGTGAAGTAGTTGGTCCTGTAACTTTATGCAGCAGACTGAATTAATTATTCAGTAGACTGAATTAATAACTTTATGTGGTAAACAACTGCCTTTATTCTGAAGTAAATCCGTGTGAAAAAGATGCAGACTCAAGCCGGGCATGGTGGCGCAAGCCTTTAATCCTAGCACTCAGGAGGCAGAGGCAGGCAGATCTTTGTGAGTTCAAGGCCAGCCTGGTCTACAGAGTGAGTTCCAGGACAGCGGCGGCTACAGGGAGAACCTGTCTCGAAAAGACCAGAAAAAAAATAAAAAAGATGCAGCCTCATTGACAGACATTGTCTCAAAGGACTAAAGTGGAAAGTGATAAAGCAGGATGGCCATTGAACTCCTCTGGCCTCCAGGTACACACAGGCTCAGCACCACTCACATATGTGCCAATACTCCACACTTGCATATGTTAACCAACATGCAGAACACACAGGCAAAATGAAACAACGTGCAACTCATGTTTTTACTTCATATGTATGTATTACTAAAGAAATATGAGGCAACAATAATTTTGAAACAAGTTCAGGTGTGATTGTGTGAATTACAAAGGGACATAATGTAAAATAGGGGCACAATGAAGATGTCTCAGGATTTACTGTATGCTACTTCATTAGCTGAGCAGTCAATACACAGATGGCTTCTGTTATAGAAAATACTTGGTAAGTTATATACCATTTTTGTATGTATAACGTTCATAAGTTTTATTGAATTTTTTTGTATTTCATACATAACATCTCCATCAGTGTTAGCTGCTTTGTACTGCCTCTTCCATTGCCACTCTCCCTACCCTGGAGTTCACACATTCTGTCATTTGTGTTAGGGTCCACTGTACCAAATTAATCGAAGCCCAAAACTCTGAAGGTGATAGAAGAAAATGTTGGCAGCAACCTATAAGACATAGGCATTGGAGAAGATTTTTAAAATCAGACAGCAGCTGAACAGGAAATAAGGTTGACAATTAATAAGTGGGACCTCATTAAATTCAGAAGCTTCTGTACAGCAAAAATAACAATCAAGGAAGTGAAGAGAAAACCCACAGACTGGGAGGAAACCTTCACTGCCGATACATCTGACAGAGCATTAACATCCAGAATATATAGACTACTCCAAAAACAGTCCTGCTGGCAGAGAGGCCAGCGATTGTTCTGTTTCACCCACAGGCACATGTAGCAGTTGTGGAAAGAGTGGTTACACTCTCCCCAGACCACAACACAGTCTTGTTTGTTTTCAGCTTGACATCTAAGACAGGCATCCATCACTTGGACCCTGCAGATAGTGCACCTATCACATTCCACATCCCAGCTCCACATGGCCACGACGTTATACTTCTTGAGCTCTTGTCAACTCCTGACTTGGAGCCTGCACACCCCCCCCCGGAGTGCAGGAGTCTTAGGCATCCTCCACATCGGCCATGGCGGTGGTGTGGGGCAGTGGCTAGACATTGGGCATGGAGGCCGGCTGTATGTCAGCTCCACACAGCTGCAACATGGGCCCCCAGAAAAGCCAAACTTAATAAAGGCATGAAGAATATCTCCACATTTATAAAAATGTCCACATTTGTAAAAATGTCCAATCACATGTCTTCAGGAAACCTGCTAGATGAGGTTAACACTGATAAACATGAAGATCCTCTCCAGTTGAGAAGTATTCACAGGTAAGTGCATGTGCTCAAACCTTGGAGCAGAAACTTCTTTATGCAAACATAATTACATTACAAGTGGCATTGCAAGCATGAGTGGCAGCATGAAGTCTACACTCATCTTGCTAATGGCTGGAGGTTTTCTTAAACTTTAAACTTCAGTGTAGAGAAATCACAGCAGAACCATATGTCTGCTCTGGGGTGGACACTGGTCCTTATGCTTGCATGACAAACACTGGTCAAGCTATCATCCCAGCGATTATTTTCTTTTAATTTTATTGCAGAATTCTTTTTTAATATTTTATTGAAGTTTTGTGCATTTCATACATCATTTCTCAGTCCAATTTAGACTCGTTTCTCTTTCCATGCCCCCCTGCCACCACACCCAAGTTCATGCGATCTGCCATACCTGCCTTGTATCTTTTTCTGAGTCTTTAAAAAAATTTTTCAAAGCAGAGGATTATTGTTTTGGGGAGAATACTGTTTCAGTTGGTTCTTTGTCCCAGTTCTGTTGTTGTTGTTGTTCCCTCCAATTGGTATTGCTTCAATATATATATGCATATGTTGAAGCAATACCAATATATATATAATGTGTGTGTCACATCTATACTAAAATTATGTCATCTGAAAATAAATTGCATGCTATTTATAAATCATATTTCAGGATTCACATTTTCCCTTTAAAATTTATATTACTCTAAAATATGCCTACATATCCTTCACCCATATACCAAGATTACAAAGTCTGAAAATAAGTGGTAAGTTAATTCTAGAGTCTGCTAAGGAATTCACATTACAAGAGCACAGTTGCTATCAGAAAAAGAGTGATATAACATTAACCTTGTTAAGTTTGCCTTACAACTTAGTACTCAGTGCTAGCATCTACAAATGAGGAATACCATGCAGCATTTCTTTTTCTGGGACTGTGTTACTTCACTAAGCATAATATCTTCTAGTTTCATCCATTTACCTGCAAAGTTCATGATGCCATCTTTCTCTACCGCTGTGTAGGACTCCGTTGTGTAGATGTACCACATTTTCTCTATGCACTCCTCAGTTGAGGGGCACTTGGGTTGGTTCCAACCCTTTGCTATTGTGAAGAGAGCTGAAATAAACATGGCTGCGCAAGTATCTCTGTGGTAAGAAGTTGGTAGGCTGCTTTCCCTGTGCTCTGGTGTGCAGTCCTGGTCAATCTTGCTTTTCCAGCATGCCAGGGAGTCTCCATTCTTCAAATAGAAAGCCAAGAATCTACAGTCATTTGGGACTCATCAAAGGCATGGTTTGACATTCTGTCAACTAATTCTCAGAAATTCTGTACAATTAAGAAGATACTTTATTAAAGACAGTCTGTCCTACCTCTGGTGTGTGCCATCTACACTGCTCAGAAGTGCTGTGAAAAAGGAGAGAACTCCAACAAATTGTCCTTTATCTGTAGGTGTACAAGGAACTGTGAGAGCGGTTACCTTCACCATTCACAGAACATTTGCATGCCTATGCTTAATTGATTTTTTTTTTTTGGTCTTTTCGAGACAGGGTCTCCCTGTAGCCCCAGCTGTCCTGGAACTCACTCTGTAGACCAGACTGGTCTTGAACTCACAAAGATCCGCCTGCCTCTGCCTCCCAGGTGCTAAGATTAAAGGCGTGCACCACCATGCCCGGCATTTTTTTTTTTTTGGTTCTTAATTGATTTTTTAAAAAGAGAATGTTGCCATAACAAAATGCAGTTAAAATCCCAGTTCTTATCCCCAGTTCCTGACATCTTCATCTGCTATAAATGAGAATTTCTGATTTAGACCAGTGAACAGGGTAAATAACATATACTTCTCAACCAAAAAAAAATGGCTTTTCTGAGTATTCGGTTCTGTATAATAGTAAATAGAAAAAAGAATGCTTGTATGGATTAAAATCACAATAAAGAGAAAAATAACTAAGATGTCACCACTTCAAAATCATCAGATTGACCCATGGAATATTAGAAGAATGATACTGTCAGATGGACCTGGTCATACAGATCGGAAATCAGAGGTCAGTGCAGGAAGTCACAAGTGAAAAGCCAGTCTGGATTACAAAATGAGTAATGGTGAACATTGAGACCTTTTCCCAAAATAAGTTAAAAGAGGGCTGAGAATGTGGCTCAGTGGTCAAGCACTTGCCCAGCATGCACAAAGTCATGGGATTAATCTCCAGTAAAATTCAACATGAGAGCTCATATCCACATTGAAGTTTTTCCTCACTGACTGGCTTTAAAAAAACTTGAAACCCAGTGTGAGGACATTTAGAACCAAGTTAACTAAACAACAAATAATTCCTAAAAAATTAAGTAGGCTATGAAATTTACTTTGCCAAATTTAGATCCCCCCAAATTTGTCATAATTGTAAGCAACTGATAAGCAACTCCCAGTTTCCTGAAGAAATAAAGATCCCTGTGTCACTTTAAAAAAAAAAAAAAACTTGAAACCTACTGGGCATGGTGGTACATGCCTTTAAGTTGAGCACTGAGAAGGTCTGCGGCAGGCATATCCCTGTGAGTAAAGGTCAGCCTGGTCTATATAACATGCTCCAGGCTAGCTGGTGCTACATAGAGACCCTGTCTCAAAATTACCAAGAAAACCAAACCAACCAAATAACAAGAAACTTTAAGCCCTTTCAAGCCCTACTTAAAGTACTTAACGTATATATGCAAACTTTGGACTATTTGTTATTTTAAATTGTGGGCCAGCAATCCTGGACTCAGATTTATCTTCAATTTATGCAGGCTACCAATCTGCTTAGCATACTAGATTGAGCAGAAGATGCAGGGCATACTCTGTTTTCAGCTAGCAGACACTCAGAAGTCATGAGTCAGCTTTCTTGTCAGCACACCCCTTTTCTGAATGTGTCCCATGAGCTGAGATGACATGTGATGTTGTGGCAGTCTAAGATTGGCTACTGGGAGGTGATGCCACTCAATGTAGCCCCAAACCTAATTTAGTTGCTTGTTACAGAGAATAAATGGATTTCATGGATGTGCCACGTGACATGATCCCCAGGCTTTTACTGGGGATGTGCTTGATTGTGGGTCCAAGCTGGCTCCCATTCCCACAGCTGACTCTTTAGCTCCTTTGGTCATAGGAGCCAGCAGCTCTTCAGCTACGTGCTGGGCCAGGGAACCATCAGTCCCGCAGCTCTGCTTGGCCTCTTCAGCCTGTCCAGCTGTGGGTTCTGCAGCCCCACACTAAATCCATAGCATGGTGTGTGTCTTCATAAGTAGCAGACAGATTTGTGGTTTCTAAGAGGATTCCACAATCCTTTGGTGATCTGAATTTCTTTCCTTTTTCAATTTAATATCAGCTTCTGCTGCCCACACCAGTAGAGTATTCCGAAGCTCTCTTGCCTCAGTAGTCTCTTCCCCACCTTGGGCAGTATGAACAGTAGTTTTCTCAGTCTCTACCCCATTCTGATGATGCTCAGTGTTGTAACACTGAAAGCTGAATCTTAGACGACTGATTTCTGAAAACAAATTACATTGCTCTAAATGAATGCACTTTTATTTATGGCCTAAAGTGTAGGCTACCATTGTCCTGCTCCATTGTATGACAAGCTGGGTCATGGGACCATGAGTGTGTAGAGGCAGCAATATTCGTGACTGTTCCTGTAAATATTTAGCCACAGACTCCATGGATAGCCAGATGTTGTAGCAGCTGCAGCTCAGTGAGGATTGAAGAGTCTGGTATTTGCTTTGGTGGTGTAAAGAAGATACTGGGGGGGGGGGGCTGGAGAGATGGCCTAGGCTTTAAGATCGCTGACTGCTCTTGCAGAGGACCAGGGTTTGATCCCCAGCACCCACATGGCGGCTGAGAACTGTCTTTTACTCCAGTTCCAGGGAAATCCGACGCCCTCTTCTGACCTCCGTGGCATTGCAGGACATGGGTGCACAAACCTACATGCAGACAGTACATTCATACACACAAAAAATAAATATAAAAATTCTAAATATTTTTTTAAAAAGAAGCTACTGTGATGGTTACTTCTGACTCCTGAATTGTGTCTGAGAGTGTGTGTGCCTGACCTCAGTCATTTTTATGTTGCCTCTTGAACTCAACTGCTCTTACCATCCTAAGGATATTCCACACCTAATCCTTGGGTTGGAATCTCCTTAAACTGAAGTAAACTTAGGTTTATCCTCCTTGACAACCGGTGGCTATGTCCAAATACACAGTAGTGCTTCAACAGTGTGAGAACCATAAACATGATTCAGAGATCTTGATGAACACTCCAAATCTTTACATCTATCATTATTGCTACTGGTACAACTGCTGGATTTCTTTAAAAGATTAGCTTAAACAAGAAAGCCATTTCTCTCACACAAATTTACAATATTCTGTATCATTAAAATTCTCCCCAACTGCAATATTAGTTTTCTTTGCTCAAGTTAAGCTGTAGTCCTCAACACCAGCAAAGATAACTGTTGAACTTCTAGTCAACACAGCTGTGCTCCAGCCAAGGCTAAGGGAGAAGCATGCAGAAACAGGATGTGTCTCTCCTACTTTTATTTTTGTTTTGTTTTGCTTTTTGTTAGTTTTGTACTTAACCCAATTCCAAACTGGTACCATTTCAGCATAAAATAATATGTGTTTTGATGAGCTATCCATGATTTTCATGCTAAGCTCTTTTATGTGCAGTGACATGGTTTTCAAATTTTTATCACATCTCAATTCAAACTAAACCCACCAAGCGCTTCATGGCATATTGATGTGTATTAATATATTTATGAAGTGGTTACTATCTTCTTCATCAGGGTTGAAGACATCATCCACTGCTGTCTTTCTTTTTCCTATAAAGGGGAGAGGTAGGAAGGTTTCTCAGCATCTGGAAGGTAAACTTCATTAGGGCCCATTATAAACAGTCAACCCCAATATTATTCAGAGAGATGCTCAGTGTCCATGACTCAGGCAGTCTGAGGTTCCTCTTTTCTTAATGTTCAGATGGGTCAACCTCTCTGCTGGCATTTCCCAGTCCATCCTGTACAGCCATAAGTTGCATGTTTTCACGCATTTACATTGGTGATTTTTACCTGTGGTAACATAAAATTCTCCTCCCATTGTTAGTTTCAAGATCTCAAAAATTGAAAATTTATCAATAGGATTGGAACACAGAGTTTTCCATTTGTATCCCAGAAAGGATACTACCCCACCTCCCACCTCCCTCTTTTGTTTTTTAGGTTTTTATGTTTTGACCTATAGATGCCTAAGTTGTATTACACATACCCATAAACAGGAGCCAAGGCATAAGCTTTCATTAAATTTACCCAAACTGTTTCTCATTGACTGTATGCTACTTATTTGGGAAGGAAATTTAAGCTTAGTTCCTTTAAATTGTCCTACAAGTAAAAGAAAGTGTTATAATGTGATGTTGTGTAATTCAGAAAAAATATATAGGCCATTTGTATACCTTAACCCAATACAAATTATAAATAAAACAATTAACATTTTATATTCCCAATTAGTTCAATTGTATTACCATTTCCACCAGAACTTGTCACCCTTTATAGAGAAACCACAGTTTGTGGATTAGCATACCATCCAAGCATCTGTGTCTATGCTCACAGCTTAGCTTGACATAATAATTGGTACTGCTTAAATGCCTGTACATCCAATAGCTTGTGCTTTGTTAGTATGACTAAAAAGGGTATCACTGGAAAAGCTATCAACCCATGAAGGGAAACAACCTGAACAGACTGGAGTCCAAAATGACAACTCCAAAGAAATTAGACTGTTTTCTTCTCACCCACTTGTGCCCCTTTCCCAGAGCCCAGGGAACAAATTGCAGAAGAGGAGGCATGGTAGAATGTAAGGGCTGTGGAGAGATAGGGGTGAATCATGAGACTACAGGAATATAGTCTGGACTCCTAACTGATCAACATACCTGTGCATACAAGCTTCTCCAACTGGACTATGGGAACCTTGGGTTGTTCAAAATTTGGACATAGATACTTGCAAAATGCACCAATTACCTAATTGTATGACAAACTAAGTAACATCAATGTTATCTGCAAACAACTGTGTCATTATATTGTAGAATCCCTTAAAAATAAACAAAAAAAACAGAAAAAAAAGAAACTTTCTTTCTTTTATATATACTTATAAAATTAAAGACCAATTGAACCATTAATGGATACAGACAAATATTGGGTTACCTATGGCTATTAACAGATGTGGTTTATGTTTCTCTGTATTATATTATACAAATGTTACTCTTAATATTTACCTTGCCCATACCAAAATAATTTAGCTAAAAAATTCCTGGGTTTTGCCCCCTGGAATCAGATGGGATGACCGAAAGAAAACAGTTTCAGTGAGCTTGGTCTAAATCCTAATCAACTTGTTTCCTATCTATAGGTATGTGATATAACCCCCTCCCTTCCTTATAACAAATTATAACTTAGACCCTGAAGGGGAGCAGAAAAAAAAACACACCTATTTATAGTAAAACAGCTTTCATTTGAGACAAATCTAAAAAATATTATTAGGCTATGACTACTTAACATACAAGGTTACATATCTTTTGTTCTGACTTAGATAACTCTATATACATTAGCTAAATAGCCTTTTATGTACCTAAATGTATATCTATATATTAATAGCCTAGCCCTAGCCAGTGCATGTACCTGAAGAGAGGCATTAGAGGGAACAGCGGTAAGTAATGGGCAGGTGAAAGATGCACAGAAAAAGCATTGAGAGGTATTAGGGTGGGTAGTATAGTTGAGGAGGTCTGTGGCATACTGGACATATTGCAGCCAGGACAAGGTGGCATGTACTTTTCTCTCCATTTGTGATTCCTGTAATAGAATGTGGGATTGAGTGAGAACTGGCTGAGGGGAAGGCACAAGCTGAAGGGAGATGTGAACATCAGCAGTGGAATATTGGGCATAGCCATGGAGGTAGAGTTTTCTCTGCACTCCTGACCACCAATAGTCATCCTAGGGTTCCTCTATATCAAACTTGAACTGGTTGTTTCAGAACTGGAACATGCTCCGTGGGCTATGTATATACTCCAACACACAAGACCAATACCTGCAACTCCCATATGTGTTAGTACCTTGTAAACACTCCTTTTTGTTACAATATGGTAAGCAAGTGAATGAAACAATAATAGTAGTGGTGGAATTGGGGAACACAGGAACAAAGACGGTCAGTCATCTGTCAGCCTTGCAGGGGGCAGTCACTATTCCTTCTAACTTGGTTTCTTCCTTCCCAAGTTTCCCTGACATAAAAGTGCAATGTTGGAGGCAGAAAGATAATTAGTTTGCATTTTCATTAGAGCAGCTACTAGAATGGCAGAAAACAGGGACAAAGGTGAGGACATGGATTTTGCAGAAGCAAGGAGGTGGTCAAGATCTCTCCACCTTATCTTGTTCAGTGGTTGGTAAGCTGCCTCCTCCTTCTCCTCCTCCCTTGATCTTCCAGGGAGGCACAAGTGTGCCATCTTTTTGATTGATGGGAATGAATCCAATATTGTGGGCTGGGACCCAGAGGGGCAGTGGGCAGTCCGGTGGAAAGACACAAGCAAAGCCCCTTCCTGATTGTAGCCACGGGTAGGGCCTTTCCATTGGTTATCCAGGGGGTCCTTCCACCTAACAAGTATCTGAAGGAGAGTGCCTGGTGTCTGCCAATGTTTGATAATTAGTGGGTGTTTTAAATTCCTGTACATGTTAAATAGGTTAAGCATTGTTAACACCATAGCCAACTGGATTGGGGGGGCAATTTTCTGTTTTATTTTTTGTTTTTTTGTTTAGTTGGTTTTTTTTTTAAACTTGGTGGGTTCTTTCTATGATGTCTTGTCCTTGTGGGTTGTAAGGGATACCCATATGATATGTGATATTCCACAAGTGACAAAAGGATTGGAAATGGGAACTAGTGAAAGCAGGCCCATTGTCAGTTTTAAGTTGTTAGGGGATGCCCAGGATGGCAAAGTTGGAGAGAATGTGTGCCACAAGGTCTTTAGCCCATTCCCCTGTGTGTGATGTGGCCCATATAAATTTAGAGTAGGTATCTACCATGACAAAGACATATTTTTGTTTACCAAAGTAGGCAATGTGGGTGACATGAGTCTGCCATAAGGCATTGGCCTTTCATCCTCTGGGATTGGTTCCTAGAACCTATAATGTGGGTGTTTTAATTAAAGAGGAGCAGGAGGAGCACTTTTTAAGGATACACTGAAGTTGGGCAGTAGGGATCCTGGGGAAGCAGGATTGCAGGCCTCTAAGTTTGGTGTGGGTGGCAAAGTGAAATTTTTCTCCCTCAGAAAGAGATAGAAGGTAGACCCCAGTGGAGGCAACATGATCAGCAACGGAGACACCCTCAGAGAGAGGTCCTGGAAGGAGACAGTGTACAAGGATATGTTGGATGAAAAGAGGGTGGGCTTTTTTTTGTAGGAGGAATGAGACAAGTAATGAGGAGAGGGAGAAAAGGTTACCGTCCAATTGAACAAAGGATCTGTGGAGCCAGGGTAGTAGGTTAACAACATAAATACTATCTGAGTAGAGGTTAAAAGGTTTATTGTTTCCATGAGGGTGAGGTAGAGAGTGTAGAGTTCTTTGTATTATGGGGAGTGGTTGAGAAGGGGGTGAAATAAGATTTTGAGGGGCTGATCTGGGGTATCATAAATTATGACTGCAGCTCCCCTTTCTGCCCCCATCTGTGAAAATTGAAGTTGCCTGTTTGATGGGGGCCTGCAGGAAGAGGCTGGGAGGGTTAACAATGGGAGGGTGGAGATCCATTTGTCATTAGGCTATTTGTCCTGGGAATACCATAAGGCTGATGGCTACTGGGGAGTGTAACCATTCTAGAACTCCTGCAGGTTGGAGAAGAACTCCTACAAGGGTGGGGGAGGTACAAAAAATGAGTAACAGAGCAGGAAAGTAGGGTGAAAAGTGAGCTAAAGCCATGCCCTGGAGGACATGCTTTACCTTACCTCAGAGGCTTCAGCTGTGAGCTTTTGCTTAGAGGCAGGTGCTTTGTCTCCTTGCAGGAGATCAAAGAAGGGTTGGAGGGTTGGAGCTGGATGGGAAGCCAAGGGCAAAGCCAGTTTAGGTTTCCTAGGAAGTTTTGGAGGGAGGCTAGGGTAAGAATGGGGGCGGAGAATGAGTTAGAGTGGTCTTACTTCAGTGAGAGAAATTGTGGTGTCCATAAAAGAAACAGGGGGAATCATTTGAACTTTAGAGGGGGCTATATTGAACCCAAGGGCTGCTAAGGAGAATACCTGCTGGTCTCAAGACTGCCAGGTCAGTCCAGAAATCATCCCATGTAGGAATGAAACTTTGTCTGGCTCGAGGTAAGGAACTGCAGACTCTGTGCTGGAGCTTCCTGAGTTATCTCTGTGAGGTCAGAATAAGGCAGTATTTCCTGCTTCGCCTATCTCTGCAAAGTTCCAGACCCTAATGGCCTCATCATCCGAGATATTGAGCAAAATGTCACACCTCTAGTTTACTGTTTACACAAACAGGAGCTCTGCTGCCCCCAGTAGGAGTCAAGGTGGCTCACCCTTCCCTTTCTCCTGCCCCCCACTTCCTTGCCCAGAGCACAGTAGCTTTTAGTATCTAAACATATTGCTGACATGAATAAAACTGAGTCTTTCTCCTGGACCTTCTCTCTGAGTCTGTTTCCTTTGTCTCCCAGTGACCTTTTGCAGTTCCCTCCCCACTTCTTGCCAGAGTTCAGCCTAGCAACTGTCAGCCTGCCAGCAGGAGACAATCCTGAGGCTTACAGCCTTGTAAAGCTGTTAGCCTGGTTCTAGGAAGGAAGAACATCATGTGGATTGTGGCCATGCATGATTAAAGGACCAACAAATGATACTTAACCAACAATCCCATACCAAGATGTCATCCATGGGCCTTGTCTTATGTGAGTTTTAAGGGTGGCAGAAACAGCCTCTTGGAAGACTTTTGGGCTATTGGCCATTCTTTATGGCAGGAAAGTCTGTTCATAAGAGGCTGCCAGTCCTGAATCATTAATGGTAGGGATGAAGAAGGCAAAGCATTTACAGTCTTCAGGGTAGAGGGGTATGGAGAAGACACAATCCTTAATATCAATAGCTAATCGAGAGATAATAGAGGGGTATTGGCTGGTATGGTAGATGAAGAGGGAGTCCCCTTTGTGGGGAATCCCCATATATGCATAGGTTTATTAATGATGCATAGATCTTATAAGAGGTGCAGTTCTCCTGTTGCCTTTTTTATGACAAACACCAGGGTGTTCCAGGGACTGCAAGATGGACAGATATGTCCCAATGGGAGTTGTTCTTTTACTAGGTTTTGTAAGGCTATTAATTTTTCCCCTCATAAGGGCCACTGCTTGACCCAGACTGGATAGCTTGATATCCAGTCTAGGCAGGGAGTAGTGTAAATGGCAGTGACCATCAGAATTGGGGGTACCTTTTTCTAGGGTAGTGGAGGCACTTTTCCCTGGTTAATTCATCCACCTGGATATGGCCACCCTCAGAGTGGCTGGTGATGACCACATTCAGAACCTCTAAGAGGTCTCATCCTGACAGCTTGGTGTTAGTTGGTGCCACCAGTGGGTGGATTCAACCTGTGTTTCCCTCGGATCTTCCCAAGTATATGTATTTTTGGTGATGTAAGACTCTGGGGGTCCTCCTATACCCATGAGCCTAGGTTCTGGGAGTAAGGGCCAGTCTGGGGGGGATCTCTTGCTATTTTAAGATGGTTTTGTCTGCCCCTATATCTATGAGGCATTTGAAGGGTTTTCTCCCAATCTTTATTGTTAAGTCAAGGTGGGAGCCCTCCAGAATGGGTGCAGCCCAAAGAGTGCTTATTGATCTCCTTTCCTCTTTTATTTCTGGGGCTGGGATTTGCCCCTTCTTAAGTTTAAAGGCTGTAATGGTTTGCCATCTTTATCATATTTTGAATGGCAGTCTCATCTCCAATGGTAGCCTTTGTGGCACCAAGGGCAAATGGCATTGGAGAAGGAGTCAGGAGGTTCCTTAGAAGAGGCAGATGCCTGGGGCTGGAGAGATAGCCTAGTGGCTAAGAGCACTGACTGCTCTTGTAGAGGACCCAGGTTCAATCCCCAGCACCCACACGGCAGCTAAGAACCATCTGTAACTCCAATTCTGGGAGAACTCCAGTTCTAGGGGAATCCGAGACCCTCTTCTGACCTCGGCATTGCACGACACAGGTGCACAAACCAACATGCAAACAGTACATTCATACACATAAAAAATAAATAAAATTAAAAAAAAAGAAGAGGCAGATGCCTTAGGGAAATCACCCTTCCAGTGTCCCTTTTCACTGTACTTGAAACGTCTCTCATTTGATGTAATAACAGCTGCAAAAGCTTGGAATAAGGAGGCAGCATTATGGGCAGCTGTGCTTATGTCTTGAGCAGCTACAATCCACTGGTCATAATGTTCCTCCTTCAAGCCATGACAGGCTTGCTGGCACTCAGGGCATTTTCCTAGCTGTAGAATTGGGGATTCTACTTTCTAGGCAACTGCTGGTTCTTCAGATGAGTTCAGACAAGAGCTCCTCAGGTTTTTGTCTCAAAAATATGAGGGAGGGGCCCTCCTGGGGCCTGGTAGGAGGGTGATTTGGTCCCAGGCTTGCAGGGTGCAGAGGTGGACCTGGTTGAAGTAGCCTGGTGCAAAAACTACCTGCTGGTGCCTCCCCCTTCCCGCCCCCTGTCCACAAAGTTGCCTTGGCAAAAGAGTTCAACATATCCCCAGGTGACACTGGGTTGAATTTGGTTCTTTTGAACCTGTTGGAGGCATTCATCTTGGAAGAGAGCCTCCCATTGGAGAACCAGAGGACATGGAAGGGAGGAGCAACAAATGACCCCCCAGTCCTGTAGGGGGTTAAGGGTGGCATAAGAGCTTTGGATGATAGACTTTGTTCAGGGGGCTTGGATTCTATCTTCCCTTATAACCTGTCTGAGTTCTTTTACCTCACCTCCCTGGTAGGGATACCAATTCAGAGGTCAGCTATGTGTAGAAGAGACATCGATGGGGAAAGCCTGATAATTAGAATCCTGACTATACTGGGCCTGATAAAGTTGTTCTGTGGCAGAAAAGGGGAGAGGGGCGGACAGGGAAATCTACATCTCCTGCTTCTCATTAAAGAGGTAGTGGAGGATAGAGGGGTTGAGAGTGAGGAATTAGGCTTAAGGCAAGAAGGATATGTTTTTATGTTTTAATAGCATGTTCCAAGGCAGCTAGGTCCAAGACCAAGTGGTTTTAGGAGCAGCCTTTATCAGTGTCTCCAGACAACCCTTGAGTCTTGGGGTAGTCTTTATCCGAGTCCCCAGGGGATGGAGCCTGTTGCTTATTTGTATTTGGGGTAGGTTGGTGGAAAGGGCTTAGGCATGGTCTAATAGCTACAATGACCAGCAGGAAGTGGAGGGTGACGGGGGAGTTATTGACTGCAAGGACTTTGCCCCCAGAAGAGGTTGCTTCATGCTGGGAGATTTTAACCCCTTGATTCTTAAGAAGTGTCCTTAATCTATGGGTCCTTCTGCTGTGTGGGGGGGTATTTCCCATGATAGAAAAAGAAAGAAATACTTACGCTTCAAGGGAACTTTCCCAAACACAAAGGCCAATGCAGGAATCCACAAGACTTTCCTCAAATTTTGGAAATCTGGTGACTGCTCGTTCTGGCAGCATTTACTGGTCAATGGGTTACCAGGGGTTTTTGTTTGTTTGTTTTTTGTTTTATAGCAAAGAGAAATTAAGCTAGGAGGTTTTTGCCAAAACCTGAGTGGGCTGTCAGGGTTTGACCAGTGGTCAAGGGCCCTTCAGCTAACACCAAAGAGTAGCCTCAGTCAAAGAGCCACAGTTACCCCTTTGTCTTAGAGGGTCCCTTGCAATGACATGAACCAAAATTGAGAGGATATCTGTCACTCCTCAAGAGTGGGAGGATGAGGGCACAGTCACCCCATGTCCCCAATCCTGCAAAGGAAAAGGGGAAGATTCACCTTCCTCCTGCATGTCTCCAAATGTCCCATTCTCTCAAGCCCCATGTTGGGCACCAGGTGTGGGGTCTTCAGTGGTGGGGATCCTGTCCCCCATCCCACCAGCTGGCTCTCTGTGGCAGTCTCACTTGGCCAGAGTGTGATATCCCAGATCACAAAGAGGCAGGAAACAGGAAGAAGCAGAGACGGTCCTTACAGAGAGCAATGAACCCAACAGATCAAAAGAAAGACCCAGGATTTAGCATCTGAGGGCAAACTCATTTTATTTCAGGAGTTTAGGATCTTATACCATAGCTGTGGCAGGCTCTTGGCAATGATGGGGGTGGGATAAAGGTCAGTCTAAATGGGTTTTGCAATGGCTAAATTTTGCACCATTTGCTTCCTGAGATTTGGGTTTTATGGGGAGGCACCATTTGGCTCTGGAGACTAAGGAGTGTGTGCTTCAGGAGAGATAAGCTTAGGAATGCTACACATCAAGCTACACTTCCCAGGGGTTGGCTATAAGCACTTGATGTCCACATGATGAGTGGGGTTGGCTCCCATCTCCTTCCTACCCTCTAGGTTATTGGGCTAAGAAGCAAGCTCTCTTATAACTCAACCATAATGGATTTATCAGGCCCTACACCAAAGATGCCAAGGGCTCCCCCCCCAAAAAAAAACCCCAAATGAGCCGTGACAACCAAATCTGAAACCAACCTTAAAAATAATTAAAAAAAAAAAAAAACTTATTTGGACTAACTGTATCTTCTTAAACATCTCAACAGGAAAATATAGCCAAAAAATAAAATAGCTTAAAACATTTTCACCTTATGGTGAAATCTGCACCATGATAAGAAAAATACTGCTTCTATAGCATCCTGTCAAAAATACTGGGAACTCATGACTAATGACTTTCATGGGACCCATCTTCATGGTTATCCCAGCTTTCTTTTTTGGGCACTACATAGTATACCTTCTTTCCAATCAGTTACAGCAAAGATTACAGGACTCTACCTCCTCTACCCTTACCCAGCTATTCTTGATGGAGGAACACCAGCTTCTCTGGACCTTAGAGACAGAGGAATCTGGGTAAGAGTTTATTGACCCTGAACATAAAAACCTTGATAAATTCAGATATGGAAACCCCTAAAAAGACCCCTTTCCTTTTTCCCAAGGCAGCAGTGTTGGTTCCTGGCCCCCAGGGGATCTGCTGACCAGCTTGTTGACCAAGTGCTTATCTTGATGGAACATCTTGTTACCATTCTTCTGAGATGGCCTGACCACAAGTTCCTGTTTTCCACCCATGCCAGAGAACTGCCTGTGCCTGGGAGTGTGAACTTCTGACCCTGGTTTTTTCACTTGTGCTGTAAGCCTGTATATAAGGCTCCCCTGTCTCTTCAATAAATGGCATCCAGCATTCTCTCAGCATGGATGACCCACTGTCTTGTCTTCCTTTAAATCCTCAGCCCCTCGCCCGACCTTTTGGGTAATGCAGTAGCGTAGGCACTACAAGTGGAGGTCCCACCGAGATTGGGAAAGAAGGGAAGACTGCTGAAGGATCGCCTGAGAAGGCTGGCCAGCACTTTGGATAAGGTAAGGTATTGAGAAAATGGGTGCTGCCAGTTCTCATTCTCTTTTGGTGGAGCAACTGGTTGAACTCTTAAAGAAACAAGGCACAGGAATTAAACATAAGACAGCTAAAGATTTCATAAAAACCTTACAAAAAACTAATCCCTGGTTCCCTGTATCTGGTGGCCTTAATATTCCTGACTGCAGACAGGTCAAGGGAGACTTACAAAGGACATTAAAGAAAGAGGGACCTAATAGTATCCCTATCGCCACCTTTTCATTATGGCGCCTCATCAAAGACGCCTTACTCAGTACAGATGCTAAAGTTAAGGAACAGCTGACTGAGGCAAAAATAATTTTTGAAGAGGCATAGGAACAGGAATCACTGAAATCGCTCCAGGCTTCTGATGCCTCTTCTCCTGATCCCTCCTCCTCTTCTGAGGACGAGGGTGATGAGGATGAGGAATGGCAATTAACTAAAGACATTAAAAATTTGAAAAAGAAACTTAAGAAATGCTCCCTTGAGCAGCGTCCTCCTGCCCACAATCCTAACTATGCTAGTTCCTCACATCTCCCATCTGCCCTGCCAGAGGACAAAAAGGGTGGAGTTGCCTTCCCAGTAATCAAGGTTGCTGATCCTCAAGGCCAGAGGTGTAGGGAACATAATCCCCTTAGCTTTGAGGACATTAAATAATTAAAGGAGGCAGTTGCTGCCTATGGGCCACATGCTCCTTTCACTCTTGCCATTTTTGCATCATTTTCTGCTTTAAACTGTACCCTGAGTGACTGGCTCCAGCTCTGTCGAGTGGTCCTTTGGGGAGGAGACTATCTCCTTTGGAGGGGAGAGTTTCAGGATAGTAAAACAAATGGCTTTTGAAAACGCTAATAAGTACTGTAAGGAAGCTATTAGACCACATAAGAGTAAAAGTCTCAATGATTATATAAATGAATCCTCCATTAATCAAACCTCATCTTTTCTAGGTAATTGTATAATTCTTAGCAATTGGTCTATGGCAGATTTTTCTCCCAATGCTACCAATGCTTCTGTTGTTGGCGTCCGCAATATTTGGGGTCCCATTAATCGAGACTCCAATATTATTGGGGCTGTGCCACCACCCCGCCCTGGGCCCAGATGTTGGCCTGGACCATTCAGCTACCTATTCCTGCCTAGATGCTGTCCCCTTGGTAGCATATGATATGGTTTATTTTAATCAGACTACCCCTTGGAATGCCTCTTCAACTTTTGAGGACTCTACACTTTCACTACACCCCATGTAGCAAAAATAAAATTATTTAGTCTGCTGTATGTGGTTAATGCCCCTCTCTCAGGAGAGGTTCTTAATTGTTCACACCAGGTATGCCTCTTGAGAAGCTGTTGGAATAATGAGGAATCAGCATTGTTAGTATGCATTCTGGGTATAGTTCCCATGCCGGTCTGCCACACAGGAGAAAATCACCTTGTTCTCACTGGTCAAAAAGAGTCTTTGGCATTACTGTAGCTATTCTCTCAGCCATTGCAGCTGCCGCCACTGCTGCTACAGCCTCTGGCATTGCCCTATCCCACTCAGCTGCTACAGCAAGCACAGTGGATAAGCTATTGGGGGAAGTTACTGCTAACCTAGCCTTGGTCTGCCTTTGCCATATGGGGAGGCAACAAGCCCAGCACCACTTTCATGCTTTCTTTGGCAGCAGAAAACCCCACTGTTCAGGTATGGTTGAGCATGCAGTACAAATGAGTGATCAATGACAGGTAAGACCTGGGGGATGTCTATCAACCTAAGACAGAATATCTGCAGGGCCTGGGCAGGCTATTCAATGACGGGTAAGATAGATGTCAACATCCTGGGCAACCTAAGACAGATACTCATTTATATATAAAGAAGGGGGATCTGTTGGGTCCTGGCCCCCAGGGGATCTGCTGACCAGCTTGTTGAACAAGCACTTATCTTCCTGGAACATCTTGTTACCCTTCTTCTGAGATGGCCTGACCACAAGTTCCTGTTTTCCACCCATGCCAGAGAACTGCCTGTGCCTGGGAGTGTGAACTTCTGACCCTGGTTTTTTCACTTGTGCTGTAAGCCTGTATATAAAGCTCCCCTGTCTCTTCAATAAATGGCATTCGGCATTTTCTCAGCACGAATGACACTGTCTTGTCTTCCTTTAAATCCTCAGCCCTTCGCCTGACCCTTTGGGTAATATAGTAGTACAGGTGCTACACAGCAGAAAGAAGTTAAAGAAAAAGACATCACTCCTAGTCCTAACCAATCCTTTGCCCTCTCTTTCTTTATGGCCCCAGGGTCTGGAATGATAGAATGTGTGAATAGCAGAAGAAGCTTCATTAAGGCCATAGAGTCATAGAATTAGCATAGACCTGAATTGGCAGTATGGCTTTGCTAATGCCTTGTCAACCAATCACTGCCAGGACTGAGGCAATTTGCTTTTGGAGATACCTGTCTCATGGTCTTGAGACACTAGCCTGCTAAGCCCTTGAATCAAACTTTAAATAAAGTTTTCAGTTAACCAAGGACACAAAACCTTGACATCAAACACTTTCCTGGTGGGCTCAGTGAACAAAATCTTCCACATCTCTTCAGTAGGTGGAGATTCACATTTTGAGTGCAAGAGATTATCTGTCCTACACCACTGTCTAATGATTTTGATAAAATATACATTATTTCACTCTTGCAGGTCTGACTCTGGTTCTTATTTCTTAACTTTAAACTCCTTCCTTTTCCCTTTCCAAAACTCTAACAAAAAGTCTTGACTGCTGGGGATTCTGCCCTCTAGGCAGCCTGTGCGGGAATATATAAGCCTTATGTTCCATCCTTTCCACTTATGAAGCTGCAGCTGAGGGCACTGCAGGACCTGGTGCTTCCTCTTCTCTTCTCTACCCATAAAGAGAGGCTTGTCCAGAAGCAAGTCCTGCCTTGAGTAAAGAAGTGTAAGGCCACTGATTGACAGTTTCTGAAGGGAGTGGACATCTGTGTGACCCTTGAAATCCTGGGAGAGGCAGACTTAACAGTGGTGTGAGAATTTCTGGACTCCACCCATGTCAGTTCCTGAGGATTCTCATTCTAGTGCAGACTGTGGTGGTTTGAATGAGTGTCCCCCATAGGATCTAGGTATTCAGACGTTTGTCTCCAGTTGGTGGCGCTGTTTTTGGAGGTCTTAGAAGGTGTGGCTGTGCTGGAGGAAGTGCGTTATTGGGGCCAGGCTTAGTGAGTTTTAACAAGCCTCGTGATCTACAGTTGCTCTCTCTGCTTCCTGTGCTCTTTGCGAGATGTGACCCTCAGCTTCCTGCTCCAGATCTAGCTGCCATGCCTCCCACCACAATGGACTCTAATTCCCTGGAACCACCAATCGTAAGCTCAAATAAACTCTTCCTTTTATAAGTTCCTTGGTGTTTTGTCACGGCAACAGAAAGGTGACTAATGCAATGGTTTGGTGCTGGGGAGTGGGCTGTTGGCTGTGAAGAGCCTGACCATGTGGATGTTTGGAGAAATGTGGAAGACTTTAGAGCTTTGGGCTGGAGAGGCTGTTGACTACTGTGGGCAGAGCTTGAAGGGCCATTCTAGTGGAGGCCTGGAAGAAAGCATGGCTGCAAAAGATGTGGTTCCAGGGGGAAATAAAGACTTAGGCAGCAACTGGGATATTTTGATAAAGAGTCTGGCAGCAGTTTGCCCACAGCCCAAATGCTTGCCTGATGCTAAGTTGAAAAGCAATGGACTGATGTCTTTGGCGGAGGATATTTCAAGACAGCCTAATGTAGAAATGGTGGCGTGGCTTTTAATGGTGAATATTGTGCAGATCTACAGTGAAAAAGAGCAGATGGGGCAGAGAGAAATGCAGAATGTACAGTTTGGATCTGATAACTGCACTAGGAAGATTAAAGGTGGGGCCAGGGCATGTGAAGGAGAGGCTCCCTTTCATAAGGAGACTAAAGTGATTAAGGAGAGGCTTGGAGATGTACAAGTAAACAAAAGAATCAGTACCTTCAGGGCAAGACCACACCCAGCTAATCCTCCAGCAAGTCCAGGGCAGAGAGAAATTGCAAATGTGGTTAAAGTAGGAGAAATTCCATCCCGAACTTGCAGCCAGATTCAGGAGTTTCGTTCACGTGGTGCTGGTTTTGGAGGCATGAAGTTTTCAAGAGTGAAGGGGTCATCAGTTCTTCCTCCATCGTTTTGGAGGGCTGCCAGGGTCGGACAGAGTGCTCCAGGGGTGTCCCTGAATAAAGTAGGCCCTGATGGGCCATTGCATGAAGCTGTGAGTGTGAGGTCTGGTTGGCAGCGGAGACCCCAGGAGGACGTTCGAGATGCCAGACCTGTGAGATGTTTGCCAGGGAGAGCTGCATACAGGGAGTGGTGCTGGCCTAGGAAGGAGATGTATGTTGCAAGCAAAGCTGGAGGAGTTGAGCCATCTAAGCCCTTTGGAAGTCAAGTCCCAGAAGTTGCATGTGGAGCTGCTGGACTTGGCGTTTGCCCTGCTGGTTTTCGGTCTTGTTTTGGTCCAGTATTTCCTCACTATGCCTCTCTTCCTCCCTTTTGAAATGGGAATGTGTATTCGGTTCCACTGTACATTGGGAGTAAGTAATTTGTCTTTTGATTTTACAGGAGCTTGCAGTTTGGGAGATTGGCCTGAGTCTCAGAGGAGACTTGGACTGTGGACTTTTGAATGGCATTGAAACTGGTAGAGACTATGGGGACTTTTAAGGTTGGACTGAATGCATTTTGCATTTTATGTGGTCAGGAGCCTGTGGGGGCCAGGGAGTGGAATGTGGTGGTTTGAATGAGTTTCCCCCATAGGCCCTAGGTATTCAGACGTTTGTCTCCAGTTGGTGGCGCTGTTTTTGGAGGTCTTAGAAGGTGTGGCCGTGCTGGAGGAAGTGCGTTATTGGGGGCAGGCTTAGTGAGTTTTAACAAGCCTCGTGGTCTACAGTTGCTCTCTCTGCTTCCTGTGCTCTTTGTGAGATGTGACCCTCGGCTTGCTGCTCCAGATCCAGCTGCCATGCCTCCCGCCACAATGGACTCCAATTTCCTGGAACCACCAATTGTAAGCTCAAATAAACTCTTCCTGCTGAGAACCGCAAAAATACATAAATAAATAAATAAATAAATAAATAAATAAATAAATAAACTCTTCCTTTTATAAGTTCCTTGGTCATGGTGCTTTATCACAGCAACAGAAAAGTGACTAATACATTCTTTCACTCTTTCAGGTCTGTCTCTGGTTCTTATTTCTTAACTTTAAACTCGTTCCTTTTCCCTTTCCAAAACTCTAACAAAAAGTCTTGACTGCTGGGGATTCTGCCCTCTAGGCAGCCTGTGAGGGAATATATAAGCCTTATATTCCATCCTTCCCATCGACTTATGAAGCTGCAGCTGAGGGCACTGCAGGACCTGGTGCTTCCTCTTCTCTTCTCTACCTATAAAGAGAGGCTTGTCCAGAAGCAAGTCCTGCCTTGAGTAAAAAAGTGTAATGCCACTGACTGACAGTTTCTGAAGGGAGTGGACATCTGTGTGTCCCTTGAAATCCTGGGAGAGGCAGACCTAACAGTGGTGTGAGAATTTCTGGACTCCACCCATGTCAGTTCCTGAGGATTCTCATTCTAGCACAGCCCAATCTACACTCGATCCCATTCTGGGTGGGTGATAATACTCCTGAACTGAGGAACCTAGGAGAGCACAGGCAGAAATTGACTCTGCGGCCCTGGCTGTGACACAACATCCTGTTCTTGAAGGATTAGAGGAGGCCTTAGGGGGAAGAGGGCAGTCCTTCTTGCCTGGTTAGAGAACAAGGAAGTACCTTCCTCTTCCTGGATTCCCGCTTCAGCTCAGCAATGGTTGTGGTGGCTGAAATGCTTCTACAGATGGTTTCTAAGAAAGACCAGTTCTCAGTTTCAATTTTTCTCATTCCTCTCTGTCACAGAGGTACGAGTTGCTGTTTGGTTGGTTAATCAACTAGTGGGGCATTTCTGCAACTGGCAGGAACGTGCCAGCACTTGGCAATTCCAACGAAAACCAAGCTCAGTTTGGGAAGTATGTCATCTTAGGTGAGTTCTGGGGACCACCTGGAATTTGGGAGAATTTGTTGTCAGTGGAAAGGAAAGACAGTCCTGTGCACCAGCTGTGCTATGGTTCCAAAAAAGGGGGTGGAGAGTGTGGTTCCATTTGCATGCTCTCCACAACAGAGCCAAAGATGAACTATGTGGTTGTTAAAAAAAAAGTGCATATATGTTGGATCTATGCAGGCATGATCCCCAGATAAAAGACAGGCACACCAAGCTTATGGTCACTCCAGGACATATTTACTTCAGAATTGGTCAGGGCTTGCAATCTTGTTGGCACATGACAGCTAACAACAAAGATGGCTGCCTGGGGCAGGACCTTGGGTAAAGAGGAAGTGAGGTCACTGACTGATAGCTTCTGGTGGGAGTGGACATCTGTGTGTCCTTTGGAATTCTGGGAGAGCCAGACCTGACAGTGGTGTTCACTGCCCTCAAGGGAGGACTTGCTCCACTTCAAAATAACTGGTATCTATAAACCCTGTTCCTAATTTCATGAAAAAACCTCCTATGATTAACTTCTCCATGCTTGAATGTTGTGTGCAGCTAATACTCACAAATGTGCTTTCTCAGGCGTGCTTCTGTCCAGAATAAAAACACTTGGTATAGGTGAAAAATACTGATTTCTTTCTCAGTCATGTTCACATCAAAGAGTGAAGCTGTCTACATTTGCATGCCAACTACTACCTTTTGTGTGTGTGCATGTGTATTCTACAGTCTTTTATTTTTATTGATGCTTTGTGGATTTCATACATCATTTTCCAATTCAGTTCAGGCATATTTCCCTTTCCCTTCCCCCCACCCCACCCCACCACATCCCAGATCATGCATTCTGCCATAACTGTGCTGCATCTTTCTCTCAGGTTTTTTTTTTCATTTTTTAGCAATAAGTGATAATTTAAGAGTACAAGCATCCTTCATGTAAAACCAATTTACAAGCAGTTGTGCCCCAAACCCACACAGCTCATGGATCCCACCATCCAGCAGGGAGGGCTTGTATGTTCAATCAAGGTGATCAAATGAGTGTCCAGACTATATTTCTGTAGCTTCAGCATTCACCCCAATCACAGCCCTTACATTCTACCATGACCCCTCTTCCGCAGATTGTTCCCTAGGCTTAGAAAAGGGTCACAGGTGGCTGAGAAGCAAAACAGTCTACTTTCTCTGGAGCTGTTGTCTTGGACTCTGGTCAATTCTGGCTGTTTCCTTTCATGGGCTGACAGTTTGTCCAGGAATAACCTTTCAATCCTACTAATGAAGCACAAGCAATTAGATATATAGGTATTTAAACAGTACTAATTGTTATAGGTGGTTACTTTGGTATAGACACAGATGTTTGGATGGTATGTTAATCCATGAATTACATTTTTTTCTGTTAAATATGACAGGGTCTTACTGTGGCTTATAACATCTCCTAACCATTAGAGGATGTAAGCTTGTGGCATCAGCCGTGGGTTATTCCTCCAAGGAGAGAGCTAATAGCCAATTAGATTTGGGATATACAGACATATGGCTGCCACTGCTGCACAGTATTTCCAGGCAGGTGAGGTGTAGCTGGTGCTGACGGAGGAGTCTTGCTTGACTCAAGGAGACCTATATTTGCTTTATTGGTTTAGTGGCCTTTGGTAACACTCTCTGGCATTCCAGAGACCATCTGTATACTTGCAAGTGCGGTCTCCATACATCTTTCCCATGTTTATATCAGGTCTTCAACAGCAGGGCCTTATCGCCTCTCTTCCTGCAGATATCCCAGTTTGGAGGCAAGGAGCCTTTACCTTTTGTGGGGGCTTGGATCCCCTGGCCAACATCTCCTTGGTAGAATAATCCATTGTTGATGTCAGAGCTCCTGTATTAATATATTTTGCTTAAGTGCATAGCTTAAGGAGACTTTAGCATTATATTTGGTTCTGAATAGAGAATAATCCTTTTCACAGTTTCTATGTCCATTAGTCAATTAAAGAAGGCAGTTTTACCGATTTTACAAGAGAATACCTCTATAACAGCTGGCTCCAATCTACAGCTGGAGAACGACCTCATCATCATCATATTTCTCCTTATTCTATGGGGGGGAGTTAAGAAAGTCTCTTGTATTAAAACCTTTGCAGCACCTAGAAGGTAAGCTTCGTTAGGAATCATTAAAAATAGTTGTTACTAGTAGGATCCACAGAGGGGCCTGATGTCTGCAGCAATCTGAGGCATTTCTTCCCTTCAATGCCCAGAGGAGTCAATCCTTCTGCTGGCACTTTCTGGTACATCCTACTCACTGCAAAGCTGCATTTTCTTTCTCAGCCATTAAGTTGGTGATACTCTGGCCTGTTGGAACATACAAATCCTTTCCCATAGTTAGTTTTAAGATTTGGGTTGCAAGGTTTTTTGACAAAAAGTTTTCATATCTATCTATATCCCCCTTTTTTATTTAAGGTTTTTATTTTTGACCCATGAGTCTCAAAAAAGCAGTTGTTTTATACATACCTATAGGGTGGAATCAAGGCACAGATTTCATCAAATTCACCCATGCTGTTTTGGGTGACTGTATGTGATTAACTTGGGAAGCAAACTTAATTTTTACGTTAAATCATCTTATAGGTGAAAGAGAATGCTACAAGGTGAAACTGTACAACAGAAAAATTATAGAGAACATTTGTATGTGCCAATCCCAAAGTTACTGTTATACAGATTTTATGTAAAACAAACGTGGAACAGCAATTTATATCTCCATTTAACTCAGATGCATTACTGTTTTTATCAGAGCCTGTAAACCAATGTTGTTTAATATACACATATTTACTTTTACTAAGTCTTAAAACACCATGTAACCTGTAGACAGTGTCTGGGCAAAACTGGATACTTGTTGAACTCACATCAATTAAATATGCATTAATCGAATATACACCCATGTCCCTCTCCCGCCCCTCCCATCCTTCCCAATTCACCATTTCAGGCAGTTTTTTGATGCAGTCTTTCTGTTGTTGTTCTTTTACTATGCATCCCTCTGAATGAGAAATATTTATATCTGGGTTATTAGCACTAGCATCCACATATGAGGGACACCATTTGTGGTTTGTTTTTCTGGGACTGTGTTACTTCACTTAACATAATGTCTTCTAGCTCCGTCCATTTACCTGCAAAGTTCATGATGTTGTCCCTCTTTACCGCTGCATAGAATTCCATTGTATACATGTACCACATTTTCTCTATCCACTTGTCAGCTGAGAGGCCCTTGGGCTGGTTCCAGCTTTTTGCTATTGTGAACAGAGCTGCAATAAACATAGCTGTGCATGTATCTCTGCAGTAAGATGTGTCTTGTGGGTATATACCAAGAATGGTATGACTGGGTCAAATGGCAGGCTCATTTTGAGTCTTCTAAGAGTTCTGCACACTGCTTTACATAGTGGCAGTACAAGTTTACATTCCTACCAGCAATGGATGAGTGTTTCCCTTTCCTCACAACCTTTCCAGCACTTGGCATCATTCTTATTCCTGATCCTAGCCAGTCTTATTAGAGTAAGATGATATCTCAAAGTGGTTTTAATTTGCATTTCCTTAATTATTAGCGATGTTGAACGCTTCTTAAGATGTTTCTCTGCCATCCCTAATTCCTCCTCTGTGAAGTCTCTATTCAGATCTTTGCTCCATCTTTTGAGTGATTCATTTGTTTTCTTTCTTCTTTGTTTTTTGAGTAGCTTGTATACTCTGGAAATTAATGCTTTGTCAGATGTATCTGCTGTGAAGGTTTCCTCCCACTCTGTGGGTCTTCTCCTCACTTCCTTTATTGCTTCCTTTGATGTACAGAAGCTTTTGAGTTTAATGAGGTCCCATTTGTCAATTGTCGATCTTATTTCTTGTGCAGCTGCTGTCTGATTTAGGAAGTCTTTTCCTACACCTATGTCTTGTAGTCTGCTGCCAAGCTTCTCTTCTATCACCTCCAGAGTTTGGGGTTTCACGTTGAGGTCTTTGGTCCATCTGGAGTTGACCTTTGTACAAGGTGAGAGGTAGGGGTTTAATTTCATTCTTCTACAAGTGGTGATCCAGTTTTGCCAGCACCACTTGCTGAAGATGCTGTCTTTCTTCCATTGTGTCTTCTTGGCCCCCTTGTCAAATATGAGGTGGCTGAAATTGTATGAGCTCAGGTTTGGATCTTCAGTTTTATTCCATTGGTCAACTGGTCTGTTTTTGTGCCAGTACCAGGCTGTCTTTATGACTATAGCCCTATAGTATAGTTTGATGTCTGGTATAGCGATCCCCCCTGTATTGCTCTTTTCACTCAGGGTTGCTTTGGCTATTCGGGGTCTTTTGTTTTTCCAAATGAAATTGAGGATTTTTTTTTCCAGGCCTGTGAAGAAACTCTTGGGGATTCTGATTGGGATCGCATTAAATCTGTACACTAGTTTGGGTAGGATGGACATTTTTACTATATTTATTTTCCCAATCCATGAGCATGGGAGGTTTGTCCATCTTCTGATGTCTTCCTCAATTTCCTTTTTCAGGGGTTTAAAATTTTTGTTGTAGAGATCCTTGGTGTCTTTGGTTAGGTTTGTTCCTAGGTATTTTATTGTTTTTGAGGCTATTGTGAGTGGGAAGGTCTCCTTGTAGTCCTTCTTCAGTTGCTTGTTGTTGGTGTAAAGAAAGGCTACTGATTTTTCTAGATTTATTTTGTATCCTGCCACTTTACCAAAGCTCTTAATCATTTCTAGGAGTTTTCTGGTGGAGTTCTTAGCATCCCTTAGGTAGACAATCATATCATCAGCAAAAAGGGATAGCTTGATTTCCTCTTTTCCAATTAGAACTCCTTTAATTTCCTTTTCTTGCCTTATTGCCCTTGCAAGGGTTTCCAGCACTATATTGAAGAGGAGTGGTGACAGGGGGCAGCCTTGCCGAGTTCCTACCTTCAAGGGGAATGCTTCTGTCATTTCCCCATTTAGGATGATATTGGCTGTGGGTTTCCTGTATATGGCTTTGATTACATTGAGGAATGATCCCTCTAGGCCAATTCCCTCCAGGACTTTAAACATGAAAGGATGCTGGATTTTGTCAAAGGCTTTCTCCGCATCAATTGAAATGATGGTGTGGTTTTTGTCCTTCAGTCCATTGATATGTTTGATGATGTTTATTGATTTTCGTATGTTGAACCATCCCTGCATCTCTGGTATGAATCCAACTTGGTCATGGTGGATGATTTTCTTGATGTGAGTCTGTATGCGATTTGCCAGAATCCTGTTTAGAATTTTGGCATCTGTGTTCATTAGGGAGATGGGTCTATAGTTCTCCTTTTTGGTTGTATCTTTCCCTGGTTTTGGTAGTAGCGTAATGCTGGCTTCATAGAAGGAATTTGGGAGAAGTCCCTCCATTTGTATCCTTCTAAACAATTTAAGTAGTAATGGTTGTAAGTCTTTACGAAATATTTTATAGAATTCTGCCGTGAATCCATCCGGGCCTGGGCATTTTTTGGTTGGGAGGCTACTTATTACATCTTCGATTTCTTCCTGTACTATTGGTCTGTTTAGGCTGTCGATCTCTTCTTGGTTGAGCTTTGGTGATTCCCAGGATTTCAGATATTCATCCATTTCTTCTAGGTTTTCAAACTTAGTAGAATATAAGTTTTTGAAGTAGTCCCGTATGATTGTCTGGATCTTTTCATTGTCTGTTGTGATATTTCCCCTTTCATCACAGATTCTATTGATTTGGAGTTGTTCCCTCTTTCTTTTGGTTAACTGGGCTAGAGGTCTGTCTATCTTGTTTATTCTCTCAAAGAACCAACTTTTGGATTCATTGATTTTTTGTATGGTTTTCTTTGTTTCTATTTCATTGATCTCTGCTCTGATTTTTGTTATTTCTTCTTGTCTGCTCCGTTTAGGGTTCATTTGTTGTTGTCTCTCAAGTATTTTTAGCTGCAGTGTTAGATCATTCACTTGTGCTCTTTCTGTTTTTTTAATGTGGGCACTTAGAGCTATAAACTTCCCTCTTAGGACTGCTTTTAAAGTGTCCCATAGATTTTTCTGTGTTGTTTTATCATTGTCATTCAGTTCCAGGAATGTTTTTATTTCTGTCTTTATTTCTTCCTTGACCCGTTCATTATTCAGGAGAGTGTTGTTTAGTCTCCATGTGTTCTTGTAGGTTGTAGGGTTTATCCTGGTGTTGATATTGAGTTTTATTGCACTGTGGTCTGATAGAATGCATGAGATTATTTCAATCTTTTTATATTTGTTGAGTTTTTTTCTGTGTCCCAGTATATGGTCTAATTTGGAGAATGTTCCGTGAGGTGCTGAGTAGAAAGTGTATTCTCTGGTGTTTGGGTGAAATATTCGATAGATGTCTGTGAGGTCCATTTGGTGTATTGTGTCATTTAGTTCAGATGTCGATCTGTCTAGGGGACTTAATGGGGTATTGAAGTCCCCTACTATTAGTGTGCTGGGGTTAATCTGTGCCTTGAGATCCTGAAGAATCATCTTTATAAAGTTTGGTGCATATATATTCATGATTGTGAGATCTTCATCGTCAATTGTTCCTTTAACAAAGATGTAATGGCCCTCTTTGTCTGTTTTGACTTCTTTTGCTTTGAAGTCTATTTTGTCTGATATTAGAATAGCCACACCCGCTTTCTTTTTGGCACCATTTGCTTGGAATACTTTCTTCTATCCCTTCACCTTAAGTTGGTGCCTATCCTTGAAATTGAGATGGGTTTCTTGTAGACAGCATATAGATGGGTTTTGTTTCCTAATCCATTCTCCCAGTCTATACCTTTTGATTGGGGAGTTTATCCCATTAATATTTAAGGTTATAATTGAAAGATGGATGTTGCTTCCTTTCACTTTATTATCCATTTGGACTTCTAGCCTCTCATTTTGCTCCTATGGTTATGTTTTTATTAGTTTCTTTTCCTAGGTGTTTGAGGATTGCTGTTCCTCTCTTCTGCCCTTTGAATTGCTTCAAATATTTTATGAAGAGTTGGTTTTCCAGACATGTAGTCCATCATCTTGTTTGTCATGGAAGATTTTTCTCTCTCCTTCGACTATAGGGGTAAAGTATTCTGGGTCGGGCTGGAGATATGGCCTAGCAGTTAAGAGTGCCGACCGCTCTTGCAGAGGACCCAGGTTCAATCCCCAGCACCCACATGGTGGCTAAGAACCATCTACTCCAATTCCAGGAGAACTCCAGTTCCAGGGGATTCCAAGACCCTCTTCTGACCTCCGCAGCATTGCACCACACGGGTGCACAGACCTACATGCAAAACAGTACATTCATACACATAAATAAATAAAGTTAAATTAAAAAAAGTATTCTGGGTTGGCATACATAGTCCCTTAACACTGGTAATGCTTTGCTCCATGTTCTTCTTGCTTTCATGGTTTTAGCCAAGAAGTCAGTTGTAATTCTGATGGGTTTCCCTTTATATGTGACTTGTTTTTCTCTTGTAGCCCTCAGAATTTTATCTTTATTTTGGGCATCTAGAATTTTAACTATAATATGGAATGGGGAGTTTCTTTTCTGATCTTGTCTATTTGGAGTCCTAAGTGCTTCTTGTATTTGTATGGGTTTGTCTATTTTTAGTTTGGGGAAATTTTCATCTATTATTCTGTTGAAGAACTGATCAATACTATTCTCTTGAGATTCTTCTCCTTCCTCTATTCCTATGATGTGGAGGTTTGATCTTTTCATAGTGTCCCATATTTCCTGGTTGTTCCACTTTTGTGTATTTTTAAATTTTTCATAATCTTTATTTGAGCTTCTTAATTGTTCTGTGTCATCTTCCAGATCTGATAGTCTTTGTTCTGCTTCCTCCATTCTACTTCTGAGGCTTTTTCCTTTCCTTTCTTCTTGATTGGATGACTATTCTAATTCCTTTTTCATTTAATCCTGTGTTTTCTTTAGTATTTCCATTTCCTTTTTGAGCTTCTCAGTCTCTTCTTGGTGCTCCTTACTTCGTTGGTTGGCTTCCTTTTTCAGTGTTTCTATATCCTTTCGGAGTTTTTTTTTTTCTCCCTCTAGTTCTTTCTGGAGTTTGCCAACTATTACCTTTATCTGACATGTTTGTCTCCTGTTTCCAACAGCACTTAATGTACTATCCCAAGAATGTTTACCTAGGGCCTAGCTTTAGTCATTTTTATTATTTATTGATTCCAGTAGCTTCCTCATAGTTCCAACTAGTCTTAAATAGAAAACAGTCAAAAGAGGTTAGAACCCAAGACTACTTGAATAATTACCTTAAAAGTGCCACAATTGAGCTCTCCACTTGTATGTTACTCAGTCCTAACCAATCCTCCACATTAAAGATTGACTTAAATCTAACTTCAGAAGCCCAGCTTGCAACTCTTGGTCTCAGTACTACAAAAAATTCTGTCAAGTGATTTTTCTAATTACCCCAATAGCTGGGAACCTGCCATTGTGCTACCATCACATTTCTGAGAGCCAACATTTCAACTCTAAATTCATTATCAAGCTTGAAGGTGGACATAGAAATGCTGTCCACTAAGAACCAGTGCAGTGTCCCAAGTTCCCTTCAGCTTGCATTTCCAGTGCTGTCTGCCTTCAGAGGTAAGAAAACAGATGCCTCATTGTTTTTGTTTGTTTGTTTGTTTGTTTGTTTAGTTTCTCTTTGTTATTCCACAAGTACAAAGTTCATTTTCTTCCTAGGAGAAACCTGTTAAGGAATGCTTCTAACTGGATGATGAGATAGTGGAAAAACTTGTTTGGGAAAAAAGTCTGCTTTTTACCAGCAATTAATCACAGGCTCACTCTTTAGGTCAGAGAGAAACTGAAAAAAGAAACGTGGGTAACTAAGGAACTACACTGCTTTATAAAATCTCCGAAGGCTAATTCTAGCACTTGGGAGGCAGAGGCAGGCAGATCTTTGTGAGTTCAAGGCCAGCCTGGTCTACAGAGTGAGTTCCAGGACAGCCAGGGGTACAGGGAAACCCTGTCTTGATAAAGACCAAAAAATAAAAATCTCTGAAGGCAGATATCATTGTTTTAACTGTAAGAACACTTAGAGATTTCCTGTGTCTGCTAATGACTTATGATCTACATAGTCCTTAAAAGAAAAAACTATGAATTTTGTAGTTCACTGGCATGTACTTAGGTAGTCATAGTAGAATTCTCTGCCCATGTTACTTTGTAAAATAATTTCCTGGAGTAGTTTTGGATTCTGAGGAATCTGTCTCCCAGGCCTGCCTTGTTCACAATATTCAGATTATTTCTTTGTTTGTTTTAGACTGGCCAGGGTATCTAAAATGAAAACAGGGTGGGATGCTTTACTCTGTAGCCAACCAAGGCCCAGGAAGAGACATTGTGCTCTCTTTGTAGTTGTCCAAAAAGCAAAGTACAGAAGGAAACAGGTGGTGAGAGAGAGGTAGGAGTATTATGGGAAAAGAAGCTTGACCAATGTGAAATTGAAAGAAAATAACCAATTAGATACAATCAGGAAACCTGTTTTGTTGTTGTTGTTTGTTTGTTTGTTTTCATTAGCAGCAGCAGCATACACTAGAAAGAACAAAATAAAAAGCAAATTATTAGCCAGGTGTGGTTGTGCACGCCTTTAATCCCAAGGTTGTGAGACAGAGACAGGAGGATCTCTGTGAGTTCAAGGCCAGCCTGGTCTACAGAGCAAGTTCCAGGACAGCTGGTACTAAAAGGGAGACCCCGTCTCAAAAATACAAAAAAAAAAAAAAAAAGAAAGAAAGAAAATTATTTAGACTCACTCTCTATGGGTGTAAGCTTCCTTTCAATGATTCTTTTCTAGCCCAAGCAGTGGGCTTACCTCTCATTTGACAGCCTGCCTGTATCTCTGGTGGATTGCTGATCTTTCTTAAATAAGAGACGATCTGAGCTTGGGGCTCCAACAGGTGCTGGCTATGAGCAAGGCACACGGTGGCCTTAGCCTGGATCCAGTGCGTGAGTTCCTTAGAGCAGGCAGAGGCTTATGTATACTGGAGTCTTTGTGTCAAAAAGGGATGGGCTTGGAGGCCCTTGAGGCTTGAGCCAGACATGTCATCTCCCCTGCCTGGAGATTTGGAGGGTCAAAATTTATTTTAGTGGTGACTTGATCCACTGTTTGCTGGAGAGAGGGAGTTGGTGGTCTAGTAGCAGACTTAGACCAGCTGTGATTCTTATCTGGAAAGCCTGGCTGAGAGAAAGCAAAAGCAAGAAGGAACACTCAGCTAGCCAGCCCTAGAGAGACATTAAGTGGGAGCAGGAAGTCAAAGAAAGGAGGGGAGAAAGAAGTGAATAAGGGTCAGGCGTGAATGAGGAGCAAGAAGACATAAAATGAGAAAGAACTGGATGAGAGGAGGGGAAAACAAATTCCAGGGATCCCTGAGAAGGCTGTGGGTCTTACTGCTATACTGTAGGAAGTAAATCCAGTCAGTTCACTCAGTGGAAACTTGGCTTCTACAAATGTGAAATTGGTTGGTCTAAGACAGCTGCAGGCTCTTCAGGTTTTGCTGCGACATGGTTCAGTGTGGAAAGTGGAAAAGTCGGGGGCGGGGAAGAGATACAGAATGTCTTAACCTTTTAACCCTTTCTACCGTCAAAACTCAAGTACATCCCAGTGAGCTGAAAAATTCGCATTTTCCTGCTTCCATGTTTTGTTGTTTAAAGTTTATCCATACCATATGTCAGCGGCAGACACAGGAAATCTCTGTATTCCTGGTTAAGCAATAAGTTCTGCCTTCAGATATTTTCTACTCACTTTTCCTTACTATAAGAGCAATGATAGCATCAACCTAGAGTGTTGTGAAGATTAAAAACAAGTAATTCAGGTGTTACACATGTAGCATATTAAGGGCAATGCCCCACATGCTATAAATCCCTTAGTAGAGATGATTTCAAGTTTCATTAATCTTTGCACTCTAGAAACAGGCAAATTGAGGCCATCTTGATCTACACAGAGAGTTCCAACCCAGCTGGGACTATAGGGAGATCTTATTTCAACTAAACAATTTCTTAAAACAAGTGTTATTAATAATATTAGTACAAATCCACAAGGGCACCTTTTAGATCATAGAAAGCCTAAGAAAACAAAAGTAGATAAGTAAATGGTGGCTAACAACTTAACTCCAGGTACAGAGACTCCAACAACTTCTATCTTCTGCAGGCATTGCATGCATGTGGCGCCCTTACATACATGCAGGCAAAGCACTCATACATATTAATATTAAACTAAATGAATTTGAATTTTTTTAAATACAAGGAAAGGCTGAGTTTAATCCTCAGTGTCACATTATTAAATGTGGTAGCACACATCACTAATCCCAGCAGTTGTAAGGTAGAAAAGGGTGAGAAGTGTCTCAGGTTAGCCTGAGCTACATGGGACTTTGTCTTGGAAAGTAAATTACTGAAAATTTTCAAAATGGGATTAATTATTAACTTTATGATAGATATTTGGAAGTTCATAGTGTCATTCTCCTCTACCCCTACTTCTTCCTGTCTTTCTTTTAATAAAAATGCTCTTAATAAAAATTTTCCAAGGTATAGTCTGGAACATTGCTTCTTTAAAAATAATTCTAGGTATTTACAGGTAAAGTAGGGCTGATAATACCCCATAATAGGGCTGGAGAGATGGCCTAGCGGTTAAGAGTGCCGGCTGCTCTTGCAGAGGACCCGGGTTCGATCCCCAGCACCCACATGGTGGCAGAGAACCATCTTTGACTCCAGTTCCAGGGGAATCCAAGACTCTCTTCTGACCTCCTTGGCCTTGCACAACATGGGTGCACAAACCTACATGCAAACAGTACATTCATACACATACAAGGATAAATTTAAAAAATACCCCATAACAAGGTTGCAAGAGTTATGTGAGGCATTTCATGAAAAGCACTTAGAATGTGTATATTAGTGAAGGTTCTGGAAAGAAAAAGAATCGGTAGAACTATCTATCTATCTATCTATCTATCTATCTATCTATCTATCTATCTATCCTTTGTCCCTTCGGTCTGGGCCATTTGTTGTCCTAAATGGTTTGAGTTGTTGCAATTTCCCATTGACCTTAATCACAGGACATGGTAGCACCAAAAGACACCCAGCAAGATCTCCTGCACAAACTTCCTTACCCTCATTGTGGAGAAAAAGTCTGATATCCCCCTGGTAGTCTGGATCAATCACTCCTCCAAATACAGTTACTCCTTTCTTAGCCTGTTAGCCTAAGGGCAACAGAAGCTCATAGTGTCCAGGGGGAAGTCCTAGCTTCCAGTTTGCTGTGTCTCCTGGCAAAAGCACACCCCCTTTGGAGCCAAAACTTCTAGGCCAGCAGAGAAGAAAACTGTGGGTACAGGAAGGGAAAATTTTCCTACTGGGTCACAAAGGATGATAATGAGGGATTCATTCACACATCCAACACTTCATGGTTCCTGGACCCATGGAGTCTGGCTATATGAGAAACAGTACCATATATTGGATGTTCATTCAGAGCATATACTGCCTGCTGGAGAACCCTGCCCCAGCCCTCCCGTGTATTGTTACCTAATTTGCACTGTAACTGTGTCTTCAAGAGACTATTCCATCATTCTGTCAAGACAGCTGCTTCAGAGTGGTAGATTCCATGACCATGGGCCCACTGTCACACTTCGGCTGTGAAGTGAATTCCCTGGTCAGAAGCGATGCTGTGAGGAATACCATGATGGTGGATAAGGCATTCTTTAAGTCACTGGATGGTAGTTTTGGATGAAGCATTATGTGTAGGAAAGGCAAATCCATAACCTGAATAAGTGTCTATTCCTGTAAGGACAAAGCACTGTCCCCTCCATGATAGAAGTGGTCCAATGTAGTCAACCTGCCACCAAGTTGCCAGCTGGTCACCCTGGGGAATAGTGCCATATCAGGAGCTCAATTTTGGTCTCTGCTGTTGGCAGACCTGACACTCAGCAGAAGCTGTAGCCAGATCAAGGTGCCTTAGGAGAGCACTGCCTACTCTGTTTATTTTTTGTGTGGGTCTTTATAACTGACATGCTGAGTGTCTGAACTATTCCAGGCATTGTTTAGATGGTAACATATTAAGGAGAGGTGGGCTTGGCCTCTTCAATTGTATTCATTCTTCTAGTGGTATTCAGCATTGTTAAAGGTTTCAGTATTTAATTTTAATTATTCATTCTCTTTTGCAGAGACAGCAGAGTAGATGCAAAAAAATTATCTCTTCAAACAAACAAACAAAACCTAAATTGTAACTAAGGTTCTGATCATTACAGATAAATTTTCCAGATTTCTTTTTGATATATCTTTCCATTTTCTCGTTTCAAGATACTACAGTTTTTTCTGTGCATTTCTCTTCCCTGTAAACTTACCATTTTGATCATCACCATCTTAAAGGAAGACCATATTTTAACAGCAATGTAAGTAGAACAAAGTTTTGAATCCCTTAAGTGCAAACTCTTTTGTGGATTATTGAAGCTGCATTTGAATTTGAATTTGAATTCTATTTCTGATCCAAGCTGTTCACTTGTCACTTTCCTTATAAAATATATAGATTTCTTCAATGAAATCTGATAGAAGATGGTTTTTTGCTTGACTTGTTGTTGTTATTGTTATTGTTTGTTTTGAGACAGGGTCTCCCCCGTAGCCTTAGCTGGCCTGTAACTTGCTAGGAAGGGCCTCCATCTCATAGAATCTGCTTGCTTCTACCTCCTCAGTGCTAGGATTAAAAGTGTGACCCACTATCCCCAGCAGAACCTGATTTCTATGGCATTTTTAGAGGTTAGTAATTAAAGATAATTTGTGCTAAGAGTTCAGTGTAGTTCCAGACACATGATGAATTGTAAAAGAGACCTTTTATATTTGGATTATTCAGCTTGGTGGCTAAACCATCTGGTTGCTAACATAGAACATCCTGGGGCATTCAAGGCCATATCTGTGGAAAAAAAGTGTAATATTGGACCCTAGTTATCCTTTTCTTCTGTTCAGTATATGAAAGCTGCCAAGAGACTATCATAACTTGAACCATTCTGAAATTATAATTTCAGCTGACCATCTGTTTCATCTCTAATTCAACATGAGCTATAAGAAACATAGGTCACAGAAAATCTCATTTGATGCAAGACAAAATATGAAAATTGAAGACTATTTTTCTCAGGTATGGCTATGTAAATATTGCCTTTAGTATAATTGACTATCTTCAGTCATGTTTCACAGCTCTTTTTGCCAAGAAACTGCCTCATTATTTATTGAGAATATTAAATGCACTAAAATATCTCATTTACTGTATACTTTCTATTTTGGTTGATGAGGTAGAGGTGGAAGTTATACAAATTTCAGTCATATCAAGTAGCCTTTAATATAAAAAAGGTTTTGTATTACTGCCTAAAACAATAATGAGAAAAGATAGAATTCATCGTGTTAGAGTAAGCTGTGAAAAACAACTTAAAACTATTTTGTAGCATGGAAATATCATTATGAGCATGGATGGTGTATTGAATTTTGACAGCCCATATTTTTATAGTGTTTTACAGTTTATAAAACAAATTTTGTGTTTATTTATTCATACCATAACCTGTTGAACAGCTGAGGAAGATGCTTTTTTAAATTTGTATTTACTTATTCTTATTTTATGTGTATGAGTATATTGCCCACATGTGTGTAAGTGCACCTCTACATAGAATGTCCATGGAGGCCAGAAAAGAGTATTGGATCTTCTGGAACTGGACTTATGAATAGTTCTTAGCCATCATGTGGGTGCTGAGAATTGAACTTGGGTCTTTTGAAAGAGCAGCCACTGCTCTTAACCACTGAGCAATCTCTCTATCCCTTGAGTAAGAGTTTTAGTTTCAGTTTGTTTATGTATGAAGAAAAAAGATAGACAAATGAGTTGCTTGAGGCTGAAGTGAGGACTTAGACAAGCTCATTAACCTGACATTACATCTCTTTCTCATCTCTAGGCTCATTATCATGTCAAGATACTGTGCCTTTCCTGATTTTAGAATAGTGTTTGTATCAAGAAGGCTGAGTGGCTGGAGAGATGGCTCAGTGTTTAAGAGCACTGGCTGTTCTTGCAGAGGGCCAAACTGTCATGCCCAGCTTCTGAATGGCAGCTAACAACTGTAACTCCAGTTCCAATGCCCTCTTCTGATCTCTGCAGGCATTACACAGCATGAGTGCACTTACATACATGCAAGCATACACTTACATACATGCAAGCATGCACTCATACACATAAAATTAAAATTATAAAATATTTATAAAAGAGACTGAGAAGTATCAGGTATTTGAGAATGCAACTTTCAAGTCTTTGTCTTGTTTTCTCTGGGATAAGTTCTAGAAAACTGGAATCCAAATATCTAGAAAATACCTAACAAATGTAGATCTGTTTGTCTCTGTCCTGTTCCATGAAAGAGCAAGCTAAAAATCACACACATACTCTTTCCATTTAAAAAATGCCGGGCCTGCTGGGCCTGGTGGTGCACGCCTTTAGTCCTAGAACTCGGGAGGGAGAGGCAGGCAGATCTTTGTGAGTTCAAGGCCAGCCTGGTCTACAGAGTGAGTTCCAGGTCAGCTGGTGCTACAGAGAGACCCTGTCTTGAAAAAAAAATGCCAGGCCTAGCATGTTGGCACACTGTTGTGATCTTAGTGCTCAAAGGCAGAAGGGAGAATATTATAAGTTAATGACAGATTGGTACACTTAGTGTCTAAAAATGATAAAAAGAAGACAGTCAATGTCCTTATATCTATTCAGGAATCATTTGAGTAGTTGGAAGTCTGTTGCAATACTCCCAGAGGATGTGACAGAATGCTTCTAACAGCATTTAGACCACAGACATGCAAGCCTTTTAAGTTTCTTACACGTGCAGAACAACTTCATGTTACCTTCCATTCTTTTCCTAAGATTTATTTATTTTACATGCATGAGTTGCACATGCATGTATGTATGAGCACCACATGTGTGCCATGCTGAGGAGGCAAAAGAGGGCATTGGATTGCCATAGAGCCAGAATTACAGACAGCTGTTAGCTACTATGTGGGTGCTGAGAACCAACCTCTGGTCCTCCGGTCTTGCATGGTCTTAGCTGCTGAAACATATGTGCAGCCCCACCTTATTTATGTGTTTAATTGATAAGAAGCTTAATCTTTTTGTATATGTACATATAGAGATTTATTAGATTAGCTCACAGGATAGAGTCTGACTAGTCCAACAATGGCTGCACCACACTGGAGAGGCTGAGAATCTGGTAGTTGCTCAGTCCATGAGCTGGATATCTCAGTAGTTCCACTCTGGTGCTGAAGGCCTGATGGATTCTTGGAGATCTATTAGTGTTCAGTCTACATTGGAATCCAAGGGGTTGGTCACAGCGGCAAGAGGAACTCACCAGGCAGAGAGAAGGCAAGTGGCAAAATAGCAAGAGCTCTCTGCTGCCATAGCCCTTCATATGGAAGAAGCTTAAGCTTTTACTCACTTTGCCATTGTCGTTTCCATCACCAGCGAGTGGCACTGGGGACATGTGAACTCATATCTATTGGTACCCTTGCCGCTAAGAATTTAACGGTAGGTAACGTTTACCTTTCAGACAGAGGAATCAGACACTGTCTTAGTTTCTTTTCTGGTTGGTATGCTAAATTTTCCTGACAGAAGCAACCTAAGGTAGGGTTTCCTTGGCTCACAGTTCCAGGTTCCAGTCCACCATGGCAGGGAAGTAAGAGAGGCAGGAGTTTGAGGGAGCCGTCACACTCCACAAGTCAAAGCAGAGGGCAGTGAATGCATGCTGTTGCCTGCTGCTTCTTCTCTAGTTTGTTCAGTCTGGGATGCAACCCAAGGAATGTTGCCCCACCAATTTATGCTGGGTCTTCCCACCTCAATTTATGCAACCAACATAGCCTCCGCAGGGGAGATGCCCAGAAACCATCTCCCAGGTGATTCCATATTTTCTTAAGTTGACAATTAAGGAAAAATATCAAAGACACTTTAATTTTTTCATTGTCTCCTGTTTGATTAATCCTCCACAGTTCTTCCCCTCTGCCCTTCCACTGATTCTTAAGATAAAGTCTAATAGAAATAGGGGTGTTAACACAAACACACCAACGGTCTTAGAAAACATATATATCTCCTTTGTTTTCCATGTAGTCTAGTCTTAATAAATGTTTACATTTAAATAGTTTTATTTTAAAAATATTTTCAAAAGAGAAACAGAAAGAAACAGAAAAAAACACTGGCACATATGTGTTGGATCTGTGCAGGGGTGAACCCCAGATAAAAGACAGGCACATCAGGCTCAAGGTTACTACAGGAACATATTTACTTCAGAAATTGTCAGGACTGACTACCTGTTGGCACAGGGCAGCTCAGCAAGCTGCCAACTGAGACAAACCCCTTTTAAACCCATTGGGTCAGGCCTCAGGTAATGGGGAAGAAATCACTGATTGACAGCTTCGGGAGGAAGTGGACATCTGTGTGTCCCTTGGAATGCTGGGAAAGCCAGACCTAACAGTCCAGCCTTTTGACTATGATAAATAAAGCTTGAACATTGAGTTAAGCATAATTAATAAATTCTGAATTGCTGTGGCAAAACACTCTAATACGAACTTGGAGAAGAAAGGGTTTATTTGCTTTACATTTCCTAAGTCACAGTTTATAACTTGGGGAGCCCAGGGTATAACGGAGATATATAATACATTTATAATATGTATGGGTAACTCAGTACTTATATATTTGCACTTCACCTGATACTGTAACAGGGAGTTCAGTACAAGCCATAGGGATGGACTTAAATTTTTGGTAGCAATACTAATTTCTATAATAATGGAAATGAATTTCTATGATAATATTACAACAATTATCTCAGATAAAATATTCAAAATTATAGCATTAAAGACTGTCTCCAGATTCCACAGTACTGAGACTCTCCAGCTGTGGAATGCAATTTCCTTGTAATAAGGATATGCTATAACTACATTATAGAATTCTTTAAAAATTCTTAAAAATAAACAGTACTTCATACATACACTCATACATAAGGTTCTAATAATTAATTTTGGTGATGGCAGTTTATAAAGATTGTACTGAGCAAAGGCACATACACCTTTAGAAGGAAAACACCTTTAGAAATGGCATTTAAAGAATGCAGCCCTGATTGCATTCACAAGGCTGAGATGGCTTATGCTGTTTCTCCATCCTGTTACCAAACATTTTATACCTTTCAGGTAAAAGAATGGAAAACACTTGTTAGTAAACCTTTAATAGGAAGGGTTAAAAAAAAAAATCAGGTCTTCAAAGGTCTGAAAGCAATAAAAACAACCTGAAAGGAAACCGAAGTCAGAATACCTGTAAAGTAAACAAACAACATTACCTTAAAACAGTTTAATTTGCATATTAAGTTCACTCTAACAGATAACAAATAAAATCTTCAGATAACCAATTTAGATTTTGCTCTGTAGGAACTTAAGGAACCCGGGTTCAAATTAGGCCTCTGAAAAAAAGTTTAAGAGGTATGCCAAAATTAAATTTAATTTTTTTGTGCATAATATAGAATGAAAGAAGCTTGAAGTGGTCATGTTTTGACAGAAACCAGCACATGAGAGAAGTTGGACATGTGACAGACCATTGCATGAATCTCAGACAACACAGGAGAACAGACATATACATAATTTGCATAGAGGACAGACACACGACTTAATTTCATCCTTTAAATCTGGACAATGGGAGATCCCTATTTCTCAGATCTCATAACTGTCAGTACCCAGAATAACTTGATATAAAGCTACAGAGAGTTCTCAGTTTCCTGATCTGCTGTATACCTTAGCCTAAAGTTTTACATGAATTCCTGTTCAACTTAAACTAACACTCCTCTTAAGTGGGGCCTTACTATGATGGGTCTTGTATTTCTGGGAGAATGGAGCAGTGACAGCTCTGGATTCTCCCATGCTGAGAAGGCCATTTTCACACTCTCAGCTTAAGTAGCCTCTAAACGGAAAAGGGAAATTATATTAAGCAATGTCATTGAACAATATATTGCGGGTGCCACAAATAATATCTCATATGACATAAGTCTAAAGTTAGGAAGCACAATGTCTCAGACTTCAAAGGAAATGTACTGTTCAGTTATATTTTGTTTTAAATAATTATATGAATTAATAAAATTTGATTAGAATGATCTTTTATCAGTAGGCACAATTTAAATTCAAGAGGGCTGGGTGGAATATGGAAGCATGGAGAATTAAGGTTCCCTAGGAGGCAGAAAGCCTTGAAATAGATCTGTAGAGTGAAGAGCCCAAGTAGTGTTCAGTTTAACCAAGAATCTCTTAACTTCTCTCTGATCACCCAGACTGCCCTTGGATGGCTTAGATAATGCCACTAGCTTGCCGGGTGTGGGCAAGGGAGACTGCAGGCTCAACTCAGGTGGGAGCAGCCGCTGTGCCCATCTAGTGCTCACAGCATGGGCTGTGTGTGGGCACATGCCTGCATAGGGTGGGTGGCAGGTTCACAGGATCATCGATTTGGCCCACACAGCATGGGCTCCCCTCTGTCTCTAACAGATGCTGGGTTCACCTGACAATTTAATGAAAATAAATTGATTGTTAGTGGAAAAATCAGTCCTTTCCTTAAAGCTGGATAAAATTCTGCTGCCTGAGTTCAGTTCCCAAAGCCAGCTGGGAAAGGGTGTGGTGGACACACCTTCCTTTTTTTATATTTTTTTTTATTTTTTATTTATTTTTGTATGTGTATGAGTGTACTGTCTGCATGTAGGTTTGTGCACCCGTGTCATGCAATGCCGCAGAGGTCAGAACCTTCTTAATCTCAGATACAGAGACTTGTATCCAGAACAGAAGCAAAAATGGATTTACAAATAAAATGAGATTTATGGAGGAAACTGCCTTGAATTCCTATGTTGGGCTCCTTCAGTGATAAAGAGTGACCCAGGAGATGTGAGCCAAATAAACCCTTCTCTCCCCAAGTTGGTTTTGGTCAGAGTGTTTTGTCCCAGCAATTGAAGGCTAACTATAACATGTCCTTTAACAACCAGCTCAGAATAAACAAATGAAACATTGTCCAAAGGAAGGGAAGTCTGAAGGAACCATAGAAAGAACTGATAATCCACCTGAGACACTACCAGATGGCTGGACTCAAAGGATCCATGCTGGTACCTCTTTCCATCAGGTTACTCCTCTGATGAAAAGTGAATAATTCTTGGTGGTCCCACATTGTGGCACCATAATTGTTGATGTAACAGCATAACTCTCACTTCAAGTGGTTAAGAGACAGTTTATTCTGGATCGAAATATGAATGACCATGGCCTGAGAACATAGATTCAGGTTACCCCCAATTCCATATTCCAGCATGGTAACAGTTGCACTGAAGTTTTATAGTAACAAAACAAAGAAAGGTAATAAATCAAGATACCTTTCAAATACATTGGTGGATACATTCAGTAGGCAGGTAGGTCATAGCAAAGTGGTGTGTTTTCTACTATGGGTCTCAGATGCTATCTGATGACATTCTTAACTTTTGATTGGTGAGATCTAGTGGTCTGTTAAGTAAGTACATTCCAAAAGTTTTTTTTTTTATTTTATTTATTTTTTATGTGTATGAATGTATTGTCTGCATGTAGGTTTGTGCGCCTGTGTTGTGCAATTATGTGGAAATCAGAAGAGGGTGTCAGATTCCCCTCGAACTGGAGTTAAAGATGGTTCTCACCTGCCATGTGGGTGCTGGGCATCAAACCCAGGTCCTCTGCAAGAGCAGTCAGCGCTCTTAACCACTAGGCCATCTCTCCAGCCCCCCAAAAGGTTTTTATCTGCTAGTTGTGGGACATTAGGTCAGAAACAGAGAGGTTGTGGGGAAAGGGGAGCATTCATCCATTGCTGGTGGGAATGTAAACTCATACAACCACTGTGGAAAGCCATGTGGAGGACCCTTAAAAGACTCAAATGAGCCTACCACCTGACCCAGCCATACCACTCCTGGGTATATACACACAAGACTCCTCCTACTACAAAGATACATGCATGTCTATGTTTATTACAGCTCTTTTCACAATAGCAAAGAGTTGGAAGCGACTCAAATGCCCCTCAACTGAGGAATGGGTAAGAAAAATGTGGTACAGCTACACAATGGAATTCTATGCAGTGGTAAAGAAAGATGACATCATGAGATTTGCAGGTAAATGGATGGAACTCAAGCCATTATGCTAAGGAAAGTAACACAGCCCCCCCAAAACAAACAGGGAATGGTTTCCCTCATTTGTGGATGTTAGTACCAAGTCCCCCAATTAAAAGAAAAGCTGATCAATGTTATTTTTATATTTCTTTCTATCTGAAAACAACTGTGATGTTATAATATGAATATCTTAATGAGCCCTAGAATTAACTCACCACTTACTTTCAGACATGGTAATTAATGTATATGGGCAGAAGGTATATATTCATATTTTAGAGCAATGGAAAATTAAAAGGAAAAAATGTGAACCCCTAAACATAAAAACAGTGACTTCTGGATGTTGAACCTTTGTCACATAGGTAACTGGTGAAGAGTTCCACTCTAAACTTGTTTTGGAATTAACCTAGAGCTTATTTTCAGAGTTTGCAATTTTGGTATATGTATGGAAGATATATATATATATATATATATATATATATATATATTCCCTCTAGGACTTTAAGCATGAAGGTATGGTACATTTTCTCAAAGGCTTTTTCTGTGTCAATTGAGATGATCAGGTGTTTTTTGTCTTTTAGTCCACTTATGTCTTTTATAATATTTATTGATTTATGTATGTTGAACCATCCCTACATCTCTGGTGTGAATCCAACTTGTTCATGATGGATGATCTTTTTGCTGTGGGTCTGCATGCAAATTGCAAGTATTTTGGTGATAATTTTTGCATCCATGTTCATTAATGGGATGGGTCTATATTTTTCATTTTTGGTTTTGTTTTTGCCTGATTTTGCTATTAGAGTGATGCTGGCTTCATAGAAGGAATTTGGGAGATTTCCCTCTGTTTGTATCCTTCTGAACAATTTGAGTAATAATGGTTGTATGTTCTTTTTAAATCTTTTATAGATTTCTGCCGTGAAACCATCTGGGATTGTTTTTTTTTTTTNTTGCAAAACCCTAAACGATTTTCCTCGAAGCTTATAATGTGTTCAAAGAACTCTCCCAAGGATCAGTAACATATGCCAATTATTTTAATAATTTTGCTTAATATTATTAGGGGTTATAAATTTGATTTTTTTTTTTTTTCGTCTTTTTTGAGACAGGGTCTCCCTGTAGCACCAGCTGTGCTGGAACTCGCTATGCAGACCAGGCTGGCCTTAAACTCACAAAGATCCGCCTGCCTGCCTCTGCCTCCCAAGTGCTAAGATTAAAGGCGTGCGCCACCACGACCATAAATTTGATTTAAAAAATTTTTTTATTAATTTTTATTTATTTCTGTATGTTTATGAATGTACTGTCTGCATGCAAGTCTGCACACCCGTGTCGTGCAACGACGCCGCGGAGGTCAGAAGAGGGTGTCGGATTCCCCTGGAACTGGAGTTCTCCTGGAATTGGAGTTTCAGACGGTTCTCAGCCGCCATGTGGGTGCTGGGGATCGAACCCGGGTCCTCTGTAAGAGCGGTCGGCGCTCTTAACCTCTAGGCCATCTCTCCAGCCCTGATTTTAATAGAGGGTTGATTACTTCAGGAGTTGGCGCTTAGGCAGCTCACAGGGCCGCTGGGGAGGGCAAACCTGGCGTTTATCACCCTGTGAGTCTCACACGCCAGCGCGGAGCACACACGCATCAGGTTGGATAGAGTGATTTGCTGGCCACTGAACAGGTAATGGGGGCCTGTGGGAGGTCATCGCCATCCTCTCCTCTAACGCCCCTTGGGGCTGCCCTACTTGGTCCTGTGGCTCAGCCCAGGGCAAGGAGGAAGTAGAAGCCACCGCAGTCTCTTACAAGAAAACAAAAGGCGGGCATGACCAAAGTCAGGAAGGACCGACAGGAGAGACAACTGGAGGCAGGGGGGGGGGGATCGGGGGAGGGGGAGGCTTAGAGAGATCATAGCTTTGAGAGTTGTTAGAAGGAGAGGAATGGACAATGGACGCGGTGTGAGAGGACCCTGACAATCAAGTTTTTTTCTCTCTCTTCACCGTTTCTTTCCCTTCCCTTCGCTGTCCTTTACCAGCGACGTTGATTTCCCTGGGCTCTTGGGCAGGTGTAATTGTTATAGACCTCTGATTTTCACTGTGATACGCTGGGTGGGGATGGGGTGGAGGGTGGGAGCTGGGGAGGGGGAGTTGTGGAGAGCCCTAAGATTCAACTGATGGAGTATAGGTGAAATTTTCAGTGAAGAACGAAAAGGGAAGCTAACAGATGGGACCATTTGAGTGGATTCAAATTGGCGGGATGATGTACTGTGTTTCATTTCCCATCTGGGAAGGGATGTCTTCTGACCCTCTGTGTAGATAGACTAGCAAAATCTGAATCCGGACAGCAGAATGGGAAAGGGCAGCTGTGGTCAGGCTGGAAGGCTGCTGGAGTGTCCAGAGGACATTTCCTAGTATAACACTGCCCCTGCCGGAAAGTTCCTGCAAGTACACTCCTTCCACCAAAGGCTGCCAGGGACTTGGAGCCAAAACGATTTTTAGAAATCGACCAACCAAGGAGGAGGCCTTCTCCACCTGACATCCTATTTTCGAGACGACTCAAAATTCAGTCCCAAAGGAAGGGTACAAAAGACCTAGATGGCTAAATGCAAATAGTTCACTTAAGAGCTCAGCCTGCCTTGTCTTGACATTGGTTTTATAAGAAAAACACTGCAGCTGTTTTAGTTCTTTATCACTTGTATTTCATTAACAGAACACGTTAAAGACCACAGTATGCACGGATTTAAGATGGCAAGAGACAAAACCCAGGGATAATCAGGCGATAGGAATATCAGAGGCATTCCAGGAACTCCTATACAAAGTAAAAATAAGCAAAAACATCCCCCCCCCAAAAAAAAACCCAATAAAACAAACAAACAAACAAACAAAAAAACCCCAACAGGCCGGGTGTGGTGGCGCACGCCTTTAATCCTAACACTTGGGAGGCAGAGGCAGGCGGATCTTTGTGAGTTCAAAGCCAGCCTGGTCTACAGAGCGAGTTCCAGGACAGCTAGGACTACAGGGAGACCCTGTCTCAAAAAGACCAAAAAAAAACCAACAAAGTGAAAATAAGCTATCAAACCTTGCATACCCTCCAAGAAGAAGAAAGTGCACCACCTGAGAAATTTCTTTGCATTAGTAAGGGAGGGAGGGCTGTGATTGCTGTACAGGGGACACATGCGAGCCTTTCTTGGTATTCCGTGGCCTAGCTCTGATATGGAATTGACACTTGTGTCCACTGGAGCCTGATGAAAGTTGAACAGACAGGGTCTCCGACAGCTGAGAAACAAAGATTTGGGTCAGACACCAAGGAAGATGCCAAGCCTAGGGTTGGCATCTACGGCTGCCTGAAGGTGAGGGGAGTGGAGTTGGTAGCAGCAAGAGGGATGCCAGAGAAATGAAAACATGTGAGCCCACTGCTTCCTATAGAAGGAGATGTGGCGAAATTCAACATTAGTTCCCAAGAGCTCTTAGTAAGGTAGGAGTAGAGGTGCCTTCTTGGGTTGACAAAGAGCATTTTTAAAACATCCCTACATCTATCATAGTGAGTAGAAAATCTAAATGCATGCACACTAAGATCAGGCACAAGGCAGTAATGTTTACTGTCATCACTCCTATTCATTATTGGGCTAGAAGTCCTAGACAATATAATAAAAGAGGAAAAGCAAGTAAATAATGTGGATTAAGTATGGGCTTGAGAGAGGGCTCAGGGGTTAAGAGCACCAGCTGCTCTTGGAGAGGATCAGAGTTCAGTTCCTAGCACCCAGGTGACAGGTAACAACTGTCTGTAACTCACTTCTAAGAGATTCAAAGACCTCTTCTGGCCTCCATGGGTGTGCAGCGGCACACGTTCAGCAAAACACTCTTAATATAAAAAGTAAATAAATTTTAAAGAGAATGAAGAAGCAAAGCTGTCTTTGCAGAATGCGTGGTTTTCTCTGTAGTTCATTAAAAGCCTTAAGCGATGAACATCACTCCACTTTCCCTTAGTCACTCTGTGTGCAGACTCTATATCCTCAGAAGCCTGGCTTGAACTGCAAATTTGCTGCAAAGTAAAAGCTTGCTGCTGTTTTTAGCAACTAATTTTAGGGAAGTTGATTACACAGTAGCGGGTGATTGGGGAAAAGTGACTTGTGTCCCTCAACACACCACAGAAAAAGAGGCTTTCCCATCGAAACCTAGTGTTGGCAATGAGGGCATTTTAAAATCTATCATCAGAGCATACTGTTAAATACTTCCTGACCTTCTTCATTCCATTTGGTCTGAATTAGTATCCAAATTACAAATCAGGCATGACATTTGGTTAGACATTTTTATGTCCTTTACAGGCATAAAAAGAAGTACTTTCAGTGACACAGGTGGACACTAAAATAGAATGCTTTTCACTTTTAGGGGTTGCATACAAATTATTTGAAGTCGTGATTGCTTTAAGGTTCTACAAACTGTTTACACTTATATAAGCAAGTATTCTTGATATAAATGATAATTTTCAATAGCAGTTTTTATGGCTAAGCCATTAGTACGGCTTAATAAAATACTAATATGAAGTCATCTAAATATTCACTTCCTGTAGTAAATTAATCAATCCATATTAAAATCCCCTCCTGTGTCATCCTGTTATTGAAATCTGCTGTGGTTAACATGGAAGACAAGAAGATCAGAAACAAAATCAGGGTGGACAGGAAAGGTAGAAGTTTCTTTCTACATCTCATTCATCTTCAGGCAGCCAGTCCATTTGTTCACAGCCCCAATGCATGCGTTTGGACTGGAGATTATATGTATATATTATATATAATATTATATTATATATTGAGAGAATATTAGAATATATAATATTCTATATAGAGAATATAGAATATACAGAATATATATACACAATATATATCATATATAGATTCTATACATTCTATCCAGACTTCAATCCTCTATGGCCAGAATTTACATTAGATTATTTTCCTCCTTAGCCATTAATTATCTGGCTTGTGTCTCATAGTTTCATTCATAGAAACACTGCAGGATAAATCATCTTAGCATGTGTCTGCTAACTCTAGTGATTCAGACCTGGGCCCGCAAACCCACATCTGTACATAGATGACTCAGCGATTTGGGTTGTCCCTCCATAGCTGACATTTAGACCAGCAGGGGGCGTGGGAGAACCAGCGCAGTCGTGCGAGTAGCCGGGGGGCGTGGCTTCTGCATCCTTGACAGACAGCTAGGAGGATGCCGGCCGCAGTGAGGTAATACCAGCCAGAGCGAGGAGGGCGTGGGGGTGTGCGTGTGTGAATGAGCGGTGTGAGTGAGCCGGTGCGTGCGCGAGCCGACAGGGCTAGCCTCGGAGCTCGCTGCGGACACGGATCTCGCCGCATTAGAAACAGAAAGTTGCAGTCTTTGAAACAAAGCTGCAAGGTTCCGGCGGGCCGCGTCATGGCGGGTCCCTCCTCGGCCCCCTGGGACTGGGGACAGCCCCGCGGGCGCGCGTCTGCCGTGGCGCCCTGCCTGGGAGGGGCGAGTCCTTCTGGAAGCCGCTGAGCCGAGCCCGGGGAGGGGAGCGGGGCCCGCCGCGGCCGGCGGAGGGCGGAGGGCGGCGGCAGCGGGCGCGCCTGTCCCGGCGGATCCCACCCCGGCGTCCGCGCAGCCCGGGACGCGGCGGGGGCTCGGCGGGCGCAGCTCGCGGCCCCGGGGAGGCGGCGGCGCCGGGCGTTCGAAGCCCTCGACCCCTCGCAGCGGCGGCGGCGGCCCTGGCCTGTGGGCCCCGGCGGCTGCGCGGCTGCGGACGGGCGCATGGGCCGGCGCTGAGGCTGCCCGCGGCGGCGGGGCGCGGGGCGGGGGGCGCGCTCGAGGCCCCGAGGCGGCGGCGCGGGCGGAGGCGGAGGAGGGCGGGCGCGCCGGGCCCGGGAGGCGGGCAGCGCAGCGACGCGGCAGCCGCGGGCTCGCCATGCTCCTGGCCTCGGCCGTGGTGGTGTGGGAATGGCTGAACGAGCACGGCCGCTGGCGGCCCTACAGCCCGGCCGTGAGCCACCACATCGAGGCGGTGGTCCGCGCGGGGCCCCGCGCCGGGGGCAGCGTGGTGCTGGGCCAGGTGGACAGCCGGCTCGCGCCCTACATCATCGACCTGCAGTCCATGAACCAGTTCCGCCAGGACACGGGTGAGCGCCACCCCCTGCCTGCCCCGGAGCCCCTGCCTCGTGGGCCCGTGTGACCCACCCAGCGGGCAGCTCGCGCACAGGTGTCACCGGGAGGTGCTGGGGGCAGGTGCTCGCCGGTCTGTACCCCAGGAGCGTCGCGCCTCCGTGCCGGAATAAACGTTCTCCGAGTAAATATTACTGACGGGTTATGCAAGCCCAGCTCAGCCTAGGCGGGAGGAGACCCCTCTATGGCCCCTTTCAGCCCTTGGTGGCCTTTTGTGTGGAATTCTGGGGCTCCGCAGCCCCCAAGTAATGCCAGCCCCTCCACAAGGCACGGTATCCCTTGGCCGCACACACCCAGGCTGACCCTGCTTTGCCTCAGCCACCCTTGGGTCTACCACATGGGGCCTCTTTCCTCTTCCTCAAAACCTTGCTTCCCCTCTCTCTATGTCTCTTCTATGGAGAGAACCCAGCCTTCCCGCTGCCAGGTCCTGCAAGGGAAGGCAGAGGGATCCCCCAGGCTCTAACTGCAGGGAAGTGTGGGAAAGGACTGAGCATCCCTGCGAAGAGAATGGAGTGTGGGGATTCCAGGGAATGGAGCATCCTGGGTGCTGTGGCATTCATTGATGCCTCTGCTTGTGCACTCCGGAGCACTGAAGCAACAGGCCAGAGCAGATGGAGAGAGGAGGGGGGGCCTGGGTTGCGGAATGCCTGGCAGCTAAGCTGCTGTCTTTGTCCAGGGAGGAGTGGAGGACAGGGAGGAGGAGGAAGCAGAATTCCGGAGGAGAAACTGTTCCCCAGACTTCTTCCAGAAAGTAGCAGGAGGGACAAGCTGGCCTCCCAGAGCACTGTATAAACCCTTGTCTTTGCAAGAGAGCTAAGTTCCTCCTCAGATCACCAATCCCTACCTCCCAGCTGAGCAGCCTTTCCAGATCCGAGCCAGGAGGGGAGATGGGTGCAGGGTGCGGTGGGGTTGGGGTCCCTGGAGGGTGGAGTAGGGCACAGCTGCATGTCTATACTGGATCCAGGGCATCTAAGCTTAATTGATGACCCGGGACAAATTTCTGTCTCTGAGAGAGAGCAGTCTCTTCAATTGGGGGCGGTTCCTGGAATTCTGGGAGGCATTTCCCCAGGGTGTAGCTGAGGAGCCTGGAGGAGCAGGTGTGGTGGAGAGGGCCGAGAGCAGATGAGGAGGGGGCCCTGTGGTTCAGGGAACAGCTGCTGAACAGATCCGTTGGGCTTCCCAAGAAAGCCCTCACATCCTGCGTGCTGATGAGGATTGTCATGGGAAAGATTGGTCTTCTCCTCCCTGCTGTGTGCGTCTTTAGTCATAGCTCCCAACAGCCTCCTTGCCAAGGACTGCAGGACCCTAGCCAGTTGAGTAAAGCCTTCTGGGGACAAGATTCCAGAAGTCTTAGCATCTGGTTGGCCTGAACCTTGGTGGAGAAAGCAGTGAGGAGGGGCCGAGAGTCTGGGAGGAGGGAGAATAAAGAGGAAGGCGAGGAGACTGGCAGGAGGAAGGGGAAGATGTCACTGTGCCACTTGGATGGAGGTGGTGGAAGTGCAGATGTCGGCCTCAGACTGAGGGCTTGTGTGAGGTGTGTGTCCAAGGGCAGCTGAGCTATGCCCATGCAATCAGCAGATCACCTGACAGGGAGGCCCAGGCCCACTCAGAATAAAGCAGCAGGTGTTAGGTCTTCTGTTCCAGACTAAATGTGCAGCATGCGGAGAGCCGCCCTGGTCATGCACAGGTCCACCCCCTGTTTGAGTGTTGGAAAGTCAGAGGTTTAAGGTCCGTTTGAGGGTACCTAAGATGGCTGTAGAAACTGGAGCAGTCAGGACCTAGCAGATGCTTTTTACAGAAGCAAATTTGTTAGAACCCTGGGACAGGGGACAGAATCTGCTTTCCCAGGTCTGATTGCTGGTCACTCTTTTTAGGGACAGGTCACCTACTGCCTACTAGTAGGTATAGTGGTTAATTAGAACTGGAGCTCCTTGAATTTTATGTCTGAGGCTGAGAATGTGTGCTACATGCTGGGCAAATGATGCTCTACAACTGGCTTCTTCTCCCCCTTCCTTGCCTTTTGAGATAGATCTGGCTCTTTAGTTCAGGCTGTTCTCCAGCGCTGTCATCCACCTGTCTCAGCCTCCCATGTTCTGAGATTAGAAGTGTAAACTACTTCTCTATCCTGAGTCCCTAAAAAAAAAAAGACTTATTACTTTTATTGATGTGTGCATCTGTGTGAGTGGGTGTCTGGTGAAGGCAGAAGAGGACATTGGATCCCATACAGATGGAGTTACAGGAGGTTGTGAGCCACCCTGTGTGATTCTGGGAACAGATGTCAGGTCTTCAGGAATAGCAGCAAATGCTTTTGACCTTTAAGCCACCTCTTCAGCCCAAATCTGAATTCTTTTAAAGACTGATTGTGAGCTATTATCACACTGCCTTGGTTTCATCCCCTCCTCTGTCAAGATTTTCTTTGGCAACTCACTGGATGCGAAGGCATGAGGCTGAACTCTTAGAAAGGCTATGTCTGTCAGAAAGCTTGTCAAAACAGATTAGAATTCATGCATGTCTGCGCTGATCCCCTCTCCTCTCTTCTCCATCAACACAAGACACAGTAGGAACTTTAAACCACCAGCTCCCAGGCAACCCTAGCCAAGCCCTGGCAATGTTACATTAAATTACCCACTGTCCCCGAGCCACACTTGGAAGCTGGGAACCAGAAAAATCCCTCTGAACAAAGGAGAGCTGGAAGTCCCCCCCTAGAGGCAATTCCTTTCTGTGGTTGTAGTTCTATTTGGCATTTGACATGGAGTTTCTCCATTTAGAAGCTGTCTTCCTGGCTACTCAGTGAGTCCTGGGTCTCCCCATCCCTCTGAGTCCTTTCTTGACTGCATCCAGCCTGTCTCCAAGGAGATGGCAGGGAGGTTGCAGACCCCCATCTGCCTGCCTCTGTTTACCCTGGATCCTTCTCCTTCCACAGACTCCTGCAGGTTTAAGCTGATTTCCAGTCTATGCTGGTTTTTCCTAGGCATTTGTTCTGGAAAATCTGGAAGAAGGGAAGGAGAGGGGTTGAGTAACAAGACCTGGTCTTGGCCTTTCCTGTAAGCCTCAGGTGAGTCCTCCCCATCCTTTTCTCTTGTAGGAGAGAATCTCCTTCAATGTGTCATGTGGCTGGGCTGGGAAGAGTCTATTTGATCTTTCCTCTTTCTTCTTCTTTAGGTTGTGAACACGCTCTATTCCTATCTTATTAGAGACCTTCTACCTGGGTCACCATACCATACAAAAAGATGAAACTTTCTCAGACCATCCAGCTTATGACCCTGATACTAAAAAAAACTTGGGGATAGTAACAAATGAAATGGTCTCTAGGGAGTGTGCCAAGTCTTTGTTACTGAGATTGTTCTTTGACTCATCTGGAGCCTGTCTGAGTGCATGTCCAGGCACACAAAGTGTGTGGTCTCTCCGTTGAAATTTTAATGCATACAAAGAGGATTCCCAGCCTAGGCTTGGGGCATTGCTGCACCCCTGCGGATTGTGCAGTGGGTTTAGAACCTCATTTGCAGTGCAGCCAGCTCTCGGTGGCCTAGACCTATCACCTCCTGTCCGCAGGGTCCGCCTACCTCTGTCACCTTTCTCTGCACCTTGGCTGACCACTCACCCTGGACTCATTAACAGGACAGCTCTGGTCCTGTCTTGTTGAAACCACTTCAGTAGCTTTTCCTCTGAAAGCAAAGTCCATCACAGCTTGACATTCCAGAACTTGGTGCCCTGCTCTAAAGAACCCTTTCCAGGCTGATCCATTCTTTATGCCTTATATTTTTTACAGATCTTCTGGATTTATTCTTCTGCTGAAATGCCCTTTCTTGCCATTTTGCCTGTTGAACTGTCGTATTATCATTGGAGTCTGAAGCCATTTGTCATCCATTTCTTCGAAAGTTCTGAAAACCTTCATTACTTCATTTACCCAGTTAATATTCATTAACCCTCAGAACACACCAAGCCAGTGGGGCAGGAGGAGGGAAAACAGCTTGATTTCCATGGTTAGAAGAACAGGTGGAGGAAGGAGACAGACCTTCATCTTACCAGCCACACAAATACATGGGCCTGGTCATGGAGGCAGGGGAGAGAGTCAAGTTTCTTCAGTGCTGTGATCCTTAGTAGCTCCCCATGCTCCAGTGCAGTGGCCCACACCTTGCATAGATGGGCAGCAGTAATTGGACTCTGGGTTGGGAGAATAAAGATGTTGCAGAGAATCTTTCTAGAACGGGGACACTCACAGCGTGTAGCTATGCCCACAGCAGCCTGGAGCCCCACCAGCCTTCTCCATTGCTTTTCGGTTGCCCCCAGGATTTAGTTAATGCAAGAACAGAGTTCTCCAATCTGAGTTAAAACTAAGAAATTTTGCCGGGCGTGGTGGCTCACGCCTTTAATCCTAGCACTTGGGAGGCAGGGCAGGCTGATCTTTTGAGTTCAAGGCCAGCCTGTCTACAGAGTGAGTTCCAGGACAGCTGGGGCTATCAGGGAGACCCGTCTCAAAAAGACCAAAAAAAAAAAAAAAAAAAAACAGAGAATTTTAAGCCAGGAGTGGTGGCACATGCTTTAATCCTAGCTTTGGGAGCAGAAGGCAGGACAGATCTCTTCGTTCATAGTACAGCCAGCCTAGTCTACAGAGCGAGTTTCAGGACAGCTGGGGCTACAGGAGACCCTGTCTCAAAAAAAAAAAAAAAAAAAAACAGAATTTTAACTGTGTTTGCTTACAAGATAACACAGCTGGGTTCCGGGTCCAACATGGCCACCGGAGTTCTCAAGCAGCCCCTTTGCCCTCTGCCCTGTATGTTGATCAAAGGGAGGCAAGAGAAGGTCCAGCTTCAATGGCGGGTCCTTTATAAGACCCATCCCTCTCAAAGTCCCAGAATTCCAAAGTTCCATGTACTTTTTTTTTTTAATTTAATTTTATTTTATTTTACTTTATTTATTTCGGTATGTGTATCAATGTACTGTCTGCATGCAGGTTTGTGCACCCGTGTGGTGCAATGCCGCGGAGGTCAGAAGAGGGTCTCGGATTCCCCTGGAACTGGAGTTCTCCTGGAATTGGAGTTTCAGACGGCTCTCGGCCGCCGTGTGGGTGCTGGGGATCGAACCCGGGTCCTCTGTAAGAGCGGTCGGTGCTCTTAACCGCTAGGCCATCTCTCCGATTTTCAGCACCCTGGGAATACTCGCTCGCTGCACAAGTGAGCATGGCCCCTCCCCTAATTACGCATTCTGTCAGGTGGTTCCAAAGAAGAAACAACCTATCCTACAAAAGAAGAGGACATGAAATTAGAGAAAAGGGAGTTGTGGGGTCCTGAAGGATTTGGAGTGATGGATATAATCAAAATGTACTGTGTACATGACACAACATATTCAATATGTCAAAAATACATAGTAAAGAAAGTATGTTAAAAGCTGTAAAGGAAAATGCCAACTCACATTTACAAAACCAGAACACATAAATAACTTAAACAACAGCCCCATTAAAGCAATGAATTTGGAGGTGTAATTAAAAGTCTCCCCACAAAAAGAAGCCAGGTCTAGATGTATTCACTGAATTCTATAAAATCTTTAAGGAAAACCTAATACTTGTCAATATATTTCATAAGATAGAAAGAGAAAAAATACTATCAAGTGCATTCTACAAAGCCAGTATTATCCTGAATACCCAAACTGAGTAAAGACACACACATAGAAAACTACAAACCAGTTAAACACACAAGCAAAATTTCTCAGCAAAATACTTGAAGACTGAAATCAGGAACATACTAAGAAGATCCTATATCATGACAGTGGTTTTATCCCAGGAATGCCAGTTTAGTTCAACATACATGAACCAATAAATGTAATTTACCATATAATGTCATATGATCATGTCAATAGATGCAGGAACGGGGTTTGATAAAGTTCAGTATGACTTCATGATAAAAGTCCTGGAAAAATGAGAAAGATATGAAACATACCTCAAAATAATAAAAATTATATATGGCAAATCTATAGCTAACATCATAAATGGGAATGAAATGAAAAAGTATTTATTCTAAAATCCGGAATGAGTCAAGGATGCCCACTGGCTCTACTGTTACTCAATATAGTGCTCAAAGTCTTAGCCTGAGAATAAGAGAAAGAAAAGATAAAAATAAGAAAGGAGGAAGTCAAATTAAGTCTAGAACCATGTCCCTATTTGTAGACATTGTGGTTGTATACTATGAGACCCTACAGAATATACCAGAAAAGTCTTAGATCTCATGAACACTTTCAGTAAAGTACCAGGATACTAGGTCAAAATTAAAATCCAGTAGTTTTTAATATATACTAACAATGAATGCATTGAGAACAAAACTGGGGAAAATATTCCATTCAGAAATGGCTTCCAGGGTTAGAGACATAACTTAGTGGTAGGCTGCATTCGTACCATGGACAAGGCCCTGGGTTTAATCTCCAGCCTTCAAAACACAAAACGACAAACTCACAATTACTCCTGCCCCCCCCCCAAAGTAATAAAGTATTTAGAAGAAGTGGCCTAACTCTATAATGAAATGTTAAGATGATGTAAAAAGAAATTAAGGAAGAGATTAAACTATTGAAAGACCTTCCATGCCCCTAAAATGGCTACAATTCCCTAAAAAATTCTGTATACTAAGCCAGGCATGGTGGTGCACACCTTTAATCCTAGCACTTGGGAGGCTGAGGCAGGCGGATCTTTGTGAGTTCAAGGCCAGCCTGGTCTACAGAGTAAGCTCCAGGACAGCTGGGGCTACAGGGAAACCCTGTCTCAAAAAGACCAAAAAAAAAAATCTCTATACTTAATGAAATTCTCATTAAAATTATATATAAGTGGCAATCTTCAAACCTAGTTTTACTTCATGTGAAAACACAAAAGAACACAAATTCAAAGAAATCCTTAACAGAAAGAACATAGTATAACAATATCTGAGCTCAGTTATATACAGTAACAGCTCAGTTATTTATAGTGACAAAGACAAAAAGTTACTGGGACAAAGACAGCCATGTACACCAGTGAACCAGAACATAGAATCCAGAAGGAAAGTCACACAGTTGTAGGTGTCTGATTTTTGACAAAGGTATGAAAAACATACAAAGGTTTATTCCTATGTGTTCCATCAGCACATGGCCGTCAGAAAACTAAGATGCTGTCTCCTGTGTAGGAGTCACTCAGCTTATTAGTTGTCGTAGTTTGTCTTCCATTGCTGTGACAAAACACTCTGACCAACACCAACTTGGGGAGGAAAGGGTTTATTCAGCTTACATCTCCCAGGTCACAGATCATCACTTAGGGAGCTCAAGGCAGTAACTCAGGGCAGGAACCTGGAGGCAGGAGCTGAAGCACAAGCCACGGAGGACTGCTGTTCACTGGCTTGCTCCTGGCTTGCTCTCTGGCTCATGCCCAGCCTGCCTTCTTATACTGTCACTGCTCAACAATCAAGACAATACTCCACAGATGTGGCCACAGGCCAATCCAATGGAGCCAATTCCCCAACTGAGGCTCCCTCAACCCAGGTGTGTCAAGTTGACACTAAAGCTATCCAGCACATTAGTTCTTTAATTTACTGAAGTTCTTTATATGTGCTGGGTATCAAACACCTGTCTGAGGCACAGCTGGCAAAGATATCCTTCCATTCTGTAGGCTGTCTGTTCACTTTGTCGTTAATTTCCTTTGTTGTGCAGAAAAATTTTAGCCTCATGTACTCTCATGTGTTAATTCTTGGTACTATTTCCTGTGCTATTATTGGAGGCCTGTTCAGAAAATTCCTGCCTCTCCCTCTACCCTGAAGTACTATCTTTATCTTTCCTTCTGGTATTTTCAATGTTTCTGGTTTTCACTTAAGGTTTCTGACCTGGTCTGAACTGATTCTTGTGCAGGCTAAGAGATACAGATCCAATTCTGTTCTGTAACAGATACCTAGTTTTGCCGGAACCATTTGTCGAATGGGCTGCCTTTGGTCAGTGTATGTTTTTCATATCCCTATTTCTAACCATTTAATTAAGTCCTGAGTCCTGACTAATACTGTGCAATATTGGAAAATAAGAACATCAAATGCTGTGTCCCCAAGGCTCTAGTCAAGCCAAGGGTGCAAAGTGGGACAAGACTAGAACATTTGGAATGAATGAATTTCCCCAAAGTACACTGGGAAATGAGAAAACTGGTAATTTCTTTAAAAAGAGTCTGTTTCTTGCATGTATTACAAAGTCACCTGTCTCTTAAAATGTTGGATATTACAGGAGACAGAACAAGCTGATGATATTGCTAGAAGAGTCTAACATAAACCTTTTTCCCTGGTGAGAAGTTTAGAGAAGCATTAAGGAGATGGTAAGTACTGCCTGTCTGACCCATCACCAGTTGATTAACTGGTGAAGTCACTTGTGTGGTCTTTGGGCAGAGACTCTCTCTACCTGCTCAGCCTATTATTGATGCACTCTCTCTGCTGTGAAACTTCAATAAACTTTGTCTCTCACATGTTGTATCTTGGCGTTTTCTTCAATCTCTTATCAACCTAGCATGGGTGGCTATGGTCTCTATAAGTGTCAGATACTATGATTGACCATGGAGATACAAAGATGGATGGAGCAGCCTTTGGGATCAAGCACCCAGGTAGCTCAGGGGTTGGCCATATAAAGAGATCAAGAAGGCTTGTAGTAATGTGCACAATTTATCACATATGGTAAATAAAAAGACAGTGTCATCTATATTGAATAGAGAAGAAGACAGTGCAGTGGAAAGTTTGTGAGAAAGTACTTGTGCAACAGCTGAACTAGTCCTTCTACTACACCCCCCCCCCACACACACACACAGAGTGAGACAAGAAAAAGAAGGGGGGGGATATTTCAACAAGCAAAGCAGAGCAGAAATACGGTCTATATAAAAACAAATGGCATTGGGTGATGCTAAGATCTATTCACCTTTCCTTTAAAAATACTTCCCAACTCCTGCATCAGGGAATGTGGAGGTGCTGAGAGGCCAGAGGTCTGGGTTGGAGTTGATTACAGTTGCTGGGGATTTAGTAAAAATATTCTAGGAAAGAGGAAGTTATACAGAGGTGTTCATAGTCTTGCTAAATTCTTATCTGACTTTAAGAAAATCAATGAGCCAGGAGTGATGGTGCACACCTTTAATCCCAGCACTTGGGAGGCAGAGGCAGGCAGATGTCTGTGAGTTAAAAGCCAACATGGTCTACATAGTGAGTTGCAGGACAGCTGGGCTACAGGAAGACCCTGTCTCACAAAGACAAAAAAAAAAAAAAATCAATGGGCGATGCTATATAAGGACCCAAGCATATGCTAAGTTCCAGGATGCCGAAAGAGCTAAACAGAAGCAGAAACGGCTTACTAAATCAAGAGTCCAAGTATGACCAAATTAGAGGCCGCTAGCAACTCCTTCAGGATTTGAAATCTCCCAAGGGCCATGGAACATTACTACTCAGGTCTAATAGCTGTGCTGTAGGATCAGGAGTAGAAGCAGCAAGCAAATCCTAAAAATGACCTTTAGAGGGTAGAAAGGATGTAGGGGCTGGAGGATGGGGAGGAGGGCCACGGAACACTGGCATCCAGGTGGGCAGGGGGCTGCAACCATGAACACTGCAGCAGTGGATACAGGCCTACAATAGTCCATCCTGGATAGAGGACATGTCCATGAGGCCCCTGTCCTTCCTGGGGAGCCACTGACAGTCATTGCTGTGGGAGAAGGGGATCATTTTCTTCAATGGTGTAGCTTCCTGGGGACTAGTTGGGAAGAAGGGGTTCAGAGGGAAACAAAGAAGGAATATAAAAAGTTATTGGCGGTAAACATGATCACAATGCATTATACACATATATATACATATATATATGTATATATATATATATATGTATGTATGAAATAGTACAAAAAATAAACCAGTAGAACCTAGATCTCTCAGAACTGTAATTGAGTTATCAAGCAAACACAATGTTAAGGAATGTTAGCAGATTGAGTATCTACAATTGGGCAACCAAGACATCAGTATCCAATAAAAAGAATCACTAGGCAAATCACCCTATCTGGCCATTTTTATACCAACTTAAAAAAAATAACGTTTTTATCAATTCTTTGAGAATGTGATACAATATCATATTCAGACCTTCCCCCATCTCCTCTTAGATGCATTGCCCCTCCTTATTTCATGTCCTCTATGTTTTTTAAGGCCTACGAAGTCTAATTTCTGTTCCCTAAATGCTCTTGGGTGTGGGCCAATCCCCTGGATTCTGGTTAACCTATCAAGTGTTATGCCCTTAAAGAAAACCGACTCTCCCTCTCCCAGTGGGGATCTTTGCAGAAGAGGGGGCAGAAAGATTGCAATAGCCAGAGGTGGTGGATGAAGACAACGAAACAGTCTCTTCTGGACACAACAGGGTAATTTTACACATGGATCAACAGTGCTCATGACAGCATTCACAAGAGTGTGCAAGGCCAAGACAGAAAGAAACAGCATGGAGTGAGGAGGTAGGTGAGAAGCCTCAGCTCTAGCTGAGGAACTATTTGAACCTTCTTGAGTCACCTGCTAGTTGCCCATGAAATCAGTCCTCCACGTATCAAACAATCCATCAGTACTACACCACTCAGGAATTTGTCCAAGAGATAGAAAAGATGTGTCCATTTGCAGATGGTAAGTGAATGTTTATGCGGGTTTATTCATGGAGCCGACCTAGGTGTTCAACAGCAGAGGAATGGAAAGGAAGATGTGGCATGTATAGTATATATATATATATATA